>CM069908.1:133103133-133433530 GCA_036172215.1 Camellia granthamiana
GAATACAATGGGCCTTGTTTGCCGTTGAAAATGCAACTTTTAACCATGCTCATCCGAATGCTATAAGTAACCCTTGTTAACAAGGATTTGGGGGTTGCTACTGCGCTTAAAAGTGCAGCTTTTTTGCCCTTTAAAGCCTTAAAACTATAGCAATTTTGATTTATAAACATACCCAGCGTTTTGAAATCAGTATGTTAATAAATCTACAAAATACAATAATATTAAATATTAGGACCAATTACATTTTACTCCCTAAATTATTATCTCATATCACTTTACCTTCTTAAACTAAAAATTGTAATCTTTAAACCTTTTTATCTATTAATATATATATTTTTTTTTCAATTAAACCTTTGTGACAAAAATATCCTTTTAACTATAGGAGTAAATTACACTTTACCCCCTTTGAAACTATCACTCAATAACACTCTATCCTCTCAACTAAAAAAATGCTTGATTTTTAATTTGAAACACAATTTTAAGGTTTGATTTATTTTATTTGCCTTACTCTATTCCTTCTTAAACTAGTATATTTTTGAATTCTTTGTCTTTACTAAACTTTTTTTAAAACTTCTTCATAAATATTTTCACTCTATTTGGTTTGGTTTTCATTTTTTAGTTTTTTTTTTCTTCTCAAGAACTAAAAATTAATTTAGTAATAAAATGAAAAAAAAATAAAAAGATCCATATTGAAAGTAATAATGGGTGATAGGTCGGGGGGGGGGGGGGGGGGGGCCGCGGGGGTAGAGTGATATTGAGTGATAATTCATAGGGATAAGTGTGTAATTTATCCTATTGATGAAAGGGTATTTAGTTATAAAAGTTGAAATTGAAAAAAATTAGTAGATGAGGGGGCTAGTTGTTAAAATTTTTTAGTTGGTAAAGTGAGACATGACAATAGTTGAAGGGGTAAAGTGTAATTTACCCTAAATATTAAGGAAGATTCCAACAGATGATTGGTCATCTCATTTAGATATCATTAAGTCTAAAATATGAGTTTACTAAAATGAATTGTATATTATTTTTCATTAAGAAATTGAATAATTATTAAAATATTACTCAATATAGGTCAATTAGCTTAATAAAAAATTATAGAAGACTAGTCTTAATTAAGGGGAAATAATATTTTGCATGGCACACAAACTTCGCATTATTTAATTTGACCCCTAAATTTTCTTAAATGTGATCAATTTAATCCCCCACCGTCTGCTTTCGTCTACAACCGAACAGAACTTACTAATCTGTCACCAAACTTCATTTTACCAACTAAACTATCAATTAGTGCCTCAAATATTAAAAAAATATATATTTAATAAATCGCCTTATTTGATTCCATTTCTAAAAATTGAGTTTTATTTTCTATATTTTTTTCACTAAATTTTTTTAATATTTTTAATATTTTTTAAATTTTTAGATACACTTAATATAAATACAATTTAAAAGTATAATATTTGTGAAAAAAATAAAAAATTCACAAAATATCAAAAAATAAAAAAAATTACGAAAATCAATACATTTCGTATTCCTATGTATTTATTGATTTTTTTAAACATTTTTTTATAAATATTTTTTTTTTTTATGTATATATAGGTTAGGTGCATCTAAAAAAAAAAAAAGCTTCAAATATCAAAAAAAATACTAAAAATAAAAAAAAATACGAAAAAAACTCAAGTTTTAGAAAATTGAATTCAGAAAATTGGGACCAAATAATTTTTCATCTCGAAAATGAAAAATTAAATTTTAAATAAAAAAAATTGAGTATTAGTCCTGTTGAGTATTTTTTAGACAGAAATTGAATTGAATTTTTTTTTTTACCCACTCAATTTTGAAATTACTATTAGTAGATCAATTTTATTGAAATTAATTTGGGAGAATAACTAGTTACAATTTTGCGTCGCCACACATAGAGTAGCCAAGACATTTTCGGCTCAATTAATTTCTTCCAGGATCGACTTGAGATAATTTGATACTTAAACAGATAAATCTAAATAAGAACTTTATATTTTTTTATTATTTTTGTTTGCAAAGCATATTATTTAATTTAAAAATTTTCATTATTGAGATAAAAATTATTTATTAAACATTTAAATTTAATTTTTTTATATTTGGGAGGCTAATTGATTTTTAAGGTACAATTTGGAGTGTAAAATGAAATTCCAAATGAAATTTGGTGATACATCAGTAAATTCCGTTTGATTATAGACGAAAACAGACGGTAGGAGGTAAATTAATCAAATTTTAAAAAGTTTAGGAGTCAAATCAAAATAATACAAAGTCTAGGTGCCAAATTAATTTTTGCGTAATAGATTTGGGGCAAAATGATATTTCCTGTAACGCCCTCAAAATAATAACATTAAACCCAACGATATAGACATGATATATATAAAGTTCCACATCCTTTCATTCACCAGAATTGTATTACAAGAAGTATCACATGTTAACAACAAAAGCAACTGCCCTAAGGGCTTACAGCTTTCCAAGTTAACACTTGGTTACACAAAAGTAGAGTACTAACTCATTTACACATAAAGCCCTTGGCTTGAATTTACATGTAATACAACAAAAGGAAAGACAACCAAAAAGTCTGTCCGCCACTAGCCTCCCAAGCTAAGTCCTTGGAGGTGGCATGCTTCCTGTACCTGAAAATGATGTTCCCATATAGGGTGAGCCACAGCCCAGTAGAATATACTAAACCAATTATGAACAATGCCTAAAAGATTAACAGTTGATAGATGGTCAACACTTTTACATTCATTCATAATATAACACAGTTCCAAGACACTTAAGTCTATATTTCCTTTCATTTCCATTTCTTTCCTTTTTACTTGCCATTTCATAACCTTGGCTCAGAACCTGGCCAAACATCACACATGAGACACACACTCATGCCAACACTTTTCACTTCATCAAAGATAACATAACAGTTATATCAATACTTCCAACGACAAGCATATCCGCTATGTCAACACTTCTAGATAAGCATACCCGCTCTATCTACGGAGTTCATCCCCTATCTCCTCCCCAACAACATCGGTTTAGAGGTTCATCCCCTATCTTCCCCTAAACGTGGAGTACATCCCCTATCTCCTCCAACACAACACAATGCATATAAACAACAATTATATACATCCACAAATCAACACAATTAATTATTCAAATTAATCAATCAATGTAATTAGGACATTCTCCATAATTAACATCACAACCCTTAGGTTCCAATTCCACTAATGTTTCCACATTAATTCCATGTTTATATACCAAACATGCTTCTAGGTTTATCATAGATAAAACCCCCCAACTTTTATAAATTACACAATGGCCCAAAGTTTCCCAAAATTACACAACAACTTCCAACATATCAAAAATGCTAAAATTGAAAGACAAAACCTCATAAAGAGGAGTAGGATATCCCTACCTCAAAGATTGAGCTCAAAAGGAGATGATGCCCAACACCCAACTTGCTCCAAAACCAAATTTGTTCCGATTAAAACGAAGCCCAAGCCACCCTCTAGCTTTTTAACAAAGGCCTTAGGGTAGGAAATCACCCTAGGTAGATCAATTCTTAGAGGAGAGTGCAAGTGTAGAGAGAGAAGCTCTCAAAATAAGGTTTGAAGAAGATGAAGTGTAGAAAAAGTGATGTTAGTTCGGTGCTGCCTTGCTGATATAAACAGGCTCGCTCGAGCGAAGACCCCGTCGCTCGAGCGACCAGACACAAAAACTGGTCTCGCTCGAGCGAAGACACACGCTCGCTCGAGCCAACAGTGCAAATTTTCCGATTTGCAGTACGACGCTCGCTCGAGCGAAGACGAACCAGCTCGCTCGAGCGAAGAAACACAACCTTCAGGTCTGAGCCAGACGCAGTCGCTCGCTCGAGCGAAGCACTCTGGCTCGAGCCACCAGACACAAAACCAACCCTTGCTCGAGCGACCAAACCCTCGCTCGAGCGACCAGCCAAAATTCTAGGCAGCAACACTTGGTTTCCAAACACAACCAACCTGTAACAAACCTGCCCAATACATCCTATAACTCAAATACAAAGTAGGAAAGGACGTAAACAAGACAATACTCAACTACCAACATCCACGGACACATGTCCGGATCACTGTACCACAAGGGGTAAACCCGGGACCGCTATAACCTCCCCCCCTTAAAGAATTTCGCCCCCGAAATTAAAAACACGTTTTTGAAAAGCAAGTTTTTGGAAAGCAAGTTTTCCTTTCTTTTAAACAACGTTACACCACAACATTCACAATTCGACCCATTCCCGGTCATTCCATCTCTTATCAAGAGGCATTCTACAACATATACATTTCAACATGCATTCTCTTTTCATTTCAACCATTTCCAACACACATGGTTCACAATTCATATCATAAGCAATAATCATGATACAATTCCATTTCTACAATAGAGCCAACACATGCAATATTATAATCAACGCCATAACAAGGCAAGTTCTACAACATTTACATTAACCAAAACATGCACCATGTTTTCCAATTTAAGACATTTTATTATACTCTTAAATTTCATTACAATTACACAATTGCAACACTTGATTACACATCAACAAAACAAGTCCGGATATTTCTCGGCGGACTCCCAACTCACGTTCCCAAGTGGCCTCCTCCACTCCGTGATGTTTCACAAAACCTTAACCAAAGGGATGGTCTTGCCACGCAGGACTTGATCCCGCCTATCCAAGACCCCGAACCGGTCTCTCCTCATACGAGGGCATCCTCATCTACCTCTAAGTCGGTCCAATCCAACACATGTGATGGATCCGGCTCATACTTCGAAGCATACTCACATGAAACACGTCATGAACCCCGGATAACTGTGGCGGCAAAGCTAAACGATAAGCAACCTCGCCAACCCTCTCAAGGATCTCAAAAGGACCAATAAATCGAGGGGGATAACTTCCCACTCTTCCCAAACCTCATCAAACCCCGTCTAGGTGATATCTTCAGAAATACATGATCACCTATCTCAAACTCCAATGGTCTCCTCCTACGGTCAGCATAAGATTTCTGACGACTCTGGGCTGTAACAAGCCTCCTACGGATAAGCTCAACTTTCTCCGTCGTCTCCCCTAACCAACTCCGGACCCAACAAAGGTGCGTCACCCACCTCGGCCCAACAAACTGGAGACCTACAAGGTCGGCCATACAAGGCCTCAAACGGTGCCATACCAATGCTAGACTGAAAACTGTTGTTGTATGCGAACTCTACCAATGGTAAGTGCCTCTCCCACGTCCCACTGAAATCAAGGACACAACCCGAAGCATATCCTCGAGGATCTGAATAGTACGCTCGGACTGCCCGTCAGTCTGAGGATGATAAGCTGTACTAAAGGTCAACTTAGTACCCAAGGCACTCTGCAAACTCTGCCACAACCTAGCAGTAAAACGAGGATCTCTATCTGAGACGATCGTCACTGGGACCCCGTGCAACCTCACTACGTCCCGAATATACAAGTCGGCAAGATGATCTACTGAATCTCTCACGCGCATAGGAATGAAGTGCGTCCGACTTAGTCAACCGGTCTACAACCACCCAAATAGCATCACTACCCCGCTGAGTCCTCGGAAGACCTACAACGAAGTCCATAGTGACATGCTCCCACTTCCACTCGGCAATAGGCAAGGGTTGTAACAAACCCGCTGGCCTCTGATGCTCGGCCTTCACTTGCTGGCAAGTAAGGCACTTAGACACGAAAACTGCCACATCTCTCTTCATACCCCGCCACCAAAACTGGCGACCCAAATCCCGGTACATCTTAGTACCTCCCGGATGCACCGCAAGGCGCGAATGGTGAAACTCTCGGAGTACTTCCTCTCGGCAAGACTCCGGTACAAACAAACGGTCTCGGTATCTCACACTCAGGTCGGGATACACCGACAAACCCTTCTCAACCTTCCCACTGGAGATCTTCTCTCTGAGGATTCCACCTCAAGGTCACCTTCTCTGTGCCTCTATACACTCTAGTCACAAGCGTCGGCTGCGCAACAACAGAAAACAAGGCCGCAGCCTCAACGGATTCGCTCAAAAGCAAATCAAACTCTCCAATGGCCCCCAACATCTCCCACCTCCCGGATGGCTACACAAGCTACATCACTAATGGATTTCCTGCTAAGGCATCGGCCACAACATTGGCCTTCCCCGGGTGATAATGCAACTCGAAGTCGTAATCCTCAATGAACTCCATCCACCTCCTCTGCCTCAAATTCAAGTCTTTCTGTGAAAACAGATACTTCAGACTCTTGTGATCCGAGAATACCTCGAATCTCTCACCATAAAGGTAGTGCCTCCAGATTTTCAAGGCAAAGATCACAGCCGCTAACTCTAGATCATGCGTAGGGTAATTCTTCTCGTGAATTTTCAACTGACGTGAGCCATAAGCTACCACTTTCCCCTCTTGCATCAATACACAACCCAAACCCTCTCGTGAGGCATCACAATAGACTGCATAACCCAACCCTCTCTCCGGAATAATCAAGACCGGAGCGGTGGTCAGTCTAACTTTCACTCCTGGAACGACTTTTCACAAGTCTCACTCCATACAAAGCTGACTCCCCTCCGAGTCAATCTGGTCAACGGTGAAGCTAACCTGGAAAAATCCTTTACAAACCGACGGTAATACCCAGCTAATCCCAGAAAACTGCGGATCTCAAACACACTCTTAGGTTGTGCCCAATCTTGCACTGCCTCAGTCTTGGATGTATCAACGGACACCCCTTCCCCGGAAACCACATGGCCTAAGAACTTGACTTCTCTTAGCCAAAACTCACACTTCCCAAACTTGGCATACAGCCTATGGGCTCTAAGCAACTCAAGCACCACTCTCAAGTGTTCCTCGTGCTCCTCCTCTGAAGGTGAATAGATAAGAATGTCGTCCACGAAGACGACTACAAAACGATCCAAGAATTCCCGGAAAATCCGGTTCATCAAGTCCATAAAGACTGCCGGTGCGTTGGTAAGCCCAAATGGCATTACCAAAAACTCATAATGGCCATACCGCGTACGGAATGCCGTCTTCGGAATATCCTCCTCCCTGACCCTCAACTGGTGGTAACCCGATCTCAAATCTATCTTAGAGAAACAACGGGAACCCTTCAACTGGTCAAACAAATCGTCTATACGGGGCATAGGGTACTTATTCTTAACCGTAGCCCGATTCAACTTCCGGTAGTCAATACACAATCTCAAGGCACCATCTTTCTTTTTAGCAAAGAGTGCCGGCGCTCCCCACGGTGAAACACTAGGGCGAACAAAGCCCTTATCTAGCAATTCCTGGAGCTGAACTTTCAACTCAACCAACTCTGCTGGAGCAAAACGGTACGGTGCCATAGAAATCGGCGCCGTGCCGGGCACTAAATCGATAGAGAACTCAATCTCTCGGTGAGGTGGCAAATCAACAAGGTCCTCGGGAAAAACATCCGAGTACTCACAAACTACCCTCGGCAACACAATCTGAATCTCATCACACTCACCACTCTCAAAGCTAGCAAGTAAACCACTAAGCTCATTCCGCCCTCGCGGACCATACCCCGGTGGTACAACACTACCAACCCGGTCTCCCAAGAAATGGAAATACTCCCCGCTCACAGTACAACAAGTAACCCTCTGGCGGTAGCAATCAATAACAGCTCGGTATGACGATAACCAGTCCATACCCAAAATAACATCAAAGCCCTTCATGGGCATAACTACAAAAGGAAACGGAAGACGATGATCGTCGACCTCAATATCACAACCTCTACATCCGTGTTTCAAGATCAACTCACCCCCAATAGGTGACACAACACAAATAGGAGATGCTAATAGTGCTAACTCCAACTCCAACACAGATGCAAATGCAGCAGATACAAAAGAATGAGATGCACCCGTATCTATCAACACTCTAGCAACCGAGTTGCAAAACAGAAAGGTACCTCTCACTACTGATGGAGCCGGTACAAGATCCTGCGCGGTAACAGCATACACGCGCCCTGTAGGCCCCTGATCCACCTGCTCGCCTCTCGGAGCATAGGACTGCTGCACTGACTGGGACGACGAAGCCCCCGGATTGGCCCTCGAGGCCTGCACAGACTGAGCTGGCTGAAAACCCTGCGTCTGTCTAGAACCAGACGCTCCTGAAGTGGCACTCAACCGTGGGCAATACCTCTTCATGTGCCCAGGCTGTCCACACTGATAACAAGACAAGGGCTGCCCCCTGCCCGAACTCTGACTCTGCGGTCTAGCTGACGAAGAAGCAGCTCTCTGACCCCCGCCCTTCAGTGGGCAAACTGAAGCCTTGTGACCCGGCTGGCCACACTTGAAACAGGTGAACTCTCCCTGACTGCCCCTCCCGGAGCCTGCACTCGGTACTGGGAAAGTCGACCTAGCCAAACCACCCTGGGACGGCTGAGGGTTATAACCCCTCTGCCTCCTACCATCGCCCTGTCCCTCTTGGCCCCTCTTGGAGCCTCCATGTTTCTCCTCCTCTCCCTCCTGCATCATCAGCTCCATATGAGCTGCAGCATCCACCAAATGCCTGTAATCTCGAATGTAGGGTCCACCAACTTTCAACTTGAGATCCCATCTCAACTTCCGCTCAAACTCGTAGCAACGGCGCTCCTCTGTCGCCACAAGTTCAGGTGCGAACCTGGACAAGCTAGTAAATGTAGCCTCAAACTCGGCTACAGACAAACCCTCCTGCTTAAGCCGGCTAAACTGATCCCTCAGCCTCTCTCTAGCCACAGCAGATAAAAACCTCTCCTGGAAAGCATTCACAAACGCCTCCCAAGCACCACCAACACGAGCTTTCTCATATTTCCACCATTGACCCACATCTCCCTTCAGCTGGAAGGATGCCAAGGTCACTTTCAATGCCCCGTCCTCAATGCCTAGCATCTCGAACATTTTACTCATCTGTTCTAGCCACTCGTCTGCCTTCAGTGGCTCCTTAGGATCCCCAACAAACTCCTCCGGGTTAGACCGGAAGAACTCCCTTTTCAAGAAGGAAGGCCCTGCCTCAGCTGCCTGATTCCCTGCTCTAAGAATACCCAGAGCTCCTGCTATCTCCTGGGCCAAGGCACTCATGGCCTGCTGACCTGCTGGTTCGGCCATATTGGCCTGACCAACCCCCTCCTGAACTGCCGGAATCTCCTCCGGTAATGGTACCTCCTGCCTCCTAGGCCTACCACGCCTACCACCTCTTGCTCGTCCTGACATCCTAATAAAGGTAACACAGAACATTAGCACATTCATAAACGTGCCAAAACTAAACACTCACGTCCTAATGCATGGACAACTGTAATTCACTCCACGTAAGCACATAAACACATAAGCACTTACGAATTTCATTTCCGGATAATGATAGTCCCAAGGCGTTACTAGAGTACCGGTTAGAAACAGCATTGATCAAGTGCTTTTCCAACAAGACTCTCAGAAACCCAAAGATTCAATCAATATCCTAGAAACTAAATCCCATACCCAATTAATCACATAAGCATGTTATTAATTTAAACACATAGCATATGATTCTACACTAAGTCTCTATCAAACGAGACAAACCCATTGTGATCCTAATCACTTCCCACGTACCCAAAGTATTCGAACCCGGTACGCTCTGATACCAAGTTGTAACGCCCTCAAAATAATAACATTAAACCCAACGATATAGACATGATATATATAAAGTTCCACATCCTTTCATTCACCAGAATTGTATTACAAGAAGTATCACATGTTAACAACAAAAGCAACTGCCCTAAGGGCTTACAGCTTTCCAAGTTAACACTTGGTTACACAAAAGTAGAGTACTAACTCATTTACACATAAAGCCCTTGGCTTGAATTTACATGTAATACAACAAAAGGAAAGACAACCAAAAAGTCTGTCCGCCACTAGCCTCCCAAGCTAAGTCCTTGGAGGTGGCATGCTTCCTGTACCTGAAAATGATGTTCCCATATAGGGTGAGCCACAGCCCAGTAGAAATATACTAAACCAATTATGAACAATGCCTAAAAGATTAACAGTTGATAGATGGTCAACACTTTTACATTCATTCATAATATAACACAGTTCCAAGACACTTAAGTCTATATTTCCTTTCATTTCCATTTCTTTCCTTTTTACTTGCCATTTCATAACCTTGGCTCAGAACCTGGCCAAACATCACACATGAGACACACACTCATGCCAACACTTTTCACTTCATCAAAGATAAACATAACAGTTATATCAATACTTCCAACGACAAGCATATCCGCTATGTCAACACTTCTAGATAAGCATACCCGCTCTATCTACGGAGTTCATCCCCTATCTCCTCCCAACAACATCCGGTTTAGAGGTTCATCCCCTATCTTCCCCTAAACCGTGGAGTACATCCCCTATCTCCTCCAACACAACACAATGCATATAAACAACAATTATATACATCACAAATCAACACAATTAATTATTCAAATTAATCAATCAATGTAATTAGGACATTCTCCATAATTAACATCACAACCCTTAGGTTCCAATTCCACTAATGTTTCCACATTAATTCCATGTTTATATACCAAACATGCTTCTAGGTTTATCATAGATAAAAACCCCCAACTTTTATAAAATTACACAATGGCCCAAAGTTTCCCAAAATTACACAACAACTTCCAACATATCAAAATGCTAAAATTGAAAGACAAAACTCATAAAGAGGAGTAGGATATCCCTACCTCAAAGATTGAGCTCAAAAGGAGATGATGCCCAACACCCAACTTGCTCCAAAACCAAATTTGTTCCGATTAAAACGAAGCCCAAGCCACCCTCTAGCTTTTTAACAAAGGCCTTAGGGTAGGAAATCACCCTAGGTAGATCAATTCTTAGAGAGAGTGCAAGTGTAGAGAGAGAAGCTCTCAAAATAAGGGTTTGAAGAAGATGAAGTGTAGAAAAAGTGATGTTTAGTTCGGTGCTGCCTTGCTGATATAAACAGGCTCGCTCGAGCGAAGACCCCGTCGCTCGAGCGACCAGACACAAAAACTGGTCTCGCTCGAGCGAAGACACACGCTCGCTCGAGCCAACAGTGCAAATTTTCCGATTTGCAGTACGACGCTCGCTCGAGCGAAGACGAACCAGCTCGCTCGAGCGAAGAAACACAACCTTCAGGTCTGAGCCAGACGCAGTCGCTCGCTCGAGCGAAGCCACTCTGGCTCGAGCCACCAGACACAAAACCAACCCTCGCTCGAGCGACCAGCCAAAATTCTAGGCAGCAACACTTGGTTTCCAAACACAACCAACCTGTAACAAACCTGCCCAATACATCCTATAACTCAAATACAAAGTAGGAAAGGATGTAAACAAGACAATACTCAACTACCAACATCCACGGACACATGTCCGGATCACTGTACCACAAGGGGTAAACCCGGGACCGCTATATTTCCTTCTTAATTAAACATATAATTCAACCACCAAGGAGCCGTCCCAGTTGGTAAGGGAGTTTGCTACTCTCTTTACTGACTAGTGTTCAAATCCCCTACTACTCAAATGGAAGTCTGAGTGTTTAGCTAGTTCGGCTAGCTTCCCCCCATTTGGCTCCAACGGTAATAGGCATTTTACCTATCTAAACATTACTATAAAGTATACATTTTATTTTGCCTATCAACTGTTTCATGTTTCTACTCCAACTATGCTCTTTATTTTAGTTATTCATCCAAATACTATTAATTTTATAGAATGCCACATTAGTAACAAAGATGGAGAGAAATGATCATAATGATTAAATACATTTTGTCTAGCCTTGAAGGCTTGCTACATGTAGATAGTGAATGTGAATTGAGATAAAATGCTTAATCATATGCCTAGTGTATTGGAGTTGAAAAAAGTGAATTATACTAGGATTTTGACTAACAAGTATTATATGCCTAGTGGGTTGGAGATGCTCAAGGGTTGGCTTGTAAGCTCAAAAAGTTTCATAAGTAATTCAATTAAAAATATAAGATAATTGGCTATCCATAAAACAACAAAAAGAAGCCGTGCAATTGATGGTTGAAGAAGGCTCGAAATCATTTCTTTCTTATTTTGATTGTGAATGGTGTGAGAGAAATGATTTTGATATTTTAAGGAGAGAGGGCTTAGAATCATGATACACAATGTACTGCTATAGCGCAAAGTGTTAAAGAGCAAGAACTGAAAAACTAAACCGTTGCTAGAAGAGCACACAACTGAGTTAAAACTAATTCAAAACAAAGATCAGTACTTTAGCATATGTTTTAATTCATGAACAAACACATATACCTTTCTTTCCAAGCCAATGAATTTATAGAGAAAATTCAGCAACTTTTTTTTTTATACAATGAAACTAAATTTTTATGTCCATGAATGCATTTAGAAAAATCAGGACATTAATCTAGTAATTGTGTAATAACCTTTGTAGTGTGACATTATGGAGTCAACTCCTATGAAGAGAAATTTGACATCATTTGTGGTGATTTATTCGCTCCCATTATGAGGGTTGTATATCACTGACTGTTGGGCTTGAACTTGATGGACTTAGTTATTGGTTGTTTAGGCTTTGTTGATTTTTGAACTATTGTGGGATAGTGGTGTGTTTAATGATGTAAATATTTTTTTTTTTATATTTGTAATTACTTTCCTATCGATTGACAACAAAAAAAATCCGTTCAAAAAATAAAAAAACTGAATCAAGGAAACAATAGCTAAGGATGCATAAAAAACAAGATTGTTAAAATCTACATTGGATCGTTGGAGGAATTTATAGCATTGCATCATAGAAACGGATTGAGAATAGACAATGTGACATAAGTATGTACCATAACCATGTGGTATATAAACACATTAACAAACTATGGTATAAGAATTAGTCATGTTGAGTGAAGGATTAGATTTCTTACCAGAGAAAGGAAAGAGAGAGAGGGGATGGCGGTTGGACCTTGTAGGTGGGGAAGACAAAAGACGGTTCGGTGATGGTGGCGGACGATGGCGGCTACTACGGAAGAGAAGGAAACATAATCTCATTAGAAAAAAGATAGTGTAAAGTTTAAATATTGGTAGTAGTAGAATCGTAAATCTATCCCACATCGTTCATAATCTAATTAGAAAAGAGATAGTGTGAAATTTAAATATTGGTAGTAGTATAATCGTAAACTTATCCCACATCGTTTAAAAACAACGCAAAATGTCTGAATATAAGGGGTGATTTAGACATCTAATAATTGCCAAGCTAAGTAGCGTTAGCTTACGACTCAAGCGAGGGCACCAAAGTGGTTGGATGATGGTAAAGTTGATAGATGGCTTCAACGCTTGAACTCAGGCTAGACCAGCGAACCTGTAGGTTCTAGCTAGCCTAGTTGAACTTAGGCTAAAACGATTAAACCACTAGGTTCTAGCTAGCTTGGTTGAACTCAGGCTAGACCGAGTAAACCTCTAGGTTCTAGCTAGCTTAGTTGAACCCTGCAGGTTGTGGCCAGCTTAGTTGAACTCAAGCTAGACCAGTGAACCTATGAGTTGTGCCCAGCTTAGTTGAACTTAGGCTAGACAGTGAACCCGTAGGTTCTCTGGCTATAGCTTTAGTTTAAGTCATCGGACAACCACTTCTTTTTTTCTTTTCTTTTTCTGTAATAGAAAATAAAATAAAAAAAAATATTGTGATTATCAAGGACGGACTTTTATTTTTCATGTATAAAATAAAGAAATTAGTGTTGTTATGATCATGGACGGATCTTGAAAATTTGAAAATCTAAATATATACTTTCGCACCCTATGGATCAGTCCTTGGTGATGATTACAAAACATAAAAATGAAGATTTTTTCTATTTCAATCAATAACATTTGGTGGGTTTCGCAACTAACCAAAAAAACTCTTTTTCTTTTTCTTTTGAATATTATATTTTTTAAATTTGTGTCAAAGATTTTACATTTTTTGTGCATCGAGTGTAGAATGATCTAAAAACATCACCAACTTATTTTCACTTTTATTTTGAATGAATTGCTTTTCATTTATTTATAACTTATTTGGTCCATGTGGTCGAGTAGACTCTAAAACGCAAGGTTTGTTGAAATTTTTTGAAAAAAGTTCAATAAAAATGAACCCCAGTTCCACTAAATTTTCTCATTAGAAAAAGAGATAGTGTAGAGTTTAAACACTGGTTGTAGTAGAATCGTAACTCAATCTCACATCGTTCATAATCTCATTAGAAAAGAGATAGTGTAAAATTTCAACATTGGTAGTAGCAAAATCGTGAACCCCTCGAACATTGTTTAAAAACAACCCATAATGTTTGAATATAAGGTGTGATTCAGACATCTAATAATTGCCGAGCTGAGTAGCGTTAGCTGGTGACTTAAGCGAGTGCACCAAGGTGGCTGGATGATGGTAAAGTTGAAAGGTGGGTTCGACGCTTGAACTCTGGGTAGACAAGTGAACGTGTTCGTTCTGGCTAGCCCAAGGTTTTTTTTTTTTTACATGTATACAATAAAAAATTAATATTGTGATGACCAAGGATGGAATTTTTTTCATGTATAAAATAAATAAATTAACATCGTTATGATCAAGGATGGATCCCCGAAATTTGAAAATCTAAATATACTATCCCACCCTTTGGATCTATCCTTGGTGATGATGTTCAACATAAAAATAATGGTTTTTTCTATTTCAATCAATAAAATTTGGTGGCTTTTGGCAAACTAACTAAAAACTCTATCTTTTTTTCTTTTTTTTTTTTGAATGTTATTATTTTTTTTTAATTTGCCTCTAAAATTTTACATTTTTTGTGTATCTAGTGTAGAATGATCTAAAAACATCACCAACTTATTTGCACTTTTTTTTTAGTCAATTATTTTCCATTTCAATTTTGTAACTTATTTGGTCTATACAATCGAGTAGATGCTAAAATGCAAAGTTTTTAAAAAAAAATTTGAAAAACCTCTAGTACTAATGAAACAAAAAAAAAAAATAAAATCCAAATACTTACCCCAGTTCCACTAAATTTTCTTTACGAAAAATTACAACTCAATAGTATTTTCAAAAAATAATTACAAATTTTTAAATTTACCACTCTAATGTGATTTTTTTTTTCTACACTTGCATTACTACCTACCTTTAAAATAATTCAAAATATATTTCAAGCACAATAAACATTTAAAAGCTCTGACCAGAGAGGATTTGGGGATGGTAGCGGTTGATGGTGGTTACGGGAGAGAAGGAAACATAATCTCATTAGAAAATAGATAGTGTAAAGTTTAAATGTTGGTAGTAGTATAATCGTAAACTTATTAACAACCTAAAATAAAAAATAAAAAATAAAGAAAAAGAAAAACCTATTCATTTTCTTTTCATTTTTCTAACCCAACCATACAAAAGAAAAGAATTTAGCACCTTTCACTTCATTTTTTTTCCTTCTCTTTTCCTTTCCCTCCACAAATTCAAGATTCAAACATATTGAAAAAATAAAAATAAAAATAAAAAAGGAATTCGTAAAACGCCACTTTGCAGCTTGGTAATCAAGTTTTTGTTGAGTTTTAAGTCTTATTTGAAGTTTGGCTATCCGCTTTCCAATAAATTTTTTTTGAAGTTTGGATATCAGCTTCCCAATAAAACTACTTAATTTGGATGGGAACCCTGCAGTTCCGATTGATTAGCCACGTCTACTCCATTATCACAATGCATTCTAGGACTGAAATGACCTGAAGGAAATTTATTAATAAGAACAAAATGTGCAGCCATAATGGTTATAAAATACCATGTCACTTATCAACCATTTCAGTCTGTTATGATTTGATTCTAGCAGCTACGTTGTAAATACTTCAACAATCAAGACGTCATTTTGCACATTTGATATACCTACTTCAGCACATTATTTTCCAAAGTAATTTAGTGCTTGAAAAATGGAACCACACCACATAAGGGATTTGTAGCAATTTTACTTAAACAAAAAGGCAATGTGACATAAGTATGTAACATAACCATGTGGTATATAAACACATTAACAAACTATGGTATAAGAATTAGTCATGTTGAGTGAAGGATTAGATTTCTTACCAGAGAAAGGAAAGGGAGAGAGGGGATGGCGGTTGGACCTTGTAGGTGGGGAAGACAAAAGACGGTTCGGCGATGGTGGCGGACGTTGGCGGCTACTACGGAAGAGAAGGAAACATAATCTCATTAGAAAAAAGATAGTGTAAAGTTTAAATATTGGTAGTAGTAGAATCGTAAATCTATCCCACATCGTTCATAATCTAATTAGAAAAGAGATAGTGTGAAGTTTAAATATTGGTAGTAGTATAATCGAAAACTTATCCCACATCGTTTAAAAACAACGCAAAATGTCTGAATATAAGGGGTGATTGAGACATCTAATAATTGCCAAGCTAAGTAGCGTTAGCTTACGACTCAAGCGAGGGCACCAAAGTGGTTGGATGATGGTAAAGTTGATAGATGGCTTCAACGCTTGAACTCAGACTAGACCAGCGAACCTGTAGGTTCTAGCTAGCCTAGTTGAACTTAGGCTAAAACGATTAAACCACTAGGTTCTAGCTAGCTTGGTTGAACTCAGGCTAGACCGAGTAAACCTCTAGGTTCTAGCTAGCTTAGTTGAACCCTGCAGGTTGTGGCCAGCTTAGTTGAACTCAAGCTAGACCAGTGAACCTGTGAGTTGTGCCCAGCTTAGTTGAACTTAGGCTAGATAGTGAACCTGTAGGTTCTCTGGCTATAGCTTTAGTTTAAGTCATCGGACAACCACTTCTTTTTTTCTTTTCTTTTTCTGTAATAGAAAATAAAATAAAAAAATAATATTGTGATTATCAAGGACGGACTTTTATTTTTCATGTATAAAATAAATAAATTAGTGTTGTTATGATCATGGACGGATCTTGAAAATTTGAAAATCTAAATATATACTTTTGCACCTTGTGGATCAGTCCTTGGTGATGAATACAAAACATAAAAATGATGATTTTTTCTATTTCAATCAATAACATTTGGTGGGTTTGGCAACTAACCAAAAAAACTCTTTTTCTTTTTCTTTTGAATATTATATTTTTTAAATTTGTGTCAAAGATTTTACATTTTTTGTGCATCGAGTGTAGAATGATCTAAAAACATCACCAACTTATTTTCACTTTTATTTTTAATGAATTGTTTTTCAATTTTTTATAACTTATTTGGTCCATGTAGTCGAGTAGACTCTAAAACGCAAGGTTTGTTGAAATTTTTTGAAAAAAGTTCAATAAAAATGAACCCCAGTTCCACTAAATTTTCTCATTAGAAAAAGAGATAGTGTAGAGTTTAAACACTGGTTGTAGTAGAATCGTAACTCAATCTCACATCGTTCATAATCCCATTAGAAAAGAGATAGTGTAAAATTTCAACATTGGTAGTAGCAAAATCGTGAACCCCTCGCACATTGTTTAAAAACAACCCATAATGTTTGAATATAAGGTGTGATTGAGACATCTAATAATTGCCGAGCTGAGTAGCGTTAGCTGGTGACTTAAGCGAGTGCACCAAGGTGGCTGGATGATGGTAAAGTTGAAAGGTGGGTTCGACGCTTGAACTCTGGGTAAACCAGTGAACGTGTTCGTTCTGGCTAGCCTAAGGTTTTTTTTTTTTACATGTATGCAATAAAAAATTAATATTGTGATGACCAAGGATGGATTTTTTCATGTGTAAAATAAATAAATTAACATCGTTATCATCAAGGATGGATCCCCAAAATTTGAAAATCTAAATATACTATCCCACCCTTTGGATCTATCCTTGGTGATGATGTTCAACATAAAAATAATGGCTTTTTATATTTCAATCAATAAAATTTGGTGGCTTTTGGCAAACCAACTAAAAACTCTATCTTTTTTTTTTTTTTTAATGTCATTATTTTTTTTAATTTGCCTCTAAAATTTTATATTTTTTGTGTATCTAGTGTAGAATGATCTAAAAACATCACCAACTTATTTTCACTTTTTTTTTAGTCAAATATTTTCCATTTTAATTTTATAACTTATTTGGTCTATACAATCGAGTAGATGCTAAAATGCAAAGTTTTTAAAAAAAAATTTCAAAAACCTCTAGTACTAATGAAACAAAAAAAAAAAAAAAAAAAAAATCCAAATACTTACCCAGTTCCACTAAATTTTCTTTATGAAAAATTACAACTCAATAGTATTTTCAAAAAATAATTACAAATTTTTAAATTTACCACTCTAATGTGGTTTTTTTTTTCTACACTTGCATTACTACCTACCTTTAAAATAATTCAAAATATATTCCAAGCACAATAAACATTTAAAAGCTCTGACCAGAGAGGATTTGGTGATGGTGGCGGTTGATGGTGGTTACGGGAGAGAAGGAAACATAATCTCATTAGAAAATAGATAGTGTAAAGTTTAAATATTGGTAGTAGCATAATCGTAAACTTATTAACAACCTAAAATAAAAAATAAAAAATAAAGAAAAAGAAAAACCTATTCATTTTCTTTTCTTTTTTCTAACCCAACCATATAAAAGAAAAGAATTTAGCACCTTTCACTTCATTTTTTTTCCTTCTCTTTTCCTTTCCCTCCACAAATTCAAGATTCAAACATATTGAAAAAATAAAAATAAAAATAAAAAAGGAATTCGTAAAAGGCCACTTTACAGCTTGGTAATCAAGTTTTCGTTGAGTTTTAAGTCTTATTTGAAGTTTGGCTATCCGCTTTCCAATAAATTTTTTTTGAAGTTTGGATATCAGCTTCCCAATAAAACTAATTAATTTGGATGGGAACCCTGCAGTTCCGATTGATTAGCCACGTCTACTCCATTATCACAATGCATTCTAAGACTGAAATGACCTGAAGGAAATTTATTAATAAGAACAAAATGTGCAGCCATAATGGTTATAAAATACCATGTCACTTATCACCCATTTCAGTCTGTTATGATTTGATTCTAGCAGCTACGTTGTAAATACTTCAACAATCAAGACATCATTTTTCACATTTGATATACCTACTTCAGCACATTATTTTGCAAAGTAATTTAGTGCTTGAAAAATAGAACCACACCACATAAGGGATTTGAAGCAATTTTACTTAAACAAAAAGACAATGTGACATAAGTATGTAACATAACCATGTGGTATATAAACACATTAACAAACTATGGTATAAGAATTAGTCATGTTGAGTGAAGGATTAGATTTCTTACCAGAGAAAGGAAAGGGAGAGAGGGGATGGCGGTTGGACCTTGTAGGTGGGAAAGACAAAAGACGGTTCGGTGATGGTGGCGGACGATGGCGGTTACTACGGAAGAGAAGAAAACATAATCTCATTAGAAAAAAGATAGTGTAAAGTTTAAATATTGGTAGTAGTAGAATCGTAAATATATCCCACATCGTTCATAATCTAATTAGAAGAGAGATAGTGTGAAGTTTAAATATTGGTAGTAGTATAATCGTAAACTTATCCCACATCGTTTAAAAACAACGCAAAATGTATGAATATAAGGGGTGATTGAGACATCTAATAATTGCCAAGCTAAGTAGCGTTAGCTTACGACTCAAGCGAAGGCACCAAAGTGGTTGGATGATGGTAAAGTTGATAGATGGCTTCAACGCTTGAACTCAGGCTAGACCAGCGAACCTGTAGGTTCTAGCTAGCCTAGTTGAACTTAGGCTAAAACGATTAAACCACTAGGTTCTAGCTAGCTTGGTTGAACTCAGGCTAGACCGAGTAAACCTCTAGGTTCTAGCTAGCTTAGTTGAATCCTGCAGGTTGTGGCCAGCTTAGTTGAACTCAAGCTAGACCAGTGAACCTGTGAGTTGTGCCCAGCTTAGTTGAACTTAGGCTAGACAGTGAACCTGTAGGTTCTCTGGCTATAGCTTTAGTTTAAGTCATCGGACAACCACTTCTTTTTTTCTTTTCTTTTTTTGTAATAGAAAATAAAAAAAAATAATATTGTGATTATCAAGGACGGACTTTTATTTTTCATGTATAAAATAAATAAATTAGTGTTGTTATGATCATGGACGGATCTTGAAAATTTGAAAATCTAAATATATACTTTCGCACCCTGTGGATCAGTCCTTAGTGATGATTACAAAACATAAAAATGATGATTTTTTCTATTTCAATCAATAACATTTGGTGGGTTTCGCAACTAACCAAAAAAACTCTTTTTCTTTTTCCTTTGAATATTATATTTTTTAAATTTGTGTCAAAGATTTTACATTTTTTGTGCATCAAGTGTAGAATGATCGAAAAACATCACCAACTTATTTTCACTTTTATTTTTAATGAATTGTTTTTCATTTTTTTATAACTTATTTGGTTCATGTAGTCGAGTAGACTCTAAAACGCAAAGTGTTTTGAAATTTTTTGAAAAAAGTTCATTAAAAATGAACCCAAGTTCTACTAAATTTTCTCATTAGAAAAGAGATAGTGTAGAGTTTAAACACTGGTTGTAGTAGAATCGTAACTCAATCTCACATCATTCATAATCTCATTAGAAAAGAGATAGTGTAAAATTTCAACATTGGTAGTAGCAAAATCGTGAACCCCTCGCACATTGTTTAAAAACAACCCATAATGTTTGAATATAAGGTGTGACTGAGACATCTAATAATTGCCGAGCTGAGTAGCATTAGCTGGTGACTGAAGCGAGTGCACCAAGGTGGTTGGATGATGGTAAAGTTGAAAGGTGGGTTCGACGCTTGAACTCTGGGTAGACCAGTGAACGTGTTCGTTCTGGCTAGCCCAAGGTTTTTTTTTTTACATGTATACAATAAAAAATTAATATTGTGATGACCAAGGATGGATTTTTTTTCATGTATAAAATAAATAAATTAACATCGTTATGATCAAGGATGGATCCCCGAAATTTGAAAATCTAAATATACTATCCCACCCTTTGGATCTATCCTTGGTGATGATGTTCAACATAAAAATAATGGTTTTTTCTATTTCAATCAATAAAATTTGGTGGCTTTTGGGAAACCAACTAAAAACTCGATCTTTTTTTTTTTTTTTTTAATGTTATTATTTTTTTTAATTTGTCTCTAAAATTTTACATTTTTTTGTGTATCTAGTGTAGAATGATCTAAAAACATCACCAACTTATTTTCACTTTTTTTTTAGTCAATTATTTTCCATTTTAATTTTATAACTTATTTGGTCTATACAATCGAGTAGATGCTAAAATGCAAAGTTTTTAAAAAAAAAAATTGAAAAACCTCTAGTACTAATGAAACCCAAAAAAAAAAAAAAAAAATCCAAATACTTACCGCAGTTCCACTAAATTTTCTTTACGAAAAATTACAACTCAATAGTATTTTCAAAAAATAATCACAAATTTTTAAATTTACCACTCTAATGTGGTTTTTTTTTTCTACACTTGCATTACTACCTACCTTTAAAATAATTCAAAATATATTCCAAGCATAATAAACATTTAAAAGCTTTGACCAGGGAGGATTTGGTGATGGTGGCGGTTGATGGTGGTTACGGGAGAGAAGGAAACATAATCTCATTAGAAAATAGATAGTGTAAAGTTTAAATATTGATAGCAGTATAATTGTAAACTTATTAACAACCTAAAATAAAAAATAAAAAACAAAGAAAAAGAAAAACCTATTCATTTTCTTTTCATTTTTCTAACCCAACCATACAAAAGAAAAGAATTTAGCACCTTTTCTTTTCTTTTCCTTTCCCTCCACAAATTCAAGATTCAAACATATTGAAAAAATAAAAGTAAAAATAAAAAAGGAATTCGTAAAAGGCCACTTTGCAGCTTGGTAATCAAGTTTTTGTTGAGTTTTAAGTCTTATTTGAAGTTTGGCTATCCGCTTTCCAATAAATTTTTTTGAAGTTTGGATATCAGCTTCCCAATAAAACTAATTAATTTGGATGGGAACCTGCAGTTCCGATTGATTAGCCACGTCTACTCCATTATCACAATGCATTCTAAGACTGAAATGACCTGAAGGAAATTTATTAATAAGAACAAAATGTGCAGCCATAATGGTTATAAAATATCATGTCACTTATCACCCATTTCAATCTGTTATGATTTGATTCTAGCAGCTACGTTGTAAATACTTCAACAATCAAGACGTCATTTTTAACATTTGATATACCTACTTCAGCACATTATTTTGCAAAGTAATTTAGTGCTTGAAAAATGGAACCACACCACATAAGGGATTTGAAGCAATTTTACTTAAACAAAAGGACAATGTGACATAAGTATGTAACATAACCATGTGGTATATAAACACATTAACAAACTATGGTATAAGAATTAGTCATGTTGAGTGAAGGATTAGATTTCTTACCAGTACTTAATTAAGCCATCCCAGCCACAAGTTGCAACTTTACTTTGTTCAAATGGATGCCGCTCACAACCAATGCATACCCCTTCAAGACACTTGAGAGTTCTAAAGACTTTGCAACTCTTCCAGTCCCAAAACCAGCATTTACCCTCGCCATCTCCCGACATGACAAACCTACCATCCGGTGAAAAATTGACTTGGCAAGCATATCCAGCCACTATGTGCCCCTCAAACCTTTTCTTGTTATTAAGCTGAAATCTTTCCCTAGTGCTGTAGATAAGAATCTGATTGTCCAAACTCTGTGCTGCTAGTCAGTTTGTGTTAGGGTGAAGGGATATGGCTGGCATAGAATGCATGTGCAGCTCGCTGATATACTTTATAACCACAGGAATCCCAAATTCCCAAACCCGAAGAGACTTGTCATCACCAGATGTGACAATACTTCTGTTGTTGTCTAGAAATGTGATTGTATTAACCGCTCCCAACTGTTGATCATACTCTTGAGTAATTTGCCCAGTATTCATATCCCACTGAACAATCTTCTTGTCACTCATGCCTGCTAAAAGAATGTTCTGCTTATCCTCATCCGGGTTCAGCATAACCACATAAGGTATCTTCCCTGTTGAGAATGCCGATATCACCTGTCCTGTTTCTGTGTCCCAGTATTTAATGTTCTTATCATACCCAGCAGTCAAAAACTTAGTTCCATCATTGCAAAACCAAATATCACGAACTGCCTTGGAATGTCCCATGTAAGTCCTCATACATTTACCTGAATTAAACACATCCCATATCTTCACCTTCGTATCCATTCCCGCCAATACAATCAAATGCCCGTGCTTGGGGAAAAACCGAATTGCAGACACACCTTTGGTGTGCCCACTCCAAGTATGCACCAATCTCTTCGGAATATAACAATGATCATTTGTAGCCTTAGCATCCTTGGGCGCAGCAATCCAAGACCTACCCTGATAATCCCTCTCCCCCTTCCCATGAAATGTACTCTTATCAGCAACAAACTCACCCTTTTCACTATTCCCACTCTTCTCTTCACCCTTCTTCTTCGCATACTCCTCAGCATACTTCTTCTGCTCCTCCGTCAACTCCACTTGCAACCCTTCCTTCTTTCCCGCCCACGGACTCTTTTGATTCTTCAACAACCAAGTCTCCGAAGCCAGGTTATCAACCTCAACACCACCACCACCACCACCACCTTCCTCTTCATTCTCCACACTCTCCTCCTCCTTCTTCTTCTCAAGTTTCCTCTTTTTATGTTCATGTTGAGGTATATTATACACAGAAATCCCATCAGTTTCCTTCAATCTATCCAAATCACCAACATAATTGTTTCCCTCGGGATCAGCTGCCTACCCATATTTATGAAAAGTATTGTACTGTTCATCAAAAACAAAGGGTTCAATCGCAGCATTCTCTACAAACCCTAGCTTGTGATTGCGCATACCTTGAGCAATACCGTCCTTGGCGTAGGGATATGAAGGACCATAGATTGGTGCCCAGAGCTGATCGTAGGTGGGGTTGAAGACTGAAGAAGTTTTACCAACTATTCATCTTAAGTAAAGAAACGTATTACATCAGTATATATATACAAAGAACTAGCTGCACTAACTACTGCACTAACTAACTAACCATACACTAACCATACACGAACAAACTAACCACACCTCTTAACAACTCTGTAACAAACTCTGTTAAATTCTGTTACATCATCTGAATCTGTAACTAACATACATCATCTGAATCTGTTATATCTTTATCAGGCCCCCTCAAACTCAAGGGAGCAGAGGCAACATTGAGTTTGGAAGTGAGAAAAGAAAACCGAGAAGTCGATAACGGTTTAGTAAAAATATCAGCAAGCTGGGAGGCAGTAGGAACATGACGCAAAAGCAATTTATGAGCTTGAACCTTGTCGCGAACAAAGTGGCAGTCCACTTCGATATGCTTAGACCTGGTATGAAACACAGGGTTGGCAGCCAAAGCAAGGGCAGATTGACTATCACACCAGACAACTGGAAGAGAAGATTGAGGGATGAAAAAATCTTGAAGCAACATTTGAAGCCAAGTGAGTTCTGCAGTGGTATTAGCCAGTGAACGATATTCAGCCTCAGTCACTCTTGTAAGCTAAGGGATAAAGCCAAGTAAAACGACTAAAATCATCAACAAACACAACATAATATTTGTAATCAGAGGTAGCACAAGAAAATGGTCCCCAAACATCAGTGTGAATTAAAGCAAGAGGTTGATTAACAGTAGAATTGGACAGTTTAAATGGTAATTTATGAGATTTAGACATAGCACAATCAATACATGAGATGGGAATCTTATTAGTATTATTTAAGAACAAGTGCTTCTGCAGTAAATGAAATTTAAAAGCAGAAGGATGCCCCAATCTCTTGTGCCAAGTATCAGCAGATGCAGTAGCATTAACAGTAGAACTATGGAAAGCATGATGAGAAGCAGATTGTGAGACAGGAGATGACAGGACAGGAAAATGATACAGGCCATTAGCATGATAGCCTTTATGCAGAATGGCCTTGGAATGATTGTCCTGAATGGAAAAAGAAAACTGATCAAATATAACAGAACAATTGTTATCTTTAGCTAGTTGATGAACAGAAAGAAGATTAGAAGAAATATTAGGGACTCGCAAGACCTTATTCAACCGGAAAGAGTGATGAGGAGTAGGTAAAATACCTTGGCCAGTATGAGTAATGGGAAGAGAAGAGCCATTACCAATGGTGACATGTTCTGGACCAGAATATGGCTGATAAGAATGCAGGTGATGAAAATCCTGAGTGATGTGGTCAGATGCAGCGGAATCCAGAAACCAAGGACTTGAACATTGAGAGGCTTCATCAGTAGCAGATGCAACAAAAGCTCTAGATGTATGAGGAGCAAATCTAGATGTATGAGGAGCAAAAGAACTGTTTGGTGTCTGTGACTGAGAGGTAGATGATGGAGACTGAGAGGTAGATGATGCAGACAATGGTTGAAATTGAGCATCCAACCGATGCCAACACTCCAAAGCCGAATGATTGGATTTTCCACAAATCTGACAGATTAAGCCAGAATTAGGCCTACTGCGACCTGGAAAATATGAGGATCTGCCACCATAAGTAGAGTTTGATCTCCCAAACTGAGATCGATTTCCTCTGAAAAATCCTCGAGACTCATTTCGTGAACCACCTCTACCATGATAGGTGTGAAAACCTCTTGAGGAATTAGGTTCTTTGACTGTAGCATATGCAACAATTAGTTCAGATGGCTGTTTAGTCTTTGCTTCAATATGTAAGGCTTCAGAACAGAGTAGAGAAGACAGATCTGCCATTGAAATACTCTCTGCTCAAGTGCGAATTGCTGTCTTCATTGCATCATACTCACTTGGAAGTCCATTTAATGTGATGAGCACCACATCTTCATCATCAACAGTAGAAGATGCAAGACTTAATTGATCTACAAGATTTTTAATTTGATGGAGATAGGTCTCCATAGATTCATTCTTCTTTGAAATTGAATTCAGTCTGTTTTTGAGTTGATGAATATGTGAACGAGACAATGATGTAAATCTTTTGTCAAGAAATTGCCAAACCTGAGCACTGGTTTGAAGATGATTCACAGATGTGAATATTGCAGGAGATAGTGTGGCTGTAACACAACTAAGCAAGTGCGCATCTAACAACCTCCATTGAACTGCTTCAGGATTCGGAACTTCAACACCAGATGAATTCTGGATTTTCTCATCAGGACTTGGAAATGGAAAAGATCCATCAACAATTTTTAACAGATCTGTTGCTCTAAGGATATTCTGCAGTTGGCCTTTCCAAACAATGAAGTTCGTACCATCTAACTTTACTGTAACAAGTGAACTGAGATTCGAGAGCAATACACTCAGATTTGAAGGAATCAGAGGTGTTGTAGATGATGACGCCATTGTTGCTCGTTGGAGCTTCTCAGGCTCTGATACCATGAAGAAGTTTTACCAACTATTCATCTTAAGTAAAGAAACGTATTACATCAGTATATATATACAAAGAACTAGCTGCACTAACTACTGCACTAACTAACTAACCATACACTAACCATACACGAACAAACTAACCACACCTCTTAACAACTCTGTAACAAACTCTGTTAAATTCTGTTACATCATCTGAATCTGTAACTAACATACATCATCTGAATCTGTTATATCTTTATCAAAGACTACGACGTGTTGGGAAGGATCGAGGGGCTTGGTTAGGGCTCGATTGGAGTCGACGATTGTAAGAGCGAGCATTGTGTCGTCGACTTTGGGGGCGGAGGATTTGGAAGGGAGGGAGATCCATGAGTCCGGCGACGATGAGTGGTCGGAGCGAGGGTTTTGAAATTGTTGATTGTCGTCGTCTTCCATGTCGGTGTCTGCGTATAACTGTAGAAGATCCATGGTGACGCGGTTGGAGCTCAGGGGGAGAGAGAGAGAGAGAGAGAGATAGTCATGAACGAACTTTGCTTGTTCGATCCCCAAAAAAAACACTCTCCTTTTGTTTAACTTATATTTTAAAAATAAGTTATTGAAAAAAAAAATGAAAATTAAAAATTTCTTTGGTTATAAATTTTAAAAATAATTTTGAGCTGATTTATAATTTATTTATTTTTTTAGTTGAATAGATGAATGTAAGAGAAAATTTGATTAATTGATGTGTAAAATGTGAGAGAATGAATAGATGAGAGGGAAAAAAATGAATAATTGATTTATTAATAATAAAAGATAAAAAATAAAATAAAAAGAAGGATAGAGAAGAAAGAAAATTGAGTTTTGAGTTGTATTTTAAAAATTTATTAACCAAACAAATTTTTTTTATTTTTTTATCCAAATCATGTTTTTAGGAATAGATTATTTTAATTGACTTTTTAATTTTTTTGATTATTTTAATTTGGTTTACATTTTGGATGATAAGTTTTTTTTTTAGTTGATTTGATAGTTGTGAAAGAAAAAAAATATAATTATAATTTAAAGGTAATATTTTATCTTATTAATTATTTTAATATATTTTATTTTTATTAACCATTTTAACCTCCAACCCAACTTTCTAAACATCCCCATGTGATCCCAAAAAAAATTTTTGCATGGCGTTCTATTTTTTTCTAGATGAATAAAAAATAAATTTAAAAAATTATAAATCAGCTCGATTCAAACCAAATCATGACTTGATTTGATTTTTTCAATACAATTGGATTTTATTTTTAAAATAGATGAATTATATTTTACAATTCAATTCATGGATTTGTTGTTATAGTTCTGATTTAGAGCTAAAGCAAGCCTAAATTTATTGATAAATTATAAAATCTAAATTTATTGATAAAAGTAAAATAGTCCATAACAAATTATTTTTAAATGGACTATTTTATTTTTCATTTCTAATTAATTTATTATATTACAAAAAATTTAATAATAAAATTGATACAACTAAAATTATAATGATCAAACTAACACAATAAATAAATTATAGAAATTACATATATAATTTGAATAAAAAATGTTCAAAGAAAATTGGGGCCAAAGGAAGCTAGAATGTGCAAAATTTTGGAAATATGCAATTTCGAAGTCTTATTCCATAAACATCGGAGGCAAGAACACATTGGGGGTATATGAGCTGCTTTTTTTGGCTAGAAAAACATGGTCATATTCAATGTCTAAGTGGCAGGGCTGCAAACAAGCTGAGCCAAATTCTATAATATTTGAGCTTGGCCCGACTTCTTTACAAAGTGTTCGAGCTCGGCTCAAGTACAAAATGAGTTACAATTTCTAAACTCCAGCTCGGCACAACTAAAATTTATATAACTCGAGCTCGGCTCGTAATGGCTCATTAAACCAAGAAAGAACCATAGAAGCCGATAAGCTAACCCTCTGCACTTGCACTTATATAAAAGTTTGTCCACCTTAAAATGTATTTTGTAATCGATGTGGGACTTCCAACAAACGCACCAAACAACGTCGTTTGGCACAACATTTTCGTCCACTCTTTGAGTCCCACATCGCTGAGAGAAGAAACACTTTTGTGTCCAAATGCTTATAAAGTGGTGAATTGTTGGCACAGTAGTCAACGAAAGAAAAGCAAAGGCAAACCTTTAAATATTTTTTATATTAAAATAATAAGCATCATCATTATTGATGGATGAGTTAAAAATTTTAATTTAACGAATATAATATAATATATTAATATTTATTATAATATATAATATATATACTATAAAAATATAAAATTAATATTTATATTTTTGAGCTTGCGAGCTTATTCGAGTAGCAATCGAGCTCGGCTCGTTTATTAATCGAGCTTGAAATTTAAGTTCGAGCTCGGCTCGTTTATTAATCGAGCTATTAACCAAGCTGAGTTTGAACAAGTTTTAACGAGCTAAACTTGAACTTGTTCATGAACAGCTCGATTCGTTTGCAGTCTTACTAAGTGGTCTATTTTGATAATTGTTTGTTCAAACAAATTTTAAAATATTAATTCCCAAAAAAAATTTACAAATATAAAATATTTAAGATAAAATCAAGTTTTGAAATATGATTTAGGCCAATTGATGAATTCAAAACTCCATCAACCTCTTCTACTTGCTTCTTGTGTTGTGTATTTAATCTATATATTATAAATTACATCCGGAGTCAATAACATAAATAAATATATGAATCTCTTCCACTTTTTTTTAGTCAATGTGAGAGTCTTTATCTTGATAAGTACTAACTCGATAATGTCCATTACTCTCACTAACACATCATTCATGAACTATGTAATAAGTCATGAGTCTCGAATAAATAGTAAATAACAAATATTAAAATACACCAACAATAATGAATTATATTTATTCTTTAAGCCCATGTGTGTGAATTATTCAAATAAATATGAGATTAATTTAATAATAACAATCGCACAGTTTGCATCGTATTTATTTTGTAATGTATTCTCAAATTTTTGTGACTCATTTCTATGAAAAATTGGATAAATATAATTTTGACTTAGAAAATAAATGAAGCTTATCAAAATAATTCACGTGATCCTGCACAAATATCGAATTGGATGGTTGAATTCATTTTAGAAATGGTCAAGCCTGTCCTAAAAGAAAATTGTTATATAAAATAATAAATTTTATAAATATTTGTATTAACTAATGTAAAATGTTACATTAGGATCCACTTCATTAATATGTCATCAATTAGTCGAAATTTTTTTATAAAATTTATTAATTTGTTTAATATCACTCTTTTAAAAATGAAGAGAAGTCAATCATATCCATCTACTTATTTCAATTATTTCAGTCGGGTTTCAACTGAGTATGGACTTGAGAACATAGTCTCATCTTTAAGGATGTGCTATATTAACACTTTTTGTAAATCAAAAGTTTACATATTGTCTACCCATTAATCCGGTGAATAATGAATAACTTCACATCAGTGAATATTAGAAAAATTATTTTTATATTAGTTATAAATTTTAGGTTAAATTACAAATATACCCCCTGAGGTTTGCTTAAAGTACAGATTGCCTCCTGTGATTTGAAAATTACAAATACCTCATTGTTAGTATTTTTTATTTAACAGAATTAACTAAAAAAATAAAATTCATAATTGCACTCCTATACAATAATAAAATTACCTAAATTATTAATTGAAACATATTTATAACATCATTAAAAACTATTACTTGACTTGATGATTTATTAATAAAAGGGGCGATTTGTTATGAAATTAGAAATCTCAGGGAGTGGAATGTAATTTTCAAAATTACAGGGGCGATTCGTATTTTAATCAAACATCAGGAGCTGTAATTGTAATTTACCTTAAATTTTATAAACAATAAAAAATAAAATTATAAATATCTTTATGAATTTGTAATTAATTTTTGAAGATACAATCCCCTAATTTTTTTTTTGAATTTAATATTGAGTTTATAAATAGGTGAATAAGGCCTTGTATGGGATGTCAGTTTTTTGGCTTAAAAAAATTTAATATTTGGGTTGCACCCAAAAAAAAGATTTGAAAAAAGTTAAGAGAATCTTTATACCAATTTAAGAAGACCAAACTATTCTCATGAATGCATATGTGTTTATCTTTGGAAAACTAAAACGAAAATTTTTAGCAAAATACAAAAATATTATATATAAACCAACAAGTGCATACTATGTAACTCTGAAATTCCGTTTCATTATATACATCTGAACATTAAGTGCAATGAATCTGACACATTGCTTTTCCATGCAAGAGAACTCATGCTTTTAGATGCACTGCAAAAAAAAATGATTATTTTGGATTTGCAACAAGCATTCAAGATCCGGCTGAATACTGGAAGGTTTGATGATCTTTTAATATAAAAAAAACCTCCAATTTGGTATGGTTGGGTTGTATTTCTTAAGCTATTATGTAATCCCATTTGCTAAAAATTGTAGCTAGACGACTCGACAATAAAAAAAATTGAAACTTCTTCCAACCAAGAGCTCAAGGAGTCTACATATCTGATCCTGCAGATTCGGAGAAGGGATTTGCACCGTGTATGTGAATACTTAATATGAGAGTAAATGTAATTCAAAAGCTTGTTATATGCATACTTTAATTATTTTGATAAATTTGTGTAATGAGTTTGTTGTTCCTAAGGAAAAGCTTGAGCACTTCAAAAACGTCACTCCCCAAGATGTAACAACCCTCATTTGACTTAGCCATTCTTGCATACATTTTGTATGATCTTGTCTTGTTATGCTGTTTTGCAAGTTTTGCCTTGTCTTGATTTGTTTGAGACTTGCCTTGCTTTGATTACTTGCTTGATCTTGTTCCTTGCTTGGTGTTTAGCCGAGGTCAGTTTAGCCTAGTTCGCCTTTGAACCTTTGTGCTTAGAACCGGTTTGGAACCACTTGGTTGACCTCCATCTTCACCCCGGCATGTTTGCCGAGACGTTCGTTTTTGGCCGATGTATTCAGAACCAACCCCGAGGAGTGTATTAGTTACGCCGAGATGTTTGCACTTAGTAGTTTTGTTCCAGGGTAGGTGCGACCCAGACCGAGGTGTGGCACACCCAGGCCAAGGTGTGGCACAGCTTAGTCAGGCGTCGTCCTCCCTAGCCGATGTCTTTGTTACCTTGTTGCCGAAGCTTTGACTTTAGCCGATGTCATTACTCGCCGATGTGTCTTGCCCCAGCTTGTTGCATACGCTTTGTCAGAGACTTGTCTTATCAATCAGTCACCTTTTTTAGTTAAACCAACCCGGTGACGCCACGTGTCCGAGCTGAGTTTCAAGACAGCCAGAAGACTTAGAAACAAATCATTTTGTCTCAAATCTTTGTTTTTAGAGAGAGAAGCTCTAGAGGAAGAAGAAAGAGTTCTTAGAAAGAGAAGTAGAATTTCGAGCTTGATCTTCAAGGATCGAACCGTTAGATTTGAGGTTTGAGGTTAGATTCTTGCTCTACTCCGATTGTTCTTATTGTTTACCGAACTGCATTGCATGATCGCAATTGTTTTGCATGCCATGCATTGATTCGAAGTTGGTTCTTGAAAGAGAAAAATGATGTTCATGTATTCTTGATGAAAGCCTTGTTTTGATCCAAAAGTGTTTGGCAAGAACCATGTTTTGGTGTTGTTTTCACACGATTTCCTTGTATGGGTACCCAGGTCCATGTTTTTGAACTCTTGGCATGAAATCTCAGATTTTAAATAAAGAAGTTATGATTTTTGCATGCATGTTCTTGATGATCTTGTCCCTTGCATTCTTCAAAGGGGAAACCCAGGATTTCCCCGATCTCGTTTTAGCATGAGGCCGTCAGGACCTCACCTCGGCAAGGAGGTGTGGGACCTCGGCTAGACCTGGATGGTACCCAGTGTGTTTCCACGAGATGGAAAACAGTGCTTTGACTCTCAGCATGTTTCGCTTCGTTATTGAGTTGGCTTCGGTGGGAGTGCCGAGGTCATTACTTGTGTGTAAAGCTTATTTTGAGGATGTGATTTGTCAGGACTTTGATCTTTGCTTTGAGCCTACACCTGAGGAGCTAGGTGAGTGGTGCTTTTAATAAAGCTATGTTATACTGTTTTGATAAATCTTGTCCCGCTTTGTTTTGATGAAAGTCTTTGATAAGCATGAATAATTAGTCTATTTCGATGTACCAAGTATAAGCCTTGTTTTGATGTCATCTTTGAAAAGTCCCTTGTACTGGAGGACTATAAACTTTCGCAGTACTAGGTATAAAAGTCCCTTGTGCTGGAGGACTCTAAACTTTCGCAGCACTAAGTATAAAAAGGATACGGTCCTTTCTTGAAAAGACTATCGTGTTAAATCGGGCTACGGGCCTAAGTAACGCAAGTCCCTTGTGCTGGAGGACTCTAAACTTTCGCAGCACCATTTTGTCAAAAAGGGCTACGGGCCTAAGTGACACCAACCTCTTGTATTAAAAGGATACGGTCCTTACTTGGAAAAGCCACTGTGTTAAAAAGGGCTACGGGCCTAAGTAACACAAGTCCCTTGTGCTGGAGGACTCTAAACTTTTGCAGCACCATCTTGTCTAATCGATTACGGATCGTACAGTTCTTGTTTTGCCACTGACGGTTTACCGCGTGGATTTGTTGTTCGGAAATCTTGATTTGTGTTTTGCCGATGTTAGTAAGCATCCCTTGATATTGTAAGACTTGATTGATGAATACGGTTCATCCCTTGATTTGATAGATCTTGATTTGTGTTTTGCCGATGTTAGTAAGCATCCCTTGATATTGTAAGACTTGATTGATGAATACGGTTCATCCCTTGATTTGATAGATCTTGATTTGTGTTTTGCCGATGTTGGTAAGTATCCCGTGAGATTTGTAAGACTTGATTGATGAATACGGTTCATCCCTTGATTTGATAGATCTTGATTTGTGTTTTGCCGATGTTGGTAAGCATCCCATGAGATTTGTAAGACTTGTTAGATGAATACGGTCCGTCCCTTGATTTGGTAAAGTTTTGATGTATTCTACTTCGGAAGGATCTCGGCTCATATTTGTATGATTTAGAATGTTTTGTTTTGCTTTGAAAGACTTCGGCTATATTCATGCAAAAACCTTTATTTCTAGTACCATTCACTGAGTTTCAAGCTCACCCTCTCTATATATATGTAGATGATGAGCAGGGCGGCGGCGACGCCTAGATATGTTTTGCCAGCTTGTTTTGGATTCTTGCATGTCGGCTTGACTTGTGTTTACGTCGGCAATATGTACTTACGTCGGCTGTTTTGTATTCATGTCGGCATTATTGTTTTACGTCCGCAAATCTTGAAGATTATGCTTCTCTGGCTTGTAATCAATGTATTTGTACATGTCGGCTTTAGAAGCCTTTTGATCAAGATGAAATTTGTATTCTTGTTATGTAAAGATGGATTGTAAAGCCATATTGTACATGTTATCTCATTTGATCTACGCACAGCTCTTATGGACCACTTGTATTTTGATTTATTGCTTCCGCACTTGTAAGCCCCGTATATTATACTCTGATTGTCTTTGATTTTTGGCAAGTTGGCCTTCGGTAATTACGGATTACTGGCCATCACGGCACCATCCTACTAGGGGCGGGTTGGGGTCGTGACACAAGACATCATTTATTCTCAAATCCTTTTAAATCTTATTCTAATAAATTTGTGTATTTTTGCCAAGAGAAATAGAATCGCTTACAATTAATTTTTTCCAAGCTTCAAACATATTGTAAAACTCACTTTCCCCAGCAACGAAACAATTGCTTTCTGTACTCAGTCAATAGTAACCAACATAAACTTCTCAATCAAAATCCATCCTCTATTTTTGTCGATTTCCAAAATGATTTACTAAGATGAGAGCATTTTTAAATTTTTCTATGTGGTTGGCTGGGACAGAGAAAGGGAAGGGAAAGAGGGGATGGCGATTGGTCCTTGTAGGTGGGGAAGACAAAAGACGGTTCGTTGATGGTGGCCGACGATGGCGGCTACTACAGAAGAGAAAGAAACATAATCTCATTAGAAAAAAGATAGTGTAAAGTTTAAATATTGGCAGTAGTAGAATCGTAAATCTATCCCACATCGTTCATAATCTAATTAGAAAAGAGATAGTGTAAAGTTTAAATATTGGTAGTAGTATAATCGCAAACTTATCCCACATCGTTTAAAAATAACGCATAATGTTTGAATATAAGGGGTGATTGAGACATCTAACAATTGCCGAGCTAAGTAGCGTTAGCTTATGACTCAAGCGAGGGCACCAAAATGGTTGGACGATGGTAAAGTTGATAGATGGCTTCAACGCTTGAACTCAGGCTAGACCAACGAACCTGTAGGTTCTAGCTAGCTTAGTTGAACTCAGGTTAAAACGATTAAACCACTAGGTTCTAGCTAGCTTGGTTGAACTCCGCCTTTACCGAGTAAACCTCTAGGTTCTAGCTAGCTTAGTTGAACCCTGTAGGTTGCGGCCAGCTTAGTTGAACTCAGGCTAGACCAGTGAACCTGTGAGTTGTGCCCAGCTTAGTTGAACTTAGGCTAGACAGTGAACCTGTAGGTTCTCTGGCTATAGCGTTAGTTCAAGTCATTGGACAACCACTTTTTTTTTTTTTTTTGTAATAGAAAATAAAAAAAATAATATTGTGATTATCAAGGATGGACTTTTATTTTTCATGTATAAAATAAATAAATTAGTACTGTTATGATCATGGATGGATCTTGAAAATTTGAAAATCTAAATATTCTTTCGCACCCTGTGGATTAGTCCTTAGTGATGATTACAAAACATAAAAATGATGATTTTTTCTATTTCAATCAATAACATTTTGTGGGTTTGGCAACTAACCAAAAAAACTCATTACTACAACTCTTCAATTTTTAAGCATTTACCCTCGCCACTCTGTTCTGTGTCTGCGTATGACTGTAGAAGATCCATGGTGACGCGGTTGGAGCTCAGGGAGAGAGAGAGATGTAACGCCCTCAAAATAATACATCAAACCCAACATGCATTAATATAAAGAAGTAAACATCTTTCTATTCATCAGAGTAGTTCGTACAAGAGTATTACATGTTGACAACAAAAGTAAATGCCTTATGGGCTTACAACTTTCCAAGCCAACACTTGGTCACAAAGAAAAGAGTACTAACTCAATTACATATTAAGCCCTTGGCCTGAATTTACATGTGATACATCAAAAGAAAACAAAACAACAAAAAGTCTTTCAGCCTCTAGCCTCCCAAGCTACGTCCTTGGAGGTGGCATACCATCTGTACCTCGAAATCATGTCCCATATAGGGTGAGCCACAGCCCAGTAGAAATATACTAAACCAACTATAAACAATGACTAAAATAATAGCATTCGATAGATGGTCCACACTTATATTCCAACTTATATCATATTACAGTTTCATGACAGTCATGTCCATGTTACAATTCATTTTCCATTTCTTATTCAACCCTAAGTTTGAAAACAAAGCTCAGAACTTGGCCAAACAATTTAATGAAATTATAACTCATCACTAAAATACTTTCGAAATTCATGATGGATACACATTTTGGTGCTGTATCAATAACACATAAAATCACTTCCATACTTCACAAATGATACAGGTGCTGTATCAATATATCATAGAAACACTTCTATACTTCACAAATGATACACATTGTAGTGTTGTATCAATATCAAACAAAAATCCGGTTTAGAGGTCCATCCCTCATCTTCCAATAAACCGTGGAGTACATCCCTCATCTCCTCCCACACACAAAACAATGTATATAAGCAATTATCATATACAAGTTCAATCAATCAATACAAAATTTGATGTATTATACTAACCGCTATATTCGATAGCATACTCAATTGATTAATTCTAGTTTGCCTAATCATCATGCATTGTCTACAACAATCAAGACTATCCTCCACCGATAACCCAAAGCAGTTATTTCTATACAGAAAATAAATGCACCAAATGGATAAAATATCAACATTTTGTCTAGGTGAGCGATAAATTAATCCAACTACACCCTTTAATCCCATAATTTCCCAATTCCAATATTCTCAATTCAATTTCTCATATCTCAAAATTAATTATACAAATTAATTTTACCAAACTAATTAGGGCATTTTTCCATAATTCACATAACAACCCTAAGGTTCCATTTTCATCAATAATCCAACATTAATTCCTTTTCTCAAAGTATTACATATATATGGGTTTATATATATAAAAACCCCCTCTTTTGTAAATTACACAAAGACCCCAAACTTTTTTCAAAATTACCCAACAACCCCCAACATATCAAAATGTCAAAATTTAAAGACAAAGCTCATAAGATGGAGTAGGATATCCCTACCTCGAAGTTAGAGCTCAAACGGAGATGAAGACCAAAACCCAACGTGCTCCAAATTCAAAAAATTTCAGATTAAAACAAAGCCCTCAACACCCTCTATCTTTTATACAAAGAGGCTAGGCTAGGAACTCACTAGAAGGAGATGAAACCTTAGAGAGAAGGTTTGTAGAGAGAGAGAGAGCTCAGATCTAGGGTTTGTATAAAGAAAAGAGATGAAAAAGTGAAGTGTTTCCCGCTGCTGCGATCTGATATAACACAGGCTCGCTCGAGCGACCAGACACAAAGAACCCTCGCTTGAGCGAAGAAAGTCTCGCTCGAGCCAACAATATGAAGCTTCAGGTCTGTAACCCAGAAGCACGCTCGAGCGACATAATGCTCGCTCGAGCGAAGAAACTCAAAACATACACCTCGCTCGCTCGAGCCAAGAAACACAGCTCTCAAGTCAAAAAGAGACGCAGACGCACGCTCGAGCACAAGACTTCTCGCTCGAGCCACCAGACACAAAGACTCAACTCTCGCTCGAGTGAAGAAACCCTGGCTCGAGCAATAGATCTAAAACACAGAGCTCGCTCGAGCGACAAAAGTCTCGCTCGAGCGAAGAATCAAAATTCTGGGCAGCAACCATTTGCTCCCATTCACTTCCAACCTGTAACAATCCTGCCCATAACATCCTATAACTCAAATACAAAGTATAGAAGGACAGAAACAAGAGATTCATAACATCAACTCTACGGAACCAAAGTTCAAAACACAATAATCAATGGAGGGAAAACCGGGATCGCTATAACCTCTCCCCCTTAAGGAATTTCGTCCCCGAAATTAAGCACAAGTTTTCAAAAATAAGTTTTTCTCAATTTTCGACAATGTTACCAACCAACATTTCACAACTTGACCCATTACCGGTCATCCCATCTCTATTCAAGAGGCATCTTACAATATATGTTCCAACATGCATTATCAACACGCATCTTTTTCAATTCCAACAATTTTCAATGTACATGGTTCACAATTCCATAATATATTCAATACCAATATTACATTTGCATTTCTACAACATATTTAACATATAAAATGCTAAAATAAACTTTCATTTTCAAGGCATATACAATAATACCTCCATAATATTTCCATAAACCAAACATATATAATGTTTTACAACTTAAGACATACACAATGCTCTTAAGGTTTACCAATACAGCAAAATATACAATACATGCTCAAACATCCACAAATAGATCTAGATAATTCTCTCGAACCTCCAATTCCTGTTCCCAAGTGGCTTCTTCCACTCCGTGATGTTTCCACAAAACCTTTACCAAGGGAATGGTCTTGCCTCGCAAGACTTGATCCCGTCTATCCAAGACCTGAACCGGTCTCTCCTCATACGAGGCATCCTCGTCAACCTCTAAGTCGGTCCAATCCAATACATGCGATGGATCCGGCTCGTACTTCCGAAGTATACTAACATGAAACACGTCATGAACTCCGGACAACTGCGGTGGCAAAGCCAAACGGTAGGCAACCTCGCCAACCCTCTCAAGGATCTCGAAAGGGCCAATAAATCGAGGGGATAACTTCCCTCTCTTGCCAAATCTCATCAAACCCCGCTTGGGTGATATCTTCAGAAACACATGGTCACCCACCTCAAATGCCAAAGGTCTCCTCCTACGGTCGGCATAACATTTCTGACGACTCTGGGCTGTAACAAGCCTCCTACGGATAAGCTCAACTTTCTCCGTCGTTTCCCAGACCAACTCCGGACCCAACAAAGGCGCATCACCCACCTCGGCCCAACAAACAGGAGACCTTCACGGTCGGCCATACAAGGCCTCAAACGGTGCCATACCGATACTCGACTAAAAACTGTTGTTGTAGGCAAACTCCACCAAGGGCAAGTGCCTCTCCCACGACCCACTAAAGTCAAGAACACAACCCCGAAGCATATCCTCAAGGATCTGAATGGTACGCTCGGACTGCCCGTCAGTCTGAGGATGATAAGCCGTGCTAAAGGTCAATCTAGTGCCCAAGGCACTCTGCAAACTTTGCCACAACCTAGCAGTAAAACGTGGATCTCTATCTGAGACGATCGACACTGGGACCCCGTGCAACCTCACTATGTCCCGAACATACAAATCGGCAAGATGATCTACCGAATCTCTGACGCGCATAGGGATAAAGTGTGCCGACTTAGTCAACCGGTCTACAACCACCCAAATAGCATCACTACCCCACTGAGTCCTCGGAAGACCTACAACAAAGTCCATAGTGAGATGCTTCCATTTCCACCCAGCAATAGGCAAGGGTTGTAACAAACCCGCTGGCCTCTGATGTTCGGCTTTCACTTGCTGACAAGTAAGGCACTTCGACACGAAAGCTACCGCATCCTTCTTCATACCTCGCCACCAGAACTGGCGACCCAAATCACGATACATCTTAGTGCCTCCCGGATGCACCACAAGGCGTGAATGGTGAAACTCTCGGAGTACCTCCTCCCGGCAGGACTCCGGCACAAACGAACGGTCTCGGTATCTCACACTCAAGTCAGGATACACAGTCAAACCCCTCTCAGCTTTCCCACTGGAGATCTTCTCTCGGAGGGATTCTACCTCAAGGTCACCTCTCTGTGCCTCTAACACTCGAGTCACAAGTGTAGGCTGCGCAATAACAGTAAACAAGGACGCAGCCTCAACAGATTCACCCAGAAGCAAATCAAACTCCCCAAGTGCCCCCAACATCTCCCACTCCTGGATGGCTATACTAGCGACATCACTAATGGATTTCTTGCTAAAGGCATTGGCCACAACATTGGCCTTCCCCGGAAGATAATGTAACTCGAAGTCGTAATCCTCAATAAACTCCATCCACCTCCTCTGCCTCAAGTTCAAGTCCTTCTGTGTAAACAGATATTTCAGACTCTTATGATCCGAGAATACCTCGAACCTCTCACCATAAAGGTAGTGCCTCCAAATCTTCAAGGCAAAGATCACAGCTGCTAACTCTAGGTCATGTGTAGGGTAATTCTTCTTGTGTATTTTCAACTGATGTGAGCCATAGGCTACCACTTTCCCCCCTTGCATCAACACACAACCCAAACCCTCTCGTGAGGCATCACAGTAAACAGCATAACCCAAACCTCTCTCCGGAATGATCAACATTGGAGCGGTAGTAAGTCTAATTTTCAGCTCTTGGAACGACTTTTCACAAGTCTCACTCCATACAAATTTGACCCCTTTCCGTGTCAATCTAGTCAACGGCGAAGCTAGCTTGGAGAAATCTTTCACAAACTGGCGGTAATACCCAGCTAATCCCAGAAAACTGCGGATCTCAAAAACGCTCTTAGGCTGTGCCCAATCTTGCACTGCCTCAATCTTGGATGTATCAACAGACACCCCTTCCCCGAAGACTACATGGCCTAAGAACTTGACTTCTCCTAACCAGAACTCACACTTCCCAAATTTGGCATAAAGCCTATGGGCTCTAAGCAACTCAAGCACCACTCTTAAGTGTTCCTCGTGCTCCTCCTCCGAAGGTGAATAAATCAGAATGTCGTCCACGAAAACGACTACAAAACGATCTAAGAATTCCCGGAATATCCGGTTCATCAAGTCCATAAAGATTGTCGGTGCATTGGTGAGCCCAAAAGGCATCACCAGAAACTCATAGTGGTCATACCGCGTACGGAATGCCGTCTTCGGAATATCCTCCTCCCTGACCCTCAACTGGTGGTAACCCGATCTCAAGTCTATCTTAGAGAAACAATAGGAACCCTTCAATTGGTCAAACAAATCATCGATACGAGGCATAGGGTACTTATTCTTAACCGTAGCCCGATTCAATTTCCGGTAATCAATGCAAAGTCTCAAGGCACCATCTTTCTTTCTAGCAAAGAGGGCCTTCCTTTCTGAAGAGGGAGTTCTTCCGGTCTAACCCGAACGAATTTATGGATGATCCGAAAGAGCCACTAAAAGCTGATGAATGGCTCGAACAGATGACGAAGACGTTTGAGATGCTTGGCATCGAAGACGGGGCATTAAAGGTGACCTTGGCATCCTTCCAACTTAAAGGGGATGCGGGTCAGTGGTGGAAATTCATGAGAGGCCGTGTTGGTGGCACGTGGGAGGCCTTTATTGGTACTTTCCAGGAGAAGTTCTTATCTCCGGCTGTCAGGGAGAAGCTGAGAGACCAGTTTTGTCAGCTCAAGCAGCTGAGTTTATCAGTGGCCTAGTTTGAGGCCGCATTTACCAGTCTATCCAGGTTTACACCTGAGCTTGTGGCGTCTGAGGAACGTCGTTGTCTGGAGTTTGAGAAGAAGTTGAGGCATGGCCTCAAGATGAGAGTTGGGGGTTCTATGACCCGGGAGTATGGACGTCTTGTAGATGCTACAGCCCATATGGAGATTATGATACAGGAGGAGGAGGAGAGGCAGAGGGGCTCCAAGAGGAGTCAGGATGGTCAAGGTAATGGTAGGAGACAGAGGGGTTCTAACCCTCAGCAGTCCCAGGGTGGTTTTGTTAGATCGACCTTTCCAGTGCCGAGTGCAGGTTCTGGGAGAGGCAATCATGGAGACGTTACCTGTTACAAATGCGGTCAGCTGGGCCACAAGTCTCCAGCTTGCCCACAGAGGGGAGGAGGTCAGAGAGCAGCTTCATCATCGGCTCGACCTCAGGGCCAGAGTCAGGGCAGAGGTCAGCCACTGTCTTGCTATCAGTGTGGTCAGGCGGGGCACCTGAAGAGGTACTGCCCGCAGTTGAGTGCCACTTCGGGGGCGTCTGGTTCTAGGCAGACGTAGAGTTTTCAGCCAGCACAGTCAGTTCAGGCCTCGAGGGCCAATCCGGGAGCTTCGTCGTCCCAGTCTGTGCAGCAGTCTTTTACTCCTAGAGGTGAGCAGGTGGATCAGGGGCCTACAGGGCTTGTGTATGCTGTTACCGCGCAGGATCCAGTACCAGCTCCATCTGTTGTGAGAGGTACCTTTTTGTTTTGCAACTCGGTTGCCAATGTATTGATTGATACGGGTGCATCCCATTCTTTTATATCTACTGCATTTGTATCTGTTTTGGGTTTGGAGTTGGCACAGTTAGCATCTTCTATTTGTGTTGTATCACCTGTTGGGGGTAAGTTGATTTTGAAACAAGGATGTAGAGGTTGTGATATAGAAGTACCAGATCGCCGACTTCCATTTCCTTTTGTAGTTATGCCTATGTCGGGTTTTGATGTTATCTTGGGTATGGACTGGCTATCGTCATACCGGGCTGTTATCGATTGTTACCGCCAGAGGGTCACTGTATGTACCTTGAGCGGGGATTGTTTCCGTTTCTTGGGGGATCGGGTTGGTAGTGTTTTGCCACCGGTGTATGATCCGCGAGGGCGGAGTGAGCTTAGTGGTCTTCTCGCTAGACTCATGAGTAGTGAGTGTGATGAGACCGGGGTTGAGTTGCCGAGAGTGGTTTACGAGTATTCAGATGTTTTTCCCGAGGACCTTGTTAGTTTGTCACCTCATCGAGAGATAGAGTTCTCCATTGATTTAGTGCCTGGCACAGCGCCGATTTCTATGGCACCTTACCGTTTTGCCCCAGCCGAGTTGAGCGAGTTGAAGATTCAACTCCAGGAGTTGCTGGATAAGGGCTTTATTCGCCCTAGTGTTTCGCCGTGGGGAGCACCAGCCCTCTTTGCTAAAAAGAAAGATGGTGCCTTGAGACTTTGTATCGATTACCGGAAGTTGAATCGGGTTACGGTTAAGAATAAATACCCTATGCCTCGTATAGATGATTTGTTTGACCAGATGAAGGGGTCCCGCTGTTTCTCTAAAATAGACTTGAGATCGGGTTACCACCAGTTGAGGGTCAGGGAAGAGGATATTTCGAAGACGGCATTCCGTACGCGGTATGGCCATTACAAGTTTCTGGTGATGCCATTTGGGCTCACCAATGCACCGGCAGTGTTTATGGATTTGATGAACCGGATATTCCGGGAATTCTTAGATCGCTTTGTGGTCGTTTTCGTGGACGACATTTTAATTTACTCACCTTCTGAGAAGGAGCACGAGGAACACTTGAGAGTGGTGCTTGAGTTGCCTAGAGCCCATAGGCTGTATGCCAAGTTTGGGAAGTGTGAGTTCTGGCTAAGAGAGGTTAAATTCTTAGGCCATGTGGTTTCCAGAGAAGGGGTGTCTGTTGATACATCCAAGATTGAGGCAGTGTAAGATTGGGCATAGCCTAAGAGTGTTTTTGAGATCTGCAGTTTTCTGGGATTAGCTGGGTATTACCGCCGGTTTGTGAAAGATTTCTCCAGACTAGCTTCACCGTTGACTAGATTGACGCGGAAAGGGGTCAAATTTGTATGGAGTGAGACTTGTGAAAAGTCGTTCCAAGAGCTGAAAGTTAGATTAACCACCGCTCCGGTTTTGATTATTCCGGAGAGAGGTTTGGGTTATGCGGTTTATTGTGATGCCTCACGAGAGGGTTTGGGTTGTGTGTTGATGCAGGAGGGGAAAGTGGTAGCCTATGGCTCACGTCAATTGAAAATACACGAGAGGAACTACCCTACACATGACCTAGAGCTAGCAGCAGTGATCTTTGCCCTAAAGATTTGGAGACACTACCTTTATGGTGAGAGGCTCGAGGTGTTCTCGGACCATAAGAGTTTGAAGTATCTGTTAACACAGAGAGACTTGAATTTGAGGCAGAGGAGGTGGATGGAATTCATAGAGGATTACGACTTTGAGTTGCACTATCACCCGGGAAAGGCCAATGTTGTGGCCGATGCCCTTAGTAGGAAATCCATTAGTGATATAGCTTGTATAGCCATCCGGGAGTGGAAGATGTTGGGTACACTTGGCGAGTTTGATTTGCTTCTGGGCAAATCCGTTGAGGCTGCGGTCTTGTTTTCTATTGTTGCGCAGCCTACACTTGTGAATCGAGTGTTAGAGGCACAGAGAGGTGACCTTGAGGTAGAGTCCCTTCGAGAGAAGATCTCCAGTGGTAAGGCTGAGAAGGGTTTGTCTGTGTATCCCGACCTGAGTGTGAGATACCGAGACCGTTTGTTTGTGCCGGAGTCTTGTCGAGAGGAGGTACTCCGAGAGTTTCACCATTCACGCCTTGCGGTGTATCCAGGAGGCACCAAGATGTATCGTGATTTGGGTCGCCAGTTTTGGTGGCGGAGTATGAAGAGAGATGTGGCAGTTTTCCTATCGAAGTGCCTTACTTGTCAGCAAGTCCGAGCATCAGAGGCCAGCGGGTTTGTTACAACCCTTGCCTATTGCCGAGTGGAAGTGAGAGCATGTCACTATGGACTTCGTTGTAGGTCTTTCGAGGACTCAGCGGGGTAGTGATGCTAGTTGGGTGGTTGTAGACCGGTTGACTAAGTCGGCACACTTTATTCCTATGCGCGTGAGAGATTCGGTAGATCATCTTGCCGACTTGTATATTCGGGACATAGTGAGGTTGCACGGGGTCTCAGTGTCGATCGTCTCAGATAGAGATCCTCGTTTTACTGCTAGGTTGTGGCAGAGTTTGCAGAGTGCCTTGGGCACTAGATTGACCTTTAGCACGGCTTATCATCCTCAGACTGACGGGCAGTCTGAGCGTACTATTCAGATCCTTGAGGATATGCTTCGAGGTTGTGTTCTTGACTTTAGTGGGTCATGGGAGAGGCACTTGCCCTTGGTGGAGTTTGCCTACAACAACAGTTTTCAGTCGAGTATCGGTATGGCACCGTTTGAGGCCTTGTATGGCCGACCGTGTAGGTCTCCAATTTGTTGGGCCAAGGTGGGTGATGCACCTTTGTTGGGCCCAGAATTGGTGAGGGAAATGACAGAGAAGGTTGAACTTATCCGTAGTAGGCTTTTTACAGCCCAGAGTCGCCAAAAGAGTTATGCCGACCGTCGGAGGAGGCCTTTGGCATTTGAGACGGGTGATCATGTTTTTCTGAAAATATCACCTAGGTGGGGTTTGATGAGGTTCGGGAAGAGTGGGAAGTTGTCCCCTCGGTTTATCGGTCCCTTTGAGATCCTTGAGAGGATTGGCGAGGTTGCCTATCATTTAGCCTTGCCGCCGCAGTTGTCCGGGGTGCATGACGTATTTCATGTTAGTATGCTTCGGAAGTATGAGCTGGATCCATTGCATGTATTGGATTGGACCGACTTAGAGGTTGACGAGGATGCCTCGTATGAGGAGAGACCAGTTCGGGTCTTGGATAGGCGGGATCAAGTCTTGCGAGGCAAGACCATTCCCTTGGTAAAGGTTTTGTGAAAACATCACGGAGTGGAAGAAGCCACTTGGGAACGTGAGGTGGATGTCCGTGAGAAATATCCGGACTTGTTTGTAAATGTTTAATCATGCATCGGAAATTTTGTAATATTGATGAACTTTAAGAGCATTAATTGTGTCTTGAGTTGTAAAACATTGTATATGTTTTGGATTTATGGAAGTATTTTGGAACTTGCCTTGAAATGGAAGTTTAATGTAACATTGCATATGTTGAACGTATGGTAAAAATGAAAGTATATCATGAATATTGATTATGATATAGAATTGTGAAATATGTGTTGAGATTGGTAAATTTCAAGGAAAGCATGCTGATAATGCATATTGAGTATATATTGTGAAATGCCTCTTGAGTAGAGATAGGATGACCGGTAATGGGTCAAGTTATTGGGTAATGAATTGTAATGTTGTTGAGAATTGAGAAAAACTTGTTTTTGAAAACTTGTACTTAATTTCGGGGACGAAATTCCTTAAGGGGGGAAGGTTATAGCGATCCTGGTTCTTCCTCTCTTTATTTATTGTATTCCGGACTCGGTTCCATGGATGTGTTGTTGTCTCATTCTCATTTCCTTCCCTTACTCTTTGTATTTGAGTCTTGGGTTGTGTTGGGCAGGTTTGAAATAGGTTGGCTGTGCTTTGGAACCATTGGTTGATGCCCAGATTTTGGCCTTCACGCTCGAGCGGGGATTTTGACGCTCGAGCGGGCCCTTCGTTGTTGCTTCTCCACTCGAGCGGGCGTTTTGACGCTCGAGCGTAAATTTCCATCTCCTAGTACTTTTGTCTGCAGGTCTTCGTACGCTCGAGCAGGGGTTTTGACGCTCGAGCGTGACCCTTTGATTTTGTCCCTCCGCTCGAGCGGGGAGTTTGACACTCGAGCGGGGACCATGGCCTGCAAAACTTCTGGAAGTGTGCAATCGACGCTCGAGCGGCTCTTTTGACGCTCGAGCGTGAGTCTGTGTCTGACGCTTGAGCGGGGGTTTCCACGCTCGAGCGGGGCGACTGGTATAACACATCGGGATTTCCCTTTCTCTCTCTTACTTTCCCAAACCCAGATTTGAGAGCCTCTCTCTCTAGGTTTCAACTTCTCTCTTCAATATCACCTAGATCTATTGATCTTCTACCTTGGGTCCTTTACAAAAAGTGTTGAGTTTGTCGAGGGCTATCTTTTGATCCGAGAATTTCTCGATTTGGAGCACTTCGGATTTCTTCATCTCCTACCTTTGGGCTCCAAATTTGAGGTAGGGATTCCTACTCATTCTTATGTGCTTTAACATAGACATTGAATTATTTGTATAGATGGGCTAATTTGGAAAGTTAGGATTTGAAATGTGTTATTTTCAAAAGAGAGGTTTTGTTACTTTGACTCATAAATATGTATTTTGGGTCTTAAAATGATAGTATTGATGTTGTTGATAATATTTGAGCCTTTGGGTCAATATTGAGAAAAAGGAGGAAAATGCCATGTTTGGGTATATTTGGGTCATTAGTGTAATTAATGACAATTGTTATGGAAATGTGAAATTGAGTTGGAAATAATGAAATTAGCTCATTATGAGATACAATGATAGAGTTGGATTTATTAATCGCTCACTTTGAAAATGTTGAGATTATATATCTGTTGAGGCATTTATTATCTGTTTAGAAATAACTACTTTGGGCTATCGGTGGAGGATAGTCTTGATTGTTGTAGACAATGCATGATGATTAGGCAAACTAAAACTAATCAATTGAGTATGCCATCAAATATAGCGGTTGATATAATACATGAATTTTATGTATTGATTTGATTATGTATATGATATGTGTTTATATACATTGTGTTGTGTGGGAGGAGATAAGGGATGTACTCCACGGTTTAGGGGAAGATAGGGGATGGACCTCTAAACTGGATATTGTTTGGGAGGAGATAGGGGATGAACTCCATTAATACAGCACTAAAATATGTATCATTTGTGAAGTATGGAAGTGTTTTGTTTGACATTGATACAGCACCAAAATGTGTATCATTTGCGAAGTATGGAAGTGTTGTCATGTGTTATTGATACAGCACCAAAATGTGTATCTGTTATGAAGTGTGAAATGTTTAATATGAGTTATTATCTCATCTGAAATAGAAATACTGTTGATAAGGGATGTGATCTCAATCAAATTGTTTGGCCAAGTTCGGAGCCATAGATATAAATTGAGAATTGGATAAGAAATGGAAAATGGAATGAAACATGGTCATTCATGTCATGTAAATGAGATGGTTTATGAACTGATTTATGTGAGTTAAACATTTATCAAATGCGGATGTTTTAGTTATTGCTCATATCATGTTTAGCATATCTCTACTGGGCGTTAGCTCACCTTTTATGGGACACCATTTTCAGGTACAGGTAGCATGCCACCTCCAAGGACGTAGCTTGGGAGGCTTAGTGGCTGGGACATCTTTTGTGATTACATTCTCGTATTATATGTATATCAAGCCAAGGGCTTATTTTGTATCTTGAGTTAGTACTCTCATTTTGTAACCAAGTGTTGACTTGGAAAGTTGTAAGCCTATAGGGCACTTACTTTTGTTGTCAACATATAATACATTTTGTAATGAATACTCTGATGATATGTAATTATGCTTTATTCTTTTATGTCTAAGCATGTCAAGAATGTATGATTTATGGGTTTATTTTGAGGGCGTTACATCATTCATGAACTATGTAATAAGTCATGAGTCTCGAATAAATAGTAAATAACAAATATTAAAATACACCAATAATAATGAATTATATTTATTCTTTAAGCCCATGTGTGTGAATTATTCAAATAAATATGAGATTATAAATTTAATAATCACAATCGCACGATTTGCATCATATTTATTTTGTAATGCATTCTCAAATTTTTGTGACTCATTTCTATGAAAAATTGGATACATACAATTTTGACTTAGAAAATAAATGAAGCTTATCAAAATAATTCACGTGATCCTGCACAATATCGAATTGGATGGTTGAATTCATTTTAGAAATGGTCAAGCCTGTCCTAAAAGAAAATTGTTATATAAATTAATAAATTTTATAAATATTTGTATTAACTAATGTAAAATGTTACATTAGGATCCACTTCATTAATATGTCATCAATTAGTCGAAATTTTTTTATAAAATTTATTAATTTGTTTAATATCACTCTTTTAAAAATGGAGAGAAGTCAATCATATCCATCTCCTTATTTGGATTATCTCAGTCAGGTTTCAGCTGGGAATGGACTTGAGAACATAGTCTCATCTTTAAGGATGTGCTATATTAACACTTTTTGTAAATCAAAGGTTTGCCTATTGTCTACCCATTAATCTGGTGAATAATGAATAATTTCACATCAGGGAATATTTGAAAAATTATTTTAAAATTAGTTATAAATTTTATAAACATTAAAAAATAAAATTATAAACATCTTTATGAATTTGTAATTAATTTTTGAAGATACAATCCCCTAACTTTTTTTTTGAATTTAATATTGAGTTTATAAATAGGTGAATAAGGCCTTGTATGGGATGTCAGTTTTTTGATACCCTGTTAAGACAGCATGACCATAATTATATATCGTCCTCTTGCAGTTCTGTAATGAGTTTGCAGCTCCCAAGGAAAATCTTGAGCACTTCAAAAACGTCATCCAAGATATCATTTGTTCTCAGGTCCTTTTAAATCTTATTCTAATAAATTTGTGTATTTTTGCCTAGAGAAATAGAATCGCTTACAATTAATTTTTTTCCAAGCTTCAAACAAATTGTAAAACTCACTTTCCCCAGCAACGAAACAATTGCTTTCTGTACTCAGTCAATAGTAACCAACATGAGTCCAACATCAAAATTACTACTCTTTTACAAAGAGGAAAAAAAATCCTTTCAAAACTATGAGAAGTTAACCAAACTGCAATCATTAGCATCTACATTTAGCAAAAAATGGGGTATATTTAGATTCAAGTTGTAAAAGTCTGGAATAAATACATTCAGCACGAAGTTAAAATATTTAAAAAGCAAAGTGGACTCTAAATCTAGAAAAATAGATGTAATTACATAATTCACAGTTTGTTGAATCAAGGCCAAATCTATATGATTTCGAACCGAGATACAAGGTAAAACATGTTTGACTGCAGGAGTGTTAATACAAGACCAACCACCCCAACTAACAAGTTCAACATAGAAACATAATAAAGGTTTGAGTTCAGACATATCAACAAAATGCCTAAATATTCTCTTATAAACCCTTGCATTCTACAATTCATTTGACCATATGTTTCAAACAACATAATACCTTTGACCATATGTTTCAAACAACATAATACCTGATCAAGGAAGCAATTCATATTCTATTGGAGTTCATTCGCCCAATGAAGATTCTTTCTGCCAGAGACCTAAATTGGTTTCCATGATCTAAATACAAAACTCTGTTCCTGGAATTAGCACACTGACAAACATGCCTAGCACATTGCATATTGAATTACTCATGGCCAAGAATCACAAAATCGAACACTGGACTTGCACAGTAAGCAATGTTTCTGGCTCGCACTCTAGTTCCTGTAAAAACAACAGTCATGACAATAACATATCAATACCATTCACAATTATGAGACACCCAAAAACCAAAAAGCAAAAAACAGAGAAACAACAAAAATAACAAACTCATTCTTTTGATTGTTGCCATTCTTGTATAGTCAAAATTTCTTTGCTGCATATGCACAAAATTCATATGTTAAAACAAACAAACGAACAAAACAAAACAAAAGGCCAGGACACTTTATGCTCTAAATGTCTTAGCACTAGATGCATAGAACAGATGGCATGGAAAAACTACAATATTCATCAACATAATTCAATGTTAAATTAGAAAATTAAAATAAAATTAACTACATAACAACCAGAGTTCTGTTGACATTCTCCAACAAGTACCTCTTAAGTACATACCCAAAAGATTTTCTTTTTCTTTTTCTTTTTTTCCTCACAAGCTCTGTAACTTCAGCAACTGTAAAGCCAACTTCCCGCTGAAAAGGGAATCAATCTCTAAAACACAACCAGAATTCTGTTGACTTGGATATCTATTGATGATAGTTTTTCATCTGAGAAGAAGGAAAAGACAGTGGAGAGGAAAAAGTTGAAGCAACCTGATGATAATGATCCCCCTAAAGGAGTAGAGTCAATGTGCTACCGATTTGAGACACAAATCAGCATACATTACCCCAGAACCTTAAGACACAAACAATCCAAACAGATCCAGCAATGAAATGCATACCAAATGCATGTTGTCACTAGCACAGGAAATGAAACAAGATAATTTTTTTAGAGATAAATGGTTGTAATTAATGGCCTAAAATGCTTTTAGAAAAAATGCAGTGATTTCTTACTATTTTGAGATGACCAGATTTCCTTACACAATTTGTCATGTCCCATAAACAATGTACTGCTGCAATTACACAGTCAATTCTATAAGATTTAAAAACAAAAACCTACCAGTGTTACCATACTAATGATCAGCCTCAGGAGCTTGAGCACTCATGTTAAAACTATCAAAACCTCCACTTGTAGGTGGCGCTGAATTAGCCGCCTGATACATAGCCGGGGTAACCATTGAAAAGGAAACACTAGCAGGAGTCATAGTGGTCCCTGGAACTGCTGATGGAGCACCCATTGGTGGAGGCCTTGGGAGGTTGGTAACTTGACCAGGCAAAGGAGCAGCACCAGGTGGCCCCACCATTGGTGGCATCACTGGAACAGACATATAACCTGATAACATAAACAGTGATCAGATACAGAATATCCTTAGGGAAACAGGATAGATAATACATTGGGGCCGTTTGGTGCCACTCTCCAGAACAGTGAATGAGATTTTCACCTCATTGGCTCCTCGTTCAATTCTTTCTAAGTCGTTGGATCCTTTTCCACATTTGAGAATCTCCTCCTTTCTTCCACTCTGTCCCGAAGAGTAACTAGGACCAATTTAGTCACGTTTTCATGTTCCAATTGAACACTTGCCATTTTTCTTTTTGATTCTTCTCGAAGGAGAAGATTATTCTCTTTACCACAGCTCATGGAGCTGCTTATAGCTTTTTCTATTTTGGAAATATGAGCCATAGTGTTTGATACAGCTTCTATTTATAGCTTTTAAGGTAGAAGTAGCTCAAATAAGCTAAAAAAATTGATTACCAGGACGCAGGGGAGAGGTTTTTAGCTTCTATTTTCTTATTATCAACTTTCAACTAAGTAGAAGTTGTGCACCAAACAGTCCCATTAAATGGAGAGCCCCAGAAGTTCACCTAGGAATGCCATCACAAAGTGGGGGGGTGGAAAACTACAGTTGTCAAAATTATACACAGCACGTTTCTCACTATTGAGGGAAGGCAGTCCAATGTATCTATTAAGGTTGCCTTTGAATTTATAGATTTGAAATGAAAAGATTAGGCATCAATAATTTGAGGAGTATAGTCTTCAATTCAGTGTAATGTTTTAGATTTAGACATTAAGAATGGATTGAAAAGGCTTTATATTGATGAATTTCAAATAATTTGCTAAAAATAATTATTTAAAATCCTTTCATAAAAAATTCTTCCTGTACAAGAATCTTAATAAAATACATGTCCCATACCTTTATTCAATCATCCACTTCAGAGTTATCAATCTACCTTCAATAGCCAATCTTCTTATAATTTTATAAAATTCAACTAAAATTCCTTTATTTGAAATCCACTTATCCAAAGTGAACTTAAGAAGATAGTGTGTTTTTTCATCTAAATAAATACCCTTGGCACAAAACCACTGAATGATAACAGTAATTAGAAGCTATGCAAGAAAGACATTTTAGTTTTCTGCTACTGCATAAAATGACTTGTAATTCTAACTAGGAATTTCATGAAACCCAAACAAAACTATATGGCTAGTCCTAAACATAATGTTTCACTAATGTTGATCAACAGTCCAAACCATATTACACTGCTAGGCTCCCAGCATGCGAGTATTGTAAACAATGAAAATGACTGAACTATAAGCATACCACTGGTAGTACAATTAAGTATCACAAAAGCCTGAGGAAAATGCATAGACAAAAAGTCCCTGCACACACCAAAGTATTAGCAAGAAATTTATATAGGTGTCAAGGAATAAGTACACACAGATACGTATATAAATATGTTCATGGTTGGACCTAAACAAATGGTCCGATCCCTGACATAAATATTCACCTGAAGAGTAAATCCACACCATGAACACGGCAGTACCCTTACATGCCAGCCTAGTCTACAGTGAAAATAAATTGTAAGCACGCAGGTAGTGATGAAATTAAATACCAACAAATTTGCGGGTTTAGATGCAAATGCATCCACACACAAGTCACTGCATCCACCAATAATTAGGACAAAATTAACACATAAGTCGGGTGTCAATGAAGAAGTGTTAAACACACATCCTACCTAGAAGTGGTCTTGGCAAGACTGGTGGCCTAGCTCCAGGGATTAATGGTGAATTGACAGGTAACTGGGTGTTCCCTGCCATTGGCATCATTGGAGTGGGAAGAATAGGCACACGGGGCCTCAGTGCATTGTAAGCAGCACCAATTTGCTGGTATGCCGTATTTTGCCCAAGATGTTCCTTGATCTTTTGGTCGATCGAACTTTGATTTTGTTGCGCCTCAAATTGCTGATAATAGGTTCTGACATTTGCCTTTATAGATTAAATGTGTAAGAAACATAATGATGTGATCTACACTTCTAAGAAAAAATAGACATGTGCCTATACAATAATACCTTATGTTTGTACCCTGCATTGTGCTGCTTTCTGACAGAAGGCTGAAATCATAAAAAAAGAAATAGTAATACATATAGAACTCAAAAATTACTATCCAATTACGGTTGCAGAAGGAAAAAAGAACGGGAGGGAGATATATTTCAAACTTGACAAACAACCAAGGCCTTGAAGCCCAAGTATTACACAGGAAAACCTCAAGGCTAGGGTCTTCTTTTTTTTCTAGAAAATGTATGCTGTAATAATATTGTTGTCATCAGTTAACATAACTTGTTGGGTCTGGTGAGCAGTTCCCAGACAACAATGCTACCTTTGATAGATAACCAATGTTCTGTGAGGGTTAAAAATCTATCCCACATCATTCATAATCTAATTAGAAAAGAGATAGTGTAAAGTTTAAATATTGGTAGTAGTAGAATCGTAAATCTATCCCACATCGTTCATAATCTAATTAGAAAAGAGATAGTGCAAAGTTTAAATATTGGTAGTAGTACAATCGTAAACTTATCCCACATCATTTAAAAGCAACGCATAATGTTTGAATATAAGGGGTGATTGAGACATCTAATAATTACCGAGCTAAGTAGCGTTAGCTTATGACTCAAGCGAGGGCACCAAAGTGGTTGGATGATGGTAAAGTTGATAGATGGCTTCAACGCTTGAACTCAGGCTAGACCAGCGAACCTGTAGGTTCTTGCTAGCTTAGTTGAACTCAGGCTAAAACGATTAAACCACTAGGTTCTAGCTAGCTTGGTTGAACTTAGGCTAGACCGAGTAAACCTCTAGGTTCTAGCTAGCTTGGTTGAACTTAGGCTAGTTGAACCTTGTAGGTTGTGGCCAGTTTAGTTGAACTCAGGCTAGACCAATGAACCTGTGAGTTGTGCCCAACTTAGTTGAACTTAGGCTAGACAGTGAACCTGTAGATTCTCTGGCTATAGCTTTAGTTTAAGTCATTGAACAACCACTTCTTCTTTTTTTTGTAATAGAAAATAAAAAAAATAATATTGTGGTTATTAAGGATGGACTTTTATTTTTCATGTATAAAATAAATAAATTAGTATTGTTATGATCATGGATGGATCTTGAAAATTTGAAAATCTAAATATTCTTTCGCACCCTATGGATCAATCCTTGGTGATGATTACAAAACATAAAAATGATGATTTTTTCTATTTCAATCAATAACATTTGGTGGGTTTCGCAACTAATCAAAAAAACTCATTTTTCTTTCTTTTGAATATTATATTTTTTAAATTTGTGTTAAAAATTTTACAGTTTTTGTGTATCTAGTGTAGAATGACCTAAAAACATCACCAACTTATTTTCACTTTTATTTTTAATGAATTGTTTTTCATTTTTTTATAACTTATTTCGTCCATGTAGTCGAGTACACTCTAAAACGCAAAGTTTTTTGACATTTTTTGAAAAAAGTTCATTAAAAATGAACCCCAGTTCCACTAAATTTTCTCATTGGAAAAGAGATAGTGTAGAGTTTAAACACTGGTTGTAGTAGAATCATAACTCAATCCCACATCGTTCATAATCTCATTAGAAAAGAGATAGTGTAAAATTTCAACATTTGTAGTAGCAAAATCGTGAACCCCTCGCACATTGTCTAAAAACAACCCATAATGTTTGAATATAAGGTGTGATTGAGACATCTAATAATTGCCGAGCTGAGTAGTGTTAGCTGGTGACTTAAGCGAGTGCACCAAGGTGGTTGGATGATGGTAAAGTTGAAAGGTGGGTTCGACGCTTGAACTCTGAGTAGACCAGTGAACGTGTTCGTTTTGGCTAGCCCAAGGTTTTTTTTTTACATGTATACAATAAAAAATTAATATTGTGATGACCAAGGATGGATTTTTTTCGTGTATAAAATAAATAAATTAATATTGTTATGATCAATGATGGATCCCCAAAATTTGAAAATCTAAATATACTTTCCCACCCTTTGGATCTATCCTTGGTGATGATGTGCAACATAAAAATAATGGTTTTTTCTATTTCAATCAATAAAATTTGGTGGGTTTTGGCAAACCAACTAAAAACTCTATCTTTTTTTTTTTTTTTCTTTTTTTGAATGTTATTTTTTTTTTTTAATTTGCCTCTAAAATTTTACATTTTTTGTGTATCTAGTGTAGAATGATCTAAAAACATCACCAACTTATTTTCACTTTTTTTTTTAGTTAATTATTTTTCATTTTAATTTTATAACTTATTTGGTCTATGCAATCGAATAGATGCTAAAATGCAAAGATTTAAAAAAAAAAATTTGAAAAAACTTTAGTAAAAATGAAACCCAAAAAAAAAAAAAATATCCAAATACTTACCCCAGTTCCACTAAATTTTCTTTACGAAAAATTACAATTCAATAGTATTTTCAAAAAATAATTACAAATTTTTAAATTTACCACTCTAATCTGATTTTTTTTTTCTACACTTGCATTACTACATACCTTTAAAATAATTCAAAATATATTCCAAGCAGAAAAAACATTTAAAAGCTTTGACAAGAGAGGATTTGGTGATGGTGGCGGTGGATGGTGGTTGCGGGAGAGAAGGAAACATAATCTCATTAGAAAATAGATAGTGCAAAGTTTAAACGCTGAAGAATCGTAAATCCATCCGACATCGTTCATAATCTCATTAGAATAGAGACAGTATAAAATTTAAACGTTGGTAGTAGTAGAATCATAAACTCATCCCACATCATTTAAAAATAACGCATAATTTTTGAATATAAGGTGTAATTGAGACATCTAATAATTGCCGAGCTAAGTAGCTTTAGCTTGTGACTCAAGCGAGGGCATCAAAGTGGTTGGAAGATGGTAAAGTTGAAAGATGGATTCGACACTTGAACTCAGGTTGGACCAATGAACGTGTATGTTCTTGCTAGCCCAAGGTTGCTGAGTTACGTCACCGGACAGCCACATTTTCTTTTTAAGATGATCAAAGATGGATGCCCAAAATTTGAAAATCTAAATATACTTTCGCACGTTGGGGATCCGTCCATGGTGATGACTATGCAACATAAAAATGACGGTTTTTCTATTTCAATCAATAAAATTTGGTGGGATTGGCAACTAACTAAAAAAACTCATTACTGCAACTCTTCAATTTTTAAGCATTTACCCTCGCCACTCTGTTCGATGTCTGCGTATGACTGTAGAAGATCCATGGTAACATGGTTGGAGCTCAGGGAGAGAAAGAGAGATAGTCATGAACGAACTTTGCTTCTTCGATCCCCAAAAAAAACACTCTCCTTTGGTTTAACTTATATTTTAAAAAATAAGTTATTGAAAAAAAAAATTTGAAAATTAAAAATTTGTTTGGTTATAAATTTTAAAAATAATTTTGAGCTGATTTCTAATTTATTTATTTATTTATTTAGTTAAATAGATGAATGTAAGAGAAAATTTGATTAATTGATATGTAAAATGTGAGAGAATGAATAGATGAGAGGGAAAAAAATGGATAATTGATTTATTAATAATAAAAGATAAAAAATAAAATAAAAAGAAGGTTAGAGAAGAGAGAAAATTGAGTATTGAGTTTTGAGTTGTATTTTAAAAATTTATTAACCAAACAAATTTTTTTTTTTTTTATCCAAATCATGTTTAGGAATAGATTATTTTAATTGACTTTTTAATTTTTTTGATTATTTTAATCTGGTTTAAATTTTGGATGATAATTTTTTTTTTTTAGTTAATTTGGTTGCTGTGAAAGAAAAAAATAATAATTATAATTTAATGTAATATTTTATCTTATTAATTATTTTAATATATTTTATTTTTATTAACTATTTTAACCTCCAACCCAACTTTCTAAACATCACTATGCGATCCCAAAAAAAATATTTGCATGGCCTTCTTCTATTTTTTTCTAGATGAATAAAAAATAAATTTAAAAAATTATAAATCAGTTCGATTCAAGCCAAATCATGACTTGATTTGATTTTTTCAATATACAATTGGATTTTATTTTTAAAATAGATGAATTATATTTTACAATTCAATTCATGGATTTGTTGTTATAGTTCTAATTTAGAGCTAAAGCAAGCCTAAATTTATTGATAAATTATGAAATCTAAATTTAAGTTAGATTTCTTGAATAGTTAAAGTTAAATTCATGTATTTTAAATCTACAACTATCCAAACAAACACATTCGTATTAGTTTGTCTCTTGTATCAAGTTGATGATTTGATTATATCAATTTTATAATTAAATTTTTCATATCGTGTTAATTTAGTCAAAATAATGTCACTTTAGTAATGTGACTAAAATTAAGAGGCAAAATGATAGATTAACATCCAATATAAAATGACAAATTATTTTTAAATGGACTATTTTACTTTTCATTTCTAATTAATTTATTATATTACAAAAAATTTAATAATAAAATTGATACAACTAAAATTATAGTGATCAAATTGACACAATAAATAAATTATAGAAATTACATATATAATTTGATAAAAAAAATGTTCAAAGAAAATTGGGGCCAAAGGAAGCTAGAATGTGCAAAATTTTGGAAATATGCAATTTCAAAGTCTTACTCCATAAACATCGGAGGCAAGAACACATCGGGGGTATATGAGCTGCATTTTTTGGCTAGAAAAGCATGGTCAGATTCAATGATAAGTTTTGTGGGATTGTCTAAGTGGTCTATTTTGATAATTGTTTGTTCAAACAAATTTAAAAATATAAGTTCCCAAAAAAAATTTAAAAATATAAAATATTCAAGATAAAATCAAGTTTTGAAATATGATTTAGGCCAATTGATGAATTCAAAACTCCATCAACCTCTTCTACTTGCTTCTTGTGTTGTGTATTTAATCTATATATTATAAATTACATCCAGAGTCAATAACAAAGATAAATATATGAATCTCTTCCACCTTTTTTTAGTCAACGCGAGATTCTTTATCATTACTCTCACCAACTCATCATTCATGAACTATGTAATAAGTCAGGAGTCTCAAATAAATAGTAAATAACAAATATTAAAATACACCAACAATAATCAATTATATTTATTCTTTAAGCCCATGTGTGTGAATTATTCAAATAAATATGAGATTATAAATTTAATAATCACAATCGCATGGTTTGCATCATATTTATTTTGTAATGCATTCACAAATTTTTGTGACTCATTTCTATGAAAAATTGGATAAATACAATTTTGACTTAGAAAATAAATGAAGCTTATCAAAATAATTCACGTGATCCTGCACAATATCGAATTGGATGGTTGAATTCATTTTAGAAATGGTCAAGCCTGTCCTAAAAGAAAATTGTTATATAAATTAATAAATTTTATAAATATTTGTATTAACTAATGTAAAATGTTACATTAGGATCCACTTCATTAATATGTCATCAATTAGTCGAATTTTTTTTATAAAATTTATTAATTTGTTTAATATCACTCTTTTAAAAATGGAGAGAAGTCAATCATATAGCGACCCCAGTCTTTTCCCTTTTGATTATTGTATCCGGACTTATGTTCCGTAGATTCCATTGTTGTATTATTGTTGTTGTCATCCTTTAATTCCTTAGCTTTGGGTTATAGGATGTATTGGGCAGATTATGTTACAGGTTGGTTGGGTTTGAAACCTAGGGTTGCTGTCCAGTTTTTGGGTTGGTCGCTCGAGCGAGCTATTCTTCGCTCGAGCGAGGTCTTTATTTTTGTTTCTTCGCTCGATCCAGGGTTCCTTCGCTCGAGCGAGGATTGTGTCTAGTACTTAGACCTGAGAGCAGTGTTTCTTCGCTCGAGCGAGCTTCCTTCGCTCGAGCGAGCGAGGTGTATGTTTTCGAGTTCTTCGCTCGAGCGAGCATTCTGTCGCTCGAGCGTGCTTCTGGGTTGCAGACCTGAAGCATCGAGTTTTTGGCTCGAGCGAGCTTTTCTTCGCTCGAGCGAGGATTTCTTGTGTCTGGTCGCTCGAGCGACCAGGTCTTCGCTCGAGCGAGCCTATCAGATTTAAATACGCAGCAGCGTGTTTTAAAACAGTTGTTCAGCCTCTTTCAGTTTATAAAACCCTAGGTTACGAGTTCTCTCTCTCCCAACTCATCTTCTCTCTTAGGATTGATCTATTTAGAGTGTGTATCTACCCTAGTTCCTTCATTAAAAAGGTAGAGGAGAGTGAGGGCTTTCATTTAATCTGAGCAATTATTGGTTCGGAGCACTTTCAAGTTTTGGGCATCATCTTCATCTTCTCCTTTTTGAGTTATTTCTTCGAGGTAGGGATTTCCTACTCCATTTATACGCTTTAATCCTAAGTGGTGGTATTTTGGTATGTGGGGGTAGTTTGGTAATTTTGGGAGAAACCTTAGGGTTTTGGCTTAGATTAATTTGTATAATTAATTTCAGGGAAAAATGTGGAATTGGGTTTAATTCGTGAAGTTGGGGAAATTATGAGATTAATGATATAGTTGGGTAGTTTAAATACTTACCTATGAGAATGATGATTTTACATTCATTGTTGTATTTATTTCTTGTTTAGAAATAACTGTTTTGGGCTATCGGTGGAGGATAGTCGTGATTGTTGTAGACCTTGCATGCGGCTTAGGTATAACTGAAATTGAGTCAATAGTTTGACTATTAAGTTAATACAGAACATTCGTGTATTAATTATGTGTTGTATATGGCAAGTATTGATTATGTTGCATATGCATTTGGTTTTGGAGGAGATAGGGGATGAACTCCACGGTTTAGGGGAAGATAGGGGATGGACCTCTAAACCGGACTTGTTGGGAGGAGATAGGGGATGGACTCCAGTAGCATCACTTATATGTGTGCTTATTGATTAATAGAAATATTTCTATTTATTGTTGATATGATACATCACCAAAATGTGTATCAGTTGGGAAGTATGGAAGTGAATTTGATTGTGATTGATATAATACCAACATGTGTATTTGTTATGTTAGGTTTAACTTGAATTGTTATTCCTGTTGAATTGGAAGTATTGTTAATAAAAGATGAAACCCCAGTTGAGTTATTTGGCCAGGTTCTGAGCCATAAATGGAAGGTGAATTATGCCATAGACATTGTGTCATAGGCAATGTAGACATTCGTGTCATGAATTTGTAAATTGATTATCCGGTGTTAACCATGTATCAGATGCTACTGCTTTAGTTAATTCATATGCTTGGTTTAGTATTTCTCTACTGGGCTGTGGCTCACCCTATATGGGAACTTCATTTTCAGGTTCAGGTGGTTCATTACCTCCAAGGACTTAGCTTGTGAGGATTTGGACTCGAAGACTTGTTTTTATTTATTTGTTTTTATTTGATACATGTAAACATTCAAGCCTAGGGCTTTATTTGTATTGAGTTAGACTCTTATTTCTATGTGTCCAAGTGTTGACTTGGAAAGATGTAAGCCCGTAGGGCATTTATTATGATGTTTTTATTTCATGGTACTCTGATGAATGGAATAAGATACTTTATTTCCGTATAATTCCGCATGATAATATTATGTATTATGGGTTTTATTTTGAGGGCGTTACAACTTGGTATCAGAGCGTACCGGGTTCGAATACTTTGGGTACGTGGGAAGTGATTAGTATCACAATGGGTTCGTCTCGTTTGATAGAGACTTAGTGTAACTTTATATGCTTAAATGATAACATGTTTATGTGACTATGTGGGTATGGAATGTAGTTTCTAGAATATTGGTTGGACCCTTGAGTTGCTAGTAGTCTTGTTGGAAAGGCACTTGATCAATGCTGCTTCCAACCGGAACTATAGTGACGCTTCGGGACTGTCATTATTCAGGAATGAAATTCGTTGGTGCTTATGTGATTATGTGCTTACGTGGAATGAATTATTGTTGTCCAATGCATTAGGACGCGAGTGTTTAGTTTCGGCACATTTATTAATGTGCTAATGTCTTTGTTTTCCTTTATTAGGATGTCAGGACGAGGACGAGGACGCGGTAGGCGTGGTAGGCCGGGTAGGCAGGAGGTGCCTGTGCCAGAGGAGATTCCAGCTGTGCAGGAGGGAGTTGGCCAGGCCAATGTGGCCGAGCCAGTAGGCCAGCAGGCTATGGGCGCTTTAGCCCGAGAGATAGCAGGGGCATTCAGGGAGTCTGTAGGCATTCTCAGAGCGGAGAATCAGGCACCAGTTGTTGTTGCGGATGCAGGACCCTCCTTTCTGAAGAGGGAGTTTTTCTGGTCTAATCCGGATGAATTTGTGGGTGATCCGAAAGAGCCGCTTAAGGCAGATGAATGGCTCGAACAGACAACGAAAACGTTTGAGATGCTTGGCATCGAAGACGAGGGGTTGAAGGTGACTTTGGCATCTTTCCAGCTGAAGGGAGATGCGGGTCAGTGGTGGAAGTTTACCAAGGGGCGTATAGGAGGGACTTGGGAGGCTTTTGTAGCTGCTTTCCAGGAGAAGTTTCTGTCTCCAGCTGTTCAGGAGAAGTTGAGAGATCAGTTCTGCCAGCTTAAGCAGAACAGTTCATCAGTGGCCGAGTTTGAGGCCTCATTTACTAGCTTATCCAGGTTCGCACCTGAGTTGGTGGCGTCTGAGGAACGCCGTTGTATTGAGTTTGAGAGGAGGTTGAGGCGCGGCCTCAAGTTGAGACTTGTGGGGTCTATGATTCGGGATTACGAGCGTCTGGTTGGTGCTGCAGCCCATACTGAGATTATGATGCAGGAAGAGGAGGAAGGGCAGAAAGGCTCCAAGAGGAGTCAGGATGGCCAGAGCGATGGTAGGAGACAGAGAGGTTTCACTCCTCAGCAGTCTCAGGGTAGCTTTTCTAGATCCACTTTTCCAGTGCCGAGTGCAAGTTCTGGGAAAGGCAGTCAGGGAGACGTTACTTGTTTCAAGTGTGGCCAGCTGGGTCACAAGTCTCCGGTTTGTCCTCAGAGGGGAGGAGTACAGAGGGCAGCATTTTCTTCGGCTCGATCTCAGAGCCAGAGTCAGGCTAGAGGCCAACCGCTCACTTGTTTTCAGTGCGGGCAGCCAGGGCACATGAAGAGGTTTTGCCCGCAGTTGAGTGGCACACCTGGTGCATCTGGTTCGAGGCAGACTCAGAGTCAGCTGCCTGCTCAGTCAGTTCAGGCCTCGAGGGCCAATCAGGGGGCTTCTTCGTCCCAATCTGTGCAGCAGTCTTATGCTCCGAGGGGTGAGCAGGTTGATCAGAGGTCATCTGGGCGCGTGTATGCTGTTACCGCGCAGGATCTTGTGCCAGCCCCATCTGTGGTTAGAGGTACCTTTTTGTTTTGCAACTCGGTTGCTAATGTTTTGATTGATACGGGTGCATCTCATTCCTTTGTGTCTGCTGCATTTGCATCTGTTTTGGAGTTGGAGTTAGCACAGTTAGCGTCTCCTATTTGTGTAGTGTCACCTCTTGGGGGTGAATTGATTTTGAAACAAGGTGTTAGGGGTTGTGATATAGAGGTCGATGATCATAGAATCCCTTTCTCTTTTGTAGTTATGCCCATGAAGGGCTTTGATGTTATTTTGGGTATGGACTGGTTGTCGTCATACCAGGCAGTTATTGATTGCTACCGTCAGAGGGTCACTTGTTGTACCGTGAACGGGGAGTGTTTTCGTTTTCTGGGGGACCGGGTTGGTAGTGTTTTGCCACCGGGTTATGATCCGCGAGGGCGGAGTGAGCTTAGTGGTCTACTTGCTAGTCTTTCGATTAGTGAGGGTGATGAGACCCAGATTGTGTTGCTGATGGTGGTTTGTGAGTATTCGGACGTTTTTCCCGAGGATCTTGTTAGTTTGCCACCTCAGCGAGAGATTGAGTTCTCTATTGATCTAGTGCCCGGCACGACGCCGATTTCTATGGCACCTTATCGTTTTGCCCCAGCGGAGTTAGTTGAGTTGAAGATTCAACTCCAGGAGTTGCTAGATAAGGGCTATATCCGTCCTAGTGTTTCGCCGTGGGGAGCGCCAGCCCTTTTTGTTAAAAAGGAAGGTGGAGCTTTGAGATTGTGTATAGATTACCGGAAATTGAATCGGGCTACGGTTAAGAATAAGTACCCTATGCCTCGTATAGATGATCTGTTTGATCAGTTGAAGGGTTCCCGTTGTTTCTCTAAAATAGACTTGAGATCGGGTTATCATCAGTTGAGAGTCAGGGAGGAGGATATTCCGAAGACGGCATTCCGTACGCGGTATGGCCACTATGAGTTTCTGGTGATGCCGTTTGGGCTCACCAATGCACCGGCAGTGTTTATGGATTTGATGAACCGGATCTTCCGGGAATTTTTAGATCGTTTTGTAGTCGTTTTCGTAGACGACATTCTTATCTATTCACCGTCAGAGGAGGAGCATGAGGAGCACTTGAGGGTGGTGCTTGAGTTACTTAGAGCCCATAAGCTGTATGCTAAGTTTGGGAAATGTGAGTTCTGGCTAGAAGAGGTGAAGTTCTTAGGCCATGTAGTTTCTGGGAAAGGGGTGTCTGTTGATACATCCAAGACTGAGGCAGTGCAAGATTGGGCACAGCCTAAGAGTGTGTTTGAGATCCGCAGTTTTCTGGGATTAGCTGGGTATTACCGTCGGTTTGTGAAAGATTTCTCCAGGTTAGCTTCACCGTTGACTAGATTGACTCGGAAGGGAGTCAAATTTGTATGGAGTGAGACTTGTGAAAAGTCGTTTCAGGAGCTGAAAGTTAGACTGACCACCGCTCCAGTCTTAATTATTCCGGAGAGAGGGTTGGGTTATGCAGTCTATTGTGATGCCTCACGAGAGGGTCTGGGTTGTGTGTTGATGCAAGAGGGAAAAGTGGTTGCCTATGGTTCACGTCAGTTGAAAATTCATGAGAAGAATTACCCTACGCATGATTTAGAATTAGCAGCTGTGATTTTTGCCTTGAAGATTTGGAGGCATTATCTTTATGGTGAGAAGTTCGAGGTATTCTCGGATCATAAGAGTCTGAAATATCTGTTTACACAAAAAGACTTGAATTTGAGGCAGAGGAGGTGGATGGAGCTCATTGAGGATTATGACTTCGAGTTGCACTATCATCCGGGGAAGGCCAATGTTGTGGCCGATGCCCTTAGTAGGAAATCCGTTGGTGACTTAGCTAGTATAGCCATCCAGGAGTGGGAGATGTTGGGCGCAGTTGGGGAGTTTGATTTGCATCTAGGCGAATCTGTAGAGGCTGCGGCCTTGTTTTCTGTTGTTGCACAGCCTACACTTGTGACTCGAGTGTTAGAGGCTCAGAGGGGTGATCTTGAGGTAGAATCTCTCCGAGAAAAGATTTCCATTGGGAAGGTTGAGAAGGGTTTGACGGTGTATCCCGACCTGAGTGTGAGATACCGAGACCGTCTGTTTGTGCCGGAGTCTTGCCGAGAGGAGGTACTCCGAGAGTTTCATCATTCGCGTCTTGCGGTGCATCCGGGAGGTACAAAGATGTATCAGGATTTGGGCCGCCAGTTTTGGTGGCGGGGTATGAAGCGTGATGTGGCAGCTTTCGTGTCCAAGTGCCTTACTTGTCAGCAAGTGAAGGCCGACCATCAGAGGCCAGCAGGTTTGTTGCAACCCTTGCCTATTGCCGAGTGGAAGTGGGAGCATGTCACTATGGACTTTGTTGTGGGCCTTCTGAGGACTCAGCGGGGTAGTGATGCTATTTGGGTGGTTGTGGACCGGTTGACTAAGTCAGCACATTTTATTCCTATGCGCGTGAGAGACTCAGTAGATCATCTTGCCGACTTGTATGTTAGGGACATAGTGAGGTTGCACGGGGTCCCAGTAACGATTGTCTCAGATAGAGATCCTCGTTTCACTGCCAGGTTGTGGCAGAGTTTGCAGAGTGCTTTAGGCACTAAGTTGACCTTTAGCACGGCTTATCATCCTCAGACTGACGGGCAGTCCGAGCGTACTATTCAGATCCTTGAGGATATGCTTCGGAGTTGTGTTCTCCACTTTAGTGGGTCGTGGGAGAGGCACTTGCCATTAGTGGAGTTTGCCTACAACAACAGTTTTCAGTCTAGTATTGGTATGGCACCGTTTGAGGCCTTGTATGGCCGACCATGTAGGTCTCCAGTTTGTTGGGCCGAGGTGGGTGATGCACCTTTGTTGGGTCCGGAGTTGGTGAGGGAAACGACGGAGAAAGTTGAGCTTATCCGTAGGAGGCTTGTTACAGCCCAGAGTCGTCAGAAATCTTATGCTGACCGTAGGAGGAGACCTTTGATGTTTGAGATGGGTGATCATGTCTTTTTGAAGATATCACCTAGGCGAGGTTTAATGAGGTTTGGGAAGAGTGGGAAGTTGTCCCCTCGGTTTATTGGGCCTTTTGAGATCCTTGAGAGGATTGGTGAGGCTGCCTATCGTTTAGCTTTGCCACCGCAGTTATCCGGAGTTCATGACGTGTTTCATGTGAGTATGCTTCGGAAGTACGAGCCAGATCCATCGCATGTACTGGATTGGACTGACTTAGTTGTTGATGAGGATGTCTCGTATGAGGAGAGACCGGTTCGGGTCTTGGATAGGCGGGATCAAGTTTTGCGAGGCAAAACCATCCCTTTGGTGAAAGTTTTGTGGAAACATCACGGAGTGGAGGAAGCCACTTGGGAACGTGAGTTGGAAGTCCGTGAGAAATATCCGGATATGTTTATTGAGTTGTAATCTTGTATTTAGATTATATAATATTGTTCAACTTAAGAGCTTTATATATATGTCTTAACTTGGAAAACATTGAGAATGTTTTGGGTTTAATGTTAACTTTTGCACTTGCCTTTTTATGGAAGTGGAGTATAACATTTATATATTGAATGTGTTGTTTATATCATGAACTTGAATAATGATATGGAAATTGTTAACATTGAAAGGAATAATGCATAATATTGATGCAAGTTGAATATATATTGATTTATACATATTGTGAGATGCCTCTTGATAAGAGATGAAGTGACCGGTATTGGGTCAAGTTGTTGTTTATTGTTTTATTATATCATTGGGAATTGAGAAAAACTTGTTTTTACAAACTCATGCTTAATTTCGGGGACGAAATTCTTTTAAGGGGGGGAGGTTATAGCGACCCCGGTCTTTTCCCTTTTGATTATTGTATCCGGACTTATGTTCCGTAGATTCCATTGTTGTATTATTGTTGTTGTCATCCTTTAATTCCTTAGCTTTGGGTTATAGGATGTATTGGGCAGATTATGTTACAGGTTGGTTGGGTTTGAAACCTAGGGTTGCTGTCCAGTTTTTGGGTTGGTCGCTCGAGCGAGCTATTCTTCGCTCGAGCGAGGTCTTTATTTTTGTTTCTTCGCTCGATCCAGGGTTCCTTCGCTCGAGCGAGGATTGCGTCTAGTACTTAGACCTGAGAGCAGTGTTTCTTCGCTCGAGCGAGCTTCCTTCGCTCGAGCGAGCGAGGTGTATGTTTTCGAGTTCTTCGCTCGAGCGAGCATTCTGTCGCTCGAGCGTGCTTCTGGGTTGCAGACCTGAAGCATCGAGTTTTTGGCTCGAGTGAGCTTTTCTTCGCTCGAGCGAGGATTTCTTGTGTCTGGTCGCTCGAGCGACCAGGTCTTCGCTCGAGCGAGCCTATCAGATTTAAATACGCAGCAACGTGTTTTAAAACAGTTTTTCAGCCTCTTTCAGTTTATAAAACCCTAGGTTACGAGTTCTCTCTCTCCCAACTCATCTTCTCTCTTAGGATTGATCTATTTAGAGTGTGTATCTACCCTAGTTCCTTCATTAAAAAGGTAGAGGAGAGTGAGGGCTTTCATTTAATCTGAGCAATTATTGGTTCGGAGCACTTTCAAGTTTTGGGCATCATCTTCATCTTCTCCTTTTTGAGTTATTTCTTCGAGGTAGGGATTTCCTACTCCATTTATACGCTTTAATCCTAAGTGGTGGTATTTTGGTATGTGGGGGTAGTTTGGTAATTTTGGGAGAAACCTTAGGGTTTTGGCTTAGATTAATTTGTATAATTAATTTCAGGGAAAAATGTGGAATTGGGTTTAATTCGTGAAGTTGGGGAAATTATGAGATTAATGATATAGTTGGGTAGTTTAAATACTTACCTATGAGAATGATGATTTTACATTCATTGTTGTATTTATTTCTTGTTTAGAAATAACTGTTTTGGGCTATCGGTGGAGGATAGTCGTGATTGTTGTAGACCTTGCATGCGGCTTAGGTATAACTGAAATTGAGTCAATAGTTTGACTGTTAAGTTAATATAGAACATTCGTGTATTAATTATGTGTTGTATATGGCAAGTATTGATTATGTTGCATGTGCATTTGGTTTTGGAGGAGATAGGGGATGAACTCCACGGTTTAGGGGAAGATAGGGGATGGACCTCTAAACCGGACTTGTTGGGAGGAGATAGGGGATGGACTCCAGTAGCATCACTTATATGTGTGCTTATTGATTAATAGAAATATTTCTATTTATTGTTGATATGATACATCACCAAAATGTGTATCAGTTGGGAAGTATGGAAGTGAATTTGATTGTGATTGATATAATACCAACATGTGTATTTGTTATGTTAGGTTTAACTTGAATTGTTATTCCTGTTGAATTGGAAGTATTGTTAATAAAAGATAAAACCCCAGTTGAGTTATTTGGCCAGGTTCTGAGCCATAAATGGAAGGTGAATTATGCCATAGACATTGTGTCATAGGCAATGTAGACATTCGTGTCATGAATTTGTAAATTGATTATCCGGTGTTAACCATGTATCAGATGCTACTGCTTTAGTTAATTCATATGCTTGGTTTAGTATTTCTCTACTGGGCTGTGGCTCACCCTATATGGGAACTTCATTTTCAGGTTCAGGTGGTTCATTACCTCCAAGGACTTAGCTTGTGAGGATTTGGACTCGAAGACTTGTTTTTATTTATTTGTTTTTATTTGATACATGTAAACATTCAAGCCTAGGGCTTTATTTGTATTGAGTTAGACTCTTATTTCTATGTGTCCAAGTGTTGACTTGGAAAGATGTAAGCCCGTAGGGCATTTATTATGATGTTTTTATTTCATGGTACTCTGATGAATGGAATAAGATGCTTTATTTTCGTATAATTCCGCATGATAATATTATGTATTATGGGTTTTATTTTGAGGGCGTTACAAATCATATCCATCTACTTACTTCGATTATTTCAGTCGGGTTTCAGCTCGGTATGGACTTGAGAACACAGTCTCATCTTTAAGGATGTGCTATATTAACACTTTTTGTAAATCGAAGGTTTACATATTGTCTACCCATTAATCCGGTGAATAATGAATAACTTCACATCAGTGAATATTAGAAAAATTATTTTTAAATTAGTTATAAATTTAAGGGTAAATTAAAAATATACCCCTTGAGGGTTGCTTAAAGTACAGATTGCCCTCAGTAATTTAAAAAATTACAAATACCTCATTGTTAGTATTTTTTATTTAACAGAATTAACGGAAAAAAAAATCATAACTGGACTCCTATACAATAATAAAATTACCTAAATTATTAATTGAAACATATTTCTAACATCATTAAAAACTGTTAATTGACTTGATGATTTATTAATAAAAGAGGCGATTTGTTATGAAATTAGAAACCTCAGGGGGTGGAATGTAATTTCCAAAATCACAGGGGGCGATTCGTATTTTAATCAAACATCAGGGGTGTAATTGTAATTTACCTTAAATTTTATAAACATTAAAAAATAAAATTATAAATATCTTTATGAATTTGTAATTAATTTTTGAAGATACAATCCCTTAACTTTTTTTTTGAATTTAATATTGTGTTTATAAATAGTTGAATAAGGCCTTGTATGCGATGTTAGTTTTTTGGCTTAAAAAAATTTAATATTTGGGTTGCACCCAAAAAAAAAATTTGAAAAAAGTTAGAGAGTCTTTATACCAATTTAAAAAGACCAAACTATTCTCATGAATGCATATGTGTTTATCTTTGGAAAAGTAAAACGAAAATTTTTAGCAAAATACAAAAATATTATATATAAACCAACAAGTGCATACTATGTAGCTCTGAAATTCCGTTTCATTGTATACATCTAAACATTAAGTGCAATGAATCTGACACATTGCTTTTCCAGGCGAGAAAACTCATGCTTGTAGATGCACTGCAAAAAACAAATGATCATTTTGGATTTGCAACAAGCATTCAGGATCCAGCTGAATACTGGAAGGTTTGATGATCTTTTAATATAAAAAAAACCTCCAATTTGATATGGTTGGGTCGTATTTCTTAAGCTATTATGTAATCCATTTGCTAAAAATTGTAGCTAGACGACTCGACAATAAAAAAAATTGAACCTTCTTCCAACCAAGAGCTCAAGGAGTCTACAGATCTGATCCTGCAGATTCGGAGAAGGGATCTGTACCGTGTATGTGAATACTTAACATGAGAGTAAATGTAATTCAAAAGCTTGTTATATGCATACTTTAATTATTTTGATAAATTTGTGTAATGAGTTTGCTGTTCCTAAGGAAAAGCTTGAGCACTTCAAAAACGTCACTCCCCAAGACATCATTTGTTCTCAGATCCTTTTAAATCTTGTTCTAATAAATATGTGTATTTTTGCCTAGAGAAATAGAATCGCTTACAATTAATTTTTTTCCAAGCTTCAAACATATTGTAAAACTCACTTTCCCCAGCAACGAAACAATTGCTTTCTATACTCAGTCAATAGTAACCAACATAAACTTCTCAATCAAAATCTATCCTCTATTTTTGTTGATTTCCAAAATGATTTACTAAGATGAGAGCATTTTTAAATTTTTCTATGTGGCTGGCTGGGACAAAGAAAGGGAAGGGAGAGAGGGGATGGCGGTTAGTCCTTGTAGGTGGGGAAGACAAAAGACAGTTCGGTGATGGTGGCGGACGATGGCAGCTACTACGGAAGAGAAGGAAACATAATCTCATTAGAAAAAAGATAGTGTAAAGTTTAAATATTGATAGTAGTAGAATCGTAAATCTATCCCACATCGTTCATAATCTAATTAGAAAAGAGATAGTGTAAAGTTTAAATATTGGTAGTAGTATAATCATAAACTTATCCCACATCGTTTAAAAACAACGCATAATGTTTGAATATAAGGGGTGATTGAGACATCTAATAATTGCCGAGCTAAGTAGCGTTAGCTTATGACTCAAGCGAGGGCACCAAAGTGGTTGGATGATGGTAAAGTTGATAGATGGCTTCAACGCTTGAACTCAGGTTAGACCAGCGAACCTGTAGGTTCTAGCTAGCTTAGTTGAACTCAGGCTAAAACAATTAAACCACTAGGTTCTAGCTAGCTTGGTTGAACTCAGGCTAGACCGAGTAAACCTCTAGGTTCTAGCTAGCTTAGTTGAACCCTGTAGGTTGTGGCTAGCTTAGTAGAACTCAAGCTAGACCAGTGAACCTGTGAGTTGTGCCCAGCTTAGTTGAACTTAGGCTAGATAGTGAACCTGTAGGTTCTCTGGCTATAGCTTTAGTTTAAGTCATTGGACAACCACTCTTTTTTTCTTTCTTTTTTTGTAATAGAAAATAAAAAAAAATAATATTGTGATTATCAAGGATGGACTTTTATTTTTCATGTATAAAATAAATAAATTAGTATTGTTATGATCATGGATGGATCTTGAAAATTTGAAAATCTAAATATTCTTTCGCACCCTGTGGATCTGTCCTTGGTGATGATTACAAAACATAAAATTGATGATTTTTTCTATTTCAATCAATAACATTTGGTGGGTTTGGCAACTAACCAAAAAAACTCATTTTTTTTTTCTTTTGAATATTATATTTTTTAAGTTTGTGTCAAAGATTTTACATTTTTTGTGTATCTAGTGTAGAATGATCTGAAAACATCACCAACTTATTTTCACTTTTATTTTTATTGAATTGTTTTTCATTTTTTTATAACTTATTTGGTCCATGTAGTCTTGTAGACTCTAAAACACAAAGTTTTTTGAAATTTTTTGAAAAAAGTTCATTAAAAATGAACCCCAGTTCCACTAAATTTTCTCATTAGAAAAGAGATAGTATAGAGTTTAAACACTGGTTGTAGTAGAATCATAACTCAATCCCACATCGTTCATAATCTCATTAGAAAAGAGATAGTGTAAAATTTCAACATTGGTAGTAGCAAAATCGTGAACCCCTCGCACATTGTTTAAAAACAACCCATACTGTTTGAATATAAGGTGTGATTAAGACATCTAATAATTGCCGAGCTGAGTAGCGTTAGTTGGTAACTTAAGCGAGTACACCAAGGTGGTTGGATGATGGTGAAGTTGAAAGGTGGGTTCGACGCTTGAACTCTGGGTAGACCAGTGAACGTGTTCGTTCTAGCTAGCCCAAGGGTTTTTTTTTTACTTGTATACAATAAAAAATTAATATTGTGATGACCAATGATTGATTTTTTTCGTGTATAAAATAAATAAATTAATATTGTTATGATCAAGGATTGATCCCTGAAATTTGAAAATCTAAATATACTTTCTCACCCTTTGGATCTATTCTTGGTGATGTTGTTCAACATAAAAAAAAATGGTTTTTTTCTATTTCAATCAATAAAATTTGGTGGGTTTTGGCAACCAACTAAAAACACTATCTTTTTTTTTTTTTTTTTTTTTTTGAATGTTATTTTTTTTTTTAATTTGCCTCTAAAATTTTACATTTTTTGTGTATCTAGTGTAGAATGATCTAAAAACATCACCAACTTATTTTCAATTTTTTTTTTTAGTCAATTATTTTCCATTTTAATTTTATAACTTATTTGGTCTATGCAATCGAGTAGATGCTAAATTGCAAAGCTTATAAAAAAAAATTGAAAAAACTTTAGTAAAAATGAAACCAAAAAAAACTAAATAAATCCAAATACTTACCCCAGTTCCACTAAATTTTCTTTACGAAAAATTACAATTCAATTTTCCTTTCTTACCCTCATGTCGTAGTCAAATTCTTATCACATGACTAAATTTTGTTAAAGATTTAAATAATTGAGTAACAGAAATGGGACATTGACACTTGTATAGGGACCAATGTGAGATTTTACCAAAAGTACAAGGGGTTGATTATCACAATTTCATGTGCAGGGACCAAAGTGGGATTTGACTAAAAGTGCAGGGGGTTGACTGTCATGATTTCATGTGTAGGGGCCAAAGTGGTGCAAAGTGCAAAGGTTCAAAGTGTAATTTACAAGTGTCAATGCCCCATTTTTGTTACTCAATTCTTTAAATATTTAACAAATCTAGTCATGTGATAAGAAGTGACTACGACATGAGAGTAAGAAATGAAAATCATCTACATTTTTCAGCAATACACACTTTATCCCAAAATTTACATCAAAATATGACCATATTAGGCTAAAACAAAATGCAGGTTATGAACAATTAAGAAGATGAACTAGGGTTTTGCATACATTGGAATCATGAAACTTTGTTTTTATGGTAACATAGTCTTCTGTCTATTCATTTTTCTTTCTCTTTGATTTCTTTGTCGCATATATTTTTTTTTTTTTAAATTTCAAAAGCTCTACTTTCTTACCTTTTCATCTTAATTTTTATCATATGAATACACACACGCGCGCACGCGCACACTCCTCGGTGCAATTGCTAAAATAAGTGTAATGGACTCTTCTTCTTTTTTTTCAAATGGTATATGAAGCATTGACACCATTGACTGATTTAATTTCCATTGGAAGTCCAATTTTTCAGTGATATAGAATTGTTTACGATCATATCTAGTCATCGTCATTCAAATTATCATGTGCATTGTTCTGTAGTTAGATATTGTAAAGCTGCTCTTAAGAGAATTATTATCTGGCTCAAAATCAGACCATAAACTCAAATGTTGGATTGGGGACGAGTGTCAAAGCCCTGTACCTTTTGATGATACCATCGAGCTCAGAAGTCCCTCCGTGGAAACTCAATTGGAGAACCTTGATGGTGATACTGAGGTACCAGATATTCCAGATTGCATTGAAGATATGGCAACTCAGATGGCAGATGACTATAGGATGAAGTTGTGCTTGACAGTGATGATGAAACAGTGCATAAAGCTGAGACAGAAAGTAAGATTTCAATTAGGAACATGTTTGATGGGAATAAGCGATCTGAAACTAAATGTGAGTCCCAAGATGGCGAAAAAGATGGTGCGCTGCTTACTTCTGAGTGTGAGACTGCAAAGCTAAACTACAATGAATCTCAAGAAGCTAGAGAGTTATCACAAGCCAATGCGTTGGGTTTTCTGGATCACTATCTGTCATTTAACAATATGAATTTATCTGAAGAAGTCTCATTGACAAAGACTGGTAGGCAGAAATCACCTACAGTTTTATGTACAAAGGGGGTTCAAAGTTTGGCCAGGAGAGCTACTCGTGGAACCTTTGAATGGGATGATGATCAAATTGATGATGGAGAGGGGAATCTTTTGAACAATAGTAAGGATTTGCTCTTAAATGATGAAGTCCCTGAACCAAGATCTGTTACCAGGAAGCTGAATGTCCAAAGACAGAGGAACCTAGGCATTCAGTGCAAAGAGAAATTGCAAGGGGAAATGATGGGTGCAGAATTTTCCAATTCAAGTTTAATTTCGCACAATTCTAAGGAGGTTGGTGCTCTCACTCAAGTATCTGAAATGAAATTTGTCAAGGAGATAGATGTTCAGCTAGATACAGAAACATCTGGGCGACAGTTAGATCCTGCTCCCATTGGAAGGGATGTGCCAGATATATTTGATATTGGTTTTGATACTCAAATGGCTGCTGAAGCTATGGAAGCCTTGTTTTATGCACCCCCTCCCAACTCCAGCATTGATCATGCTCATCAAGATACAGAAAACAATATTGAAGTTTCTTCAAAAGGTTCCTTTTCTACAAGGGTTTGTTCTAATTCAGGAGTCACTGCAAGAAAAATGAAGCAAACAAATAGGCCTTCCAAGAAGTTGAGTGGAAAAATCTCCAGTTCATTTCAAAAGAACACAAAAAATCAGAAAGAGTTGGATCCAGAGTTACCAGAAGCAAAGAAAGTGAAGAGGGGGAAGTCATTGGCCGAAAACCATTTCAATTCTGGGAACCCCACCAATGCAAAGAAACACTCATGTGGAAGCTCATTTAAATTAATTGAACTAGGAAAGGAAGATAAAGCTTTGGAGAGTGATACCATCAAAGAAGTTGACAAAAAAAATTCATCAATATCTGTGAAACATGACTCACTTGGAGAAAGGCCATTACAAGGGAAATGTATGAACTTTTCACCCATTACTCACTGGACTAGGCGGCGGTCATCAATATATCTGTTGAAAGAGACTGAGGATCCAATAAATAGTCCTGGGCAAAGTATGAGTGGTGCTATGGAAGTTGGTGTCCTTGAGAAAAGAAGGAAGAACGGTCAAAATGCTGATATGTTTCAAGTGTTAAAAGTAGAAGGAAAACACTGCAAGGTAGGTTTGCATGTGTCCGAAGAAGCTACAAACATAAAAGTGAATCAACAAGCACAAAAAGAGATTGATGTAGATCCAGGAGACATCCATTTGAAGCTAGATGTATGGAGTTATCCCAGAGGGAAAAGAAAAAATCGAAATGTGCCATGTCCTTCAAAAGGAGTAACTGCCACTTGTCTCCCACCCACATTGGTTGAGGGAGAAAAAGGCAATGAGTATTCTATTGGAAGTCACAAAAAGGCACAAGGGAATTCTGAAATCAGTTGTTTCAGCTTGGATGTAATCAAAAAACCACGATCGTCAGTACATGCTCGCCAAAAGTGAACTTTATAGGTAAAGAAATGTGACGAAAGCTTTTTAAGGCAGAGCTCATATGAACGAAGTTCGGCAGATGCTGTTAACTGTAGTTCTGTAGTCATGGTTAAAAAAATGACTTCCATAGACCCACATAGAGTCAAGGCCGGGAATGCTAAGGCATCTCTTCCAAAATATCCTAGCCCTATCAACTTTACCGAAAAGGGTGATGAAAATTGCAAGCAATTTTGCAACAAAAGTCTTTCAAGATTCCCCCTTATGAAAGAGCTTATTAGCTTGGGGATTCCTGGTCCACTACCTGAGTCTGCATCAAAATATTTGAGAAGGCGAAGAGATATGGCTAGTGTTCGTGTCTTGTTCAGCCAAAACTTGGATGATGATACAATTAAGCAGCAGAAAAAGGTTTTGTTTTGTTTTGTATTTTTTTTTTCTTTCTTTCTTTTTCCCTCATTGCTGCTCTAAAATCAGCAAAATGATCAATTATAGATTATCTTTCCTGATGGCATTTCACCTCACAGATTTTGGCACGACTAGACAGTTCCATAGTATCGTGTTGTTCAGATGCTACACATTTCATAGCTGATAGATTTGTGCGGACAAGGAATATGTTGGAAGCCATTGCTCTTGGTAAACCAGTGGTGACACATTTATGGCTTGATAGTTGTGGACAAGCTAACTGTTTTATTGATGAGAAGAATTACATCCTGAGGGATACTAAAAAGGAAAAAGAAACTGGCTTTAACATGCCAGTTTCATTGGTTCATGCAAGACAACATCCACTTCTAAAGGAAATATTACAAGATTGTATGTTTAAATTAAAACATCTGTCTGCTGATTCAGTATGCATTATCTGTTTGCTGCTCCACTGCAGGATCGAAGAGTCTTCATTACCCCAAACACAAAACCTAGTAAAGATTTAGTTACAAGCATGGTTGAAGCAGCGCAAGGTCGGGTATGTATTTTTTCCAATGTCTTTAATTCCATGGATGGAAGTTTGTTCAACCTCTTTTTATTACCTTCTATTAATCTGTAAATATGGGTTTGTAATGGTATATGGTTGAGTAATAGATATCGATTTTGCAAATTTATGGACTATATGATAGTCATAGATTTTTACACGAGAAACACTCAATAGTTGTCAATGGGAACTTTAAAGTAAGTGTACCACTATACTAGCTGGGTATTAAAATTAAAATTTACCTATCTTACTTTAATTTCAGACTCTGTTGATAAGTTACATTTCATTTTTAAAGTTGTTCAAAAGTGATGATGTTTTGAAATTGTGAGTTTCTGATGCTCTCAGATAGTTGATATAATTCAAAAACCTGAAATGAAGAATGAAACAATCCCAGATGATCTATTAATCCTTTCTTGCGAACAGGACTATGCAGTATGCATGCCATTCCTTCATAAAGGTACAGATTCATCCACCATTTTATCCTTTCTTTATAGCGATCCCGGTTTTCCCTCCATTGATTAGTGTAATCCGGACTTGGTTCTGTGGATGTGGGTTGTTGTATATATCTTGTTTCCATCCTTCAATACTTTGTGTTTGAGTTATAGGATGTTTTGGGCAGGTTTGTTACAGGTTGGGAGTGATTGGGAGCAAATGGTTGCTGCCCAGAATTTTGGTCCTTCGCTCGAGCGAGCCTTTTGTCGCTCGAGCGAGCTCCTTGTTTTGGATCCTTCGCTCGAGCCAGGGTTTGTTCGCTCGAGCGAGAGTTAAGTTTTGTTGGCTCGAGCGAGAAGTCCTTCGCTCGAGCTTGCGTCTGCGTCTGGTTCTGGACCTGAGAGTTGTATTTCTTGGCTCGAGCGAGCCTTCCTTCGCTCGAGCGAGCGAGGTGTATGTTTTGAGTTTCTTCGCTCGAGCGAGCATTCTATCGCTCGAGCGTGCTTCTGGGTTGCAGACCTGAAGCTTCGAATTGTTGGCTCGAGCGAGACTTTCTTCGCTCGAGCGAGGGTTCTTTGTGTCTGGTCGCTCGAGCGACAATCCTTCGCTCGAGCGAGCCTGTGTTATATCAGTAGACAGCAGCGGGAAACACTTCACTTTTTTCATCTCTTTTATTTTGCAAACCCTAGATCCGAGCTCCCTTTCTCTATACATATCTTCTCTCTAGGGATTGATCTACTTAGAGTGTGTTTATACCCTAGGCTCTTTGTAAGAAAGGTAGAGGGTTGTGTGGGCTACACTTTAATCTGAAAATCTTTGATTTTGAGCACTTTGGATTTTGGTCATCTACTCCTTTGAGCTTCTATTTTCGAGGTAAAGATACCCTACTCCATCTTATGAGCTTTGTCTTTGATTTTGGTCATTTTGATTAGTTGGTGATGTTTGGTAATTTTGGGAAAAGTTAGGGTTTAATTTGTAATTTAACAAAAGGGGGTTTTTCATATATTAAACTCCATGTGTTTGTAAGATTTGGAAAATGGCATTATTAGTGTCAAATTGAGGAAATTGAACCTTAGGGTTGATTTTTGATAAAGGGTAGAAATGCCCTAATTATGGAAATAAATTAATTAGTATAATTAATTTGGGAAAATATGAAATTGAGTTGCCATCCATGAAATTGGGAAATTATGGGATTGAATGGTGTAGTTGGATTAATTTATCACTCACCGATGAAATTGTTGATATTGTATTAGTTTAATACATTTATTTTCTGTCTAGAAATAACTGCTTTGGGCTATCAGTGGAAGATAGTCTTGATTGTTGTAGACACTGTATGTTGATTAGGGAAAACTGAAACTAATCACAGTGAATATGTCATTGAATATGACGGTTGAATTAATACAGCAAATACGTGTATTGATTGATCCTTGTGTATGATAATTGCTTATATACTTGGAACATGTGTATTGTGTGGGAGGAGACAGGGGATGTACTCCACGGTTTGAGGGAAGATAGAGGATGGACTCTCAAACCAGTTTGGGAGAAGATAGGGGATGGACTCCATAGATACAACAAATATGTGTATCTTTATGAAATGTTTGTACAGCGAATCTGTGTACTAAATGGAAGTGTTAATACAGCAAATATGTGTATTACGTGAAGTATTGAAAGTGTTTTAATATGATTTGTGATTTCATAGGAATTGCAAAGTATGAAACTGATAAGATTTGAGATGTAATCTCTTTTAAGTTATCTGGCCAGGTTCTGAGCCACGTTTATGAAATGAATTGATAAGTAAAGGAAAGTGAAATGTAACATGGACATGATTGTCACGGAACTGTAATGTGATATAAATTGTTGTAAGTGTTGACCATCTATCACATGCTATTATTTTAGTCATTGCTTATAGTTGGTTTAGTATATCTCTACTGGGCTGTGGCTCACCCTATAGGGGACATCATTTCCAGGTCCAGGTGATATGCCACCTCCAAGATCATAGCTTGGAAGGTTCTGGGAGTTGAAGACTCTTTTTGATTATTTTGTTATCTTTTGAAGTATTACATGTAAACTCAAGCCAAGGGCTTAATATGTATTTGAGTTAGTACTCTCTTTTTTTGTAACCAAGTGTTGGGGGCATTTACTTTTGTTATCAACATGTAATACTTTTATAATGAATACTCTGATGAATAGAAAGATGTTTATTTCTCTTATATCAATGCTTGTGTTGTCCATTTAGGCTGCGAAGTTCAAAATGATTAAGCATATTCCCTCCCAAGTTTCAGTGACATTATTCAAATCATGGGTTTGATCTCATTTTCACAATTCATTGGACCAGAGTAATTAGGAGTATGTATTCAAACCCCAATAAAGACTAAACCATGGGTATGCAGTGTAAGTTTATGACCTACAAGAGAATTTCTCAACAAATGCCAAGCTTTTATGCCGTATCCAACAGTAATCACTATTTAATTTCAGCTCCTACATGTGGAAAGGCAGGTATTATAGTTGGGTAGCACCAGTACAACACCTTTTAATGATGAATGTGCAGGTAATATGATAAAGCAAAACAAAGACAATCAAGAACTAAATGAAATTTGAGCAATCACATACAAGAGTAGAGATGAAGTAGAGGTATAAAAATAAGCGAATTGATCATAGTTATTACTACAAAAGTTCCTACTTGGAAGATAGAAATTGCACGGTTTGGCAACTAACAAAAAAAACTCATTATTGCAACTCTTCAATTTTTAAGCATTTACCCTCGCCACTCTGTTCGATGTCTGCGTATGACTGTAGAAGATCCATAGTGACGCGGTTGGAGCTTAGGGAGAGAGAGAGATAGTCATGAACGAACTTTGCTTGTTCGATCCCCAAAAAAAACTCTCCTTTGGTTTAACTTATATTTTAAAATATAAGTGACTGAAGAAAAAATTTGAAAATTAAAAATTTGTTTGGTTATAAATTTTAAAAATAATTTTCAACTGATTTATAATTTATTTATTTATTTAGTTGAATAAATGAATGTATGAGAAATTTGATTAATTGATGTGTAAAATGTGAGAAAACGAATAGATGAGAGGGAAAAAAATGGTTAATTGATTTATTAATAATAAAAGATAAAAAAAAAATAAAAAGAAGGATAGAGAAGAGAGAAAATTGAGTTTTGAGTTGTACTTTAAAAATTTATTAACCAAACAAATTTTTTTATTTTTTTATCCAAATCATGTTTAGGAATAGATTATTTTAATTGACTTTTTAATTTTTTTGATTATTTTAATCTGGTTTAAATTTTGGATGATAAGTTTTTTTTTTTTAGTTGATTTGATAGCTATGAAAGAAAAAAAAAATTATAATTTAAATGTAATATTTTATCTTATTAATTATTTTAATATATTTTATTTTTATTAACTATTTTAACCTCCAACCCAACTTTCTAAACATCCCTATGCCATCCCAAAAAAAATATTTGCATGGCCTTCTTCTATTTTTTTCTAGATGAATAAAAAATAAATTTAAAAAATTATAAATCAGTTCGATTCAAACCAAATCATGACTTGATTTGATTTTTTCAATATACAATTGGATTTTATTTTTAAAATAGATGAATTATATTTTACAATTCAATTCATGGATTTGTTGTTATAGTTCTGATTTAGAGCTAAAGCAAGCCTAAATTTATTTATAAATTATGAAATCTAAATTTATTGAGAAAAGTATTTTACTTTTCATTTCTAATTAATTTATTATATTACAAAAAATTTAATAATAAAACTGATACAACTAAAATTATAGTGATCAAATTGACACAATAAATAAATTACACAAATTACATATATAATTTGATAAAAAAAATGATCAAAGAAAATTGGGGCCAAAGGAAGCTAGAATGCGCAAAATTTTGGAAATATGCAATTTCAAAGTCTTACTCCATAAACATTGGAGGCAAGAACACATCGGGGGTATATTAGCTGCATTTTTTGGCTAGAAAAGCATGGTCAGATTCAATGTCTAAGTGGTAGGGCTGCAAACAAGCCGAGTCGAATTTTATAACATTCGAGCTCGGCCCGACTCCCGACTTATTTACAAAGTGTTCGAGCTCACATCGAGCTCGAAAAGAGCTACAATATCTAAACTCGAGCTCGACTCGTCTAAAATTTATATAACTCGAGCTCCCCTCGTAATGGCTTGTTAAGCCAAGAAAGAACCATTGAAGCCAGTATGCTAACCCTCTGCACTTGCACTTAGATAGAAGTTTGTCCACCTTAAAATGTATTTTGTAATCGATGTGGGACTTCCAACAAACACACCAAACAACGTCGTTTGGCACAACATTTTCGTCCACTCTTTAAGTCCCACATCGCTGAGAGAGGAAACATTTTTGTGTCCAAATGCTTACAAAGTGGTGAAATGTTGGCACAACAGTCAACGAAAGAAAAGCAAAGGCAAACCTTTGAATATTTTTTATGTTAAAATAATAATTATCAACATTATTGATGGACCAGCTAAAATATTTTAATTTAATAAATGTAATATTATTGACGGACCAGTTAAAATATTTTAATTTAATAAATGTAATATAATATATTAATATTTATTATAATATATATATATATATATATTTTTAAAATATAAAAATATAAAATTAATATTTGTATTTTTGAGCTCGCAAGCAATATTAAGTTTGAGCTCGGCTTGTTTATTAATCGAGTTTGAAATTAAAGCTCGAGCTCGGCTCGTTTATCAATTGAGCTATTAACGAGCCGAACTCGAACTTGTTTATGAACAATTCGATTCGTTTGCAGTCCTACTAAGTGGTTTATTTTGATAATTGTTTGTTCAAACAAATTTAAAAATATAAGTTCCCAAAAAAAATTTAAAAATATAAAATATTTAAGATAAAATCAAGTTTTGAAATATGATTTAGGCCAATTGATGAATTCAAAACTCCATCAACCTCTTCTACTTGCTTCTTGTGTTGTGTATTTAATCTATATATTATAAATTACATGCAAAGTCAATAACATAGAAAAATATATGAATCTCTTCCACTTTTTTTTAGTCAACATGAGATTCTTTATCTTGATAAGTCCTAACTCGATAATGTCCATTACTCTCACTAACTCATCATTCATGAACTATGTAATAAGTCATGAGTCTCGAATAAATAGTAAATAACAAATATTAAAAAACACCAACAATAATCAATTATATTTATTCTTTAAGCCCATGTGTGTGAATTATTCAAATAAATATGAGATTATAAATTTAATAATCACAATCGCACGGTTTGCATCATATTTATTTTGTAATGCATTCTCAAATTCTTGTGACTCATTTCTATGAAAAATTGGATAAATACAATTTTGACTTAGAAAATAAATGAAGCTTATACAAATAATTCACGTGATCCTGCACAATATCGAATCGGATGGTTGAATTCATTTTAGAAATGGTCAAGCCTGTCCTAAAAGAAAAATGTTATATAAATTAATAAATTTTATAAATATTTGTATTAACTAATGTAAAATGTTACATTAGGATCCACTTCATTAATATGTCATCAATTAGTCGAAATTTTTTTTATAAAATTTATTAATTTTTTTAATATCACTCTTTTAAAAATGGAGAGAATTCAATCATATCCATTTACTTATTTCAATTATTTCAATCGGGTTTCAGCTGGGTATGGACTTGAGAACACAATCTCATCTTTAAGGATGTGCTATATTAACACTTTTTGTAAATCAAAGGTTTACATATTGTCTACCCATTAATCCGGTGAATAATGAATAACTTCACATCAGTGAATATTAGAAAAATTATTTTTAAATTAGTTATAAATTTAAGGGTAAATTACAAATATACCCCTTGAGGTTTGCTTAAAGTACAGATTGTCCTCTGTGATTTGGAAAATTACAAATACCTCATTGTTAGTATTTTTTATTTAACAGAATTAACTAAAAAAAATTCATAATTGCACTCCTATACAATAATAAAATTACCTAAATTATTAATTGAAACATATTTCTAACATCATTAAAAACTGTTAATTGACTTGATGATTTATTAATGAAAGAGGGGATTTGTCATGAAATTAGAAACCTCAGGGGGTGGAATGTAATTTCCAAAATCACAGGGAGCGATTCGTATTTTAATCAAACATCAAGGGGTGTATTTGTAATTTACCTTAAATTTTATAAACAATAAAAAATAAAATTATAAATATCTTTATGAATTTGTAATTAATTTTTGAAGATACAATCCCTTAACTTTTTTTTTGAATTTAATATTGGGTTTATAAATAGGTAAATAAGGCCTTGTATGGGATGTCAGTTTTTTGGCTTAAAAAAATTTAATATTTGGGTTGCACCCAAAAAAAAATTTTGAAAAAAGTTAGAGAATCTTTATACCAATTTAAAAAGACCAAACTATTCTCATGAATGCATATAGGGGTGAGCATGGTCCGGATTGGACCGGATTGGGGTAAAACCAGGACCAATCCGTTATTTACGGTTCCTGAAAAATTGGAACCAATCCAATCCGTTTAAATCATGGAACCAATCCGAACCAATCCATTTAAATACAGATTTGATCGGTTTAGGACCACGGATTCACATAATTAAATAACAAAAATATATATAACACTTTAATTTCATAAAAATATAAACATAACGCTATATTAGTTCCATAATAGCAATATATTTTTCTATAATAACAACATACTGTTCTAGAATTTAAACAACCATAAGAAAACTAGTTTCACCATAAGTATTTAGACTATTAAAAATTAAAACTTAAAACTAACAAACAAAAGTAATAAAAGAAGATATTATACGGTTTTAAGTTTGAGTTTAGATTTTATATAGAATAAGAGAAGATACTATAGGGAATGATGTATAATAAAAATATAGACTATTTGTATACGGTCCGGATCGGTTCCAATCCGGAACCGTGGGATTCAATCCGAAACCAATCCGTGAACTACGGATTTTTAATTCTTCAATCCGGAACCGAACCGCGGATTTAAAAAACCAATCCAAACTTATCGGATTGGACTGGACTGGATCGGATTACAGATTTCACGGATTCCTTGCTCAGCCCTAAATGCATATGTGTTTATCTTTGGAAAAGTAAAACGAAAACTTTTAGCAAAATACAAAAATATTATATATAAACCAACAAGTGCATACTATGTAGCTCTGAAATTCCGTTTTATTGTATACATCTGAACATTAAGTGCAATGAATCTGACACATTGCTTTTCCAGGCAAGAGAACTCATGCTTGTAGATGCACCGCAAAAAAACAAATGATTATTTTGGATTTGCAACAAGCATTCCGGATCCGGCTGAATACTGGAAGGTTTGATGATCTTTTAATATAAAAAAAACCTCCAATTTGATATGGTTGGGTTGTATTTCTTAAGCTATTATGTAATCCATTTGCTAAAAATTGTAGCTAGACGACTCGACAATAAAAAAATTTGAAACTTCTTCCAACCAAGAGCTCAAAGAATCTACAGATCTGATCCTGCAGATTAGGAGAAGGGATCTGTACCGTATATGTGAATACTTAACATGAGAGTAAATGTAATTCAAAAGCCTGTTATATGCATACTTTAATTATTTTGATAAATTTGTGTAATGAGTTTGCTATTCCCAAGGAAAAGCTCGAGCACTTCAAAAACGTCACTCCCCAAGACATCATTTGTTCTCAGATCCTTTTAAATCTTATTCTAATAAATTTGTATATTTTTGCCTAGAGAAATAGAATCGCTTACAATTAATTTTTTTCCAAGCTTCAAACATATTGTAAAACTCACTTTCCCCAGCAACGAAACAATTGCTTTCTGTACTCAGTCAATAGTAACCAACATAAACTTCTCAATCAAAATCCATCCTCTATTTTTGTTGATTTCCAAAATGATTTACTAAGATGAGAGCATTTTTAAATTTTTCTATGTGGCTGGCTGGGACAGAGAAAGGAAAGGGGAAGGGAGAGAGGGGATGGTGGTTGGTCCTTGTAGGTGGGGAAGACAAAAGACGGTTCGGTGATGGTGGCGGACGATGGCGGCTACTACGGAAGAGAAGGAAACATAATCTCATTAGAAAAAAGATAGTGTAAAGTTTAAATATTGGTAGTAGTAGAATCGTAAATCTATCCCACATCGATCATAATCTAATTAGAAAAAAGATAGTGTAAAGTTTAAATATTGGTAGTAGTTTAATCGTAAACTTATCCCACATCGTTTAAAAACAACGCATAATGTTTGAATATAAGGGGTGATTGAGACATCTAATAATTGCCGAGCTAAGTAGCGTTAGCTTATGACTCAAGCGAGGGCACCAAAGTAGTTGGATGATGGTAAAGTTGATAGATGGCTTCAACGCTTGAACTCAAGCTAGACCAGCGAACCTGTAGGTTCTAGCTAGCTTAGTTGAACTTAAGCTAAAATGATTAAACCACTAGGTTCTAGCTAGCTTGGTTGAACTTAGGCTAGACCGAGTAAACCTCTAGGTTCTAGCTAGCTTAGTTGAACCCTGTAGGTTGTGGCCAGCTTAGTAGGTTCTCTGGCTATAGCTTTAGTTTAAGTCATTGGACAACTGCTTTTTTTTTTTTTTTTTAATAGAAAATAAAAAAAATAATATTGTGATTATCAATGATGGACTTTTATTTTTCATGTATAAAATAAATAAATTAGTATTGTTATGATCATGGATGGATCTTGAAAATTTGAAAATCTAAATATTCTTTCGCACCCTGTGGATCGATCCTTGGTGATGATTACAAAACATAAAAATGATGATTTTTTCTATTTCAATCAATAACATTTGGTGGGTTTGGCAACTAACCAAAAAAACTCATTACCGCAACTCTTCAATTTTTAAGCATTTAACCTCGCCACTCTATTCGGTGTCTGCATATGACTGTAGAAGATCCATGGTGACACGATTGGAGCTTAGGGAGAGAGAGAGAGATAGTCATGAAAGATTCTACCAAAAAAAAATTATATATAAATTAATTTAAATGAAGATTACTTAAAAAGTAATTATACTTTAAAAAAGAGAGAAGATATTGTGAAAAATATAATATTTTATGAAAAATGTAAATATAACATATTATACTAGAAAACTCAATAATAAAAGTTCTACAATTCATAAAAAAAAAAGGAAGATGAACTTTGCACTACAATAATACATTATTAATGTCCATGGTGGCATGGATAGGAGTCATGAACTATGAAATATGGATACTTCTAAAAGGAAGATATATCTATATCATATTTTTTATTGGAGTTACTTATTAAAAGAATTAGATACGTCTTAGTTTTTTCATTAATTTTGACATATCGGATACTTTTTTTTTTAAGTATCGGATATTCCAAGTCATGTATTATTATTTTATAAAATTAGAATTGTAACATTATAATATACCTTAATTGTGTAAATAAATACAATAATATTTTTCCAATAATTTGCTTAGTTCTTCGATAAAATAACATAGTGAGTTAAAAATAATAAAATTTATCAAATTGACATATCCTTATTGCATAAAAATTAAAAAGTGAATATCATAATAAGTAGAACTAAATATCAATAATAAATAAGTAAACTTACATGCAACATTTTTGACTAGGGTAAAAGAGAAAAACATATGAACAAATTCATGTGGATTGTTCTACTATTGTGATATAAACATATTGGCCTTGATATTGAAGCAAAATATTTGTAAAAACCAATTGAATTTTAGAAATAAATTAGCTAATGACTTAAATTAATTCCTAATTTTTTAAATATTAATATTTTGTATTATAAAATTATAGTGTAGTTTTTTTAACATTCTTGAGCTTGTGTAACTCACGACCAATAATTTAAAAAATAATTGTTTTACAAACGTATCCTAACCGTATCTATATCCTACTTTTATAAGTTTTTTTTGTATTCCATATCCATATCTGTATCCCTGTTTTCTAGATCACAAAATAGACTCTTCAAAATTTAAGATAAAATTATCTTATATCTTATTCCCTCCAAACCCCTGCGTGCTAAGACTAAGATTTTTTATTTTTTATTTTTTATGGGATTAGTTAGTTTTCTTGTATTACTTCAATATTTAAATGTGTTTTTCCTAGTTTGTTTATTTAGTCTATTTGATTCAATATCTGGTTTTTTTAATTTATTTATTTGGACTACATAAAATTGATATTTGGTAATAACAATAAAATTTACAATAAATTAGCTCATCTATTACAAAACAAGGATTAAAAATTAGATTGGTGGATCGGATCTGAATTGAGATTCCACGATACTATGAGATTCAGCTATCATGATCAAAAGTATACAAATATAAAATTTATAATAAATTAGCTCGTATAATACAAAACAAGGATTAAAAATTGAATCGATAGGATCGATCCAAATTGGGATTTCACGATCTTATGAGATCCAACTATCAAGATCGAAAGTATACAAATATAAAATTTACAATAAATTAGCTCTTATAATACAAAACAAGGATTAAAAATTGGATCTGTACGATTGGATCAGGATCAGGATCGAAAGAATTTACTTGTAAAGAATTTTTTACATGATCCAGGTCGATTGTGTCCAAATAGATCATAAAATCGTAAGATTGTAAGATCCGGATTGGGAAGCATGGATAAAGGAGGGGAAAAATCACAAGAATAAGCAGAAAAAGGCATAAGAGTAAATATGCATACTACTAGAAGAAACCAAGATGCTTAACACTTATATATTTAACAAGATCCAGGTGATATATAAATTTAACACCTTACCTTTCAAGCACAGCATAGACCAGGAAAAATAATTTGAAATCATACAGACAAGATCTCGCACAATGACAATTATAAAGTGATAAAATAAAAACTAGTTTTCATACCTTATTGCAAAAAAATAAAAAGCAGATCAAGTCTGTAACTTCTTCTGAGGGGTTTGAAATATCAAATGGAGAAAGAACAATTGCAGTGGAAAAGATGAGGAGAGTGATGGGAAATATTAGTGTAAATAACAAGGTTACTGTGATGTGAGGAAGGAGCTGGGAAGGATCTGTGATGACTTTTCTTGATTATTTTAATAAATTAGGAAGTCCGCTAGTTTTTGATTATTTTAATCAATTAGGAAGGAGTTAAGTCCGCTAGTTTTTGATTATCTATATAATAAAGCAGAACGGATTTTGAATTTATCCTAGACACAACTGTCCTACTAGGACATTTCAATGGTTAAGATTCATTTACTTATTTAGATAGATGGCTGAGATTATCTCTAACTATATACCTACACATACTTCCCGCCCAAAAAAGAGTGAACTTCCTCCTCTTCCACGTCTCCCCTCTATTCTATCCTTATCTCTCTCTACTCCCCTTCCCGCTTGCCCACGTTTCCCCTCTATTCTATCTTTATCCTCTCCCTTCTCTGTTCTCATCAGTTTGTAACCGACGCTCCTCTTCATCACCGACGCTCCTCTTCATCACAAGGTATTCCTGTCCTCCTCCCTCTCTCTGTTGTATTTTTTTCCCCGAAATACAATCAGTTTTTGGATCAGATTTTAAGTGAGTTTGAGTTTGATGATTTTTCCCACCCTTGGTTGTTCCTTTCGCAATAGGTTATGCTTTACGGTTTTTTGGTGATCATAGTTCAGAGGTTGCGATTTCATCGCTCAGGTATGGCAAATCAATCTGCAGATTTGGTGTGTGTGGGTCAATGAATTGAGTTTGAGTTTGATGATTTTTCCCACCCTTGGTTGTTCCCTTCGCAATGGGTTATGCTTTTCGGTTTTTTGGTGATCATAGTTCAGAGGTTGCGATTTCATTGCTCAGGTATGGCAATCTATATCACAACTGTTCTTCTCACCCTTTAGAATCAGAATTTCATAGTTCTGAATCTTTTTATTTTCATCATTTGAAATTTCAGAGGTTAATCCCCAACCCATTTCAGTCCAGGGCTTCACACCCATTAACTGTTTGTTTGAATGGGTCTGAGAGGGTGTTCTTGAATCTGAATTTTTGTGGGTTTGGTTGTAAAGTTGCAATTCATAATATTCTTTTGCTTAAATCTGAATTTTTTTGTGGGCTTTGTTTGGTTGGGGTTGATTTTTAACTGAGTTTTGAATCTGGATATTTTTCATCTGTAATCAGTTGAATTCTGTACCCATCCCAATACAATTCTTGCTAGATTTTTCTTAAATTTTGTATCTGTAATCATTACTGGTTTTCTTGCTGGTTTTCTTGAGTTGAACCAGTCAGCAATTCGCAAGACATTGTAGAGAAAGATGTGAGAAAAAAAGGGGAATAAAAATGGAGGATTAGAGAATCATGATCATTTTTAGGAGCAGAAGAGGACATGGGTTTGAAAGGAGACAAGACAAAAAGTGAGTGACAATGTGGGTTTTGATGAGGCCGTGTGTTTGGGGACCAAGAAACCCTTCCAGAAATCAAGGAAAGTGAAAAAAAAACCTACACAGAAAGAAAGGAACTGTAGTAACAGACAAGTGTGGTTGTTGTGGGAGGAGTGGAATTGCCAAGATCCATAGTAATTGCAATCTGATTGTATACCAATTGATCAACCACTGGCCAACTTTCTTTCTCTACTCTTATTTATTTCTTTATTTATTTATTGGGTTTCACTATATCCAATTAATATATACATGATTAGAGAAGATTGGTTGAGTAAAACCCACAAGATGAGAAAGGGAAGCACTTTGATTTGAAATATATATATGATTTTCCTTCTTTTATAAAAAAATGTTTCTAGTGCTTGCATAAGCATTCACCTATTGGCTTGATTTATGCCCGTGCCTGAAAACCATCTAATATGAATAATGCATAGAAGCATTTAGGCACGGATTTAAACAGGATGGTTTTTGCATAATGACAAAGGCATGTATCTTAATCAAGATATATTGGGTTAAACATTACTTTATTCATTATCCATATTCATTTTGAATTATTCATTTTTAAAGAAATCACTCCTGTTTACAATGAATCTCCCATTTAAACAGGAATGAATGCATAATGGTTTATTTGTGGATTATAAAATAAATATGAATTATTTATTTTTAAAGCTAGATACATGTCTTTAAAAATATGAATTATTCATTTTCCTTATTCATACAGCCTGCTTTAAATTCATTTTCCATAAGGAAACCCGTTCATGTAGGACAATTGTGTCTAACCCAATATCTATTTAAATAATGTGCCCAACAGATTGTATCTTTAATGAGTATGAACAGATTGTATCTTTAATCAGTTTCTGAATCAGTTTCTAGAGCATTCATGTTAATCTTTTGTGAAGAAAAAAAAAACCCAATGTAAATAGCTAAATTTCTGCAGTTGCTTCACTTCTGCTCTCCAGGTAAGATCCAACATCATTGTTCTTGCGATCTTCAATTGTTCTCTGTCAATTTTCTTCGAGTTTTAACAATTTTCCTTCAAATTGAATTCTGACAGATCGAAATCACACTTTGCTACTCCTTGGCATCAGTGGTATTCTTAAAGATATACTATCAGGTTCAGGCCTTGCTTCTAGCATTTCTGTATCACCTGCCTTAAACAAACCACCAGAGCAGGTGGTCACTGCATTCTGCCTTCTTCTTTTTCTTTCTGAATCTGGGATCTGCATCACTTTAATTTTACCCAATAGATGCACCCTTTTGTAATTTTATCGGTGGTGCATATATTTGTTTTAAATGGTTGGCAGTCATTATAGCACTAAGAACACAAAGAAAATACCACAAAAAGAAGCACAACTTCTGTATTCATGTTAATCTTTTGTGAAGAAAAAAAAAACCAATGTAAATAGCTAAATTTCTGCAGTTCTAGTAGTGACTCTGGTTCTTCTTCAAGTGGTAAATGTTATTTGTTTTAGTTATTATGTAGTATTTGTATATCTATATATTCACTGTAATTCGAATGCCCTTTAAGGGTTTCTATTTGATTGTGAAATACATTTATTAATTGAATCCCATACTCTCCTTGCAGATTCCGATAGTGATAGTTCCTCTGCATATGAATCAGATGCAGGGCATTCACCTAGGAATTGAGTGGATTCAGTTAAGGTAGGAGGCACTGTTCTGAATTTTATGTTTAACCCTTTTTTTTATGTTTATGTCTGTTTATAAATACCATCTACATGAAGATTGTTGGCTTGTGCGGTAGTGTAGTAGAACAACTTCGGGTTGGAAATAGGTGGCAGGCATGATGGACTGCCATTTTCTTTTCAATGGTAAAAAAAATTTCAATCAGACCTTACCTTTCAGGAAGAGAGTGGTATAAAGATGTAGCGAATGTTAAAGCCAGTAGATTGTTCTCCAATTCACATTTAGGTGGTTACATTACCTTTCTTGCCCTCCCTGCAACGTCTCTTGATGCTTTCTTTGCCTAGGGTTTATGTCAAGAACATGACATCCAGTGAACTGCATCATTTTTTTTAGAGAAATGGCTATTTGAGCTAAATTCAGTGCAAGTTAGTAAAAATAGAACTGTAGAGGAAGTCATTCCATGGTTTGTGTATGGTTTCTACCTTAGGGTCTCATCAAGGTAGGAAATCTAGATATTGTACTCAGATAGTTAAAATGTACAGGGAAATATCCATATTTTTATTGGCTATAATATGTTTATTGGTCAATAATGCAGGAATGAAATTGCTCTTGATTTCTTTGCCTGAAGCTGACATATAGGTTAATATTATTTCTTTATCAAATGAACATTAGTCACATTGGTGGTCAAACCCCAAAAATGGACAAATTTGAGTTTTAAAACACGAAGCTTTTAGCTTAAGGACAAAATTGTGTTTGGAAGAATGATACCTTTGCACATAGATATGACCATGAGGTAGTAAATATGAAGTTTTAACTGGTAGATAATTATAGCGGTCCCGGGTTTACCCCTGTTGTATAGCGATCCGGACATGTGTCCGTGGATGTTGATAGTTGAGTATTGTCTTGTTTACATCCTTTCTTGCTTTGTAATTGAGTTATAGGATGTGTTGGGCAGGTTTGTTACAGGTTGGTTGAGCTTAGGAACCAAGTCTAGTTGCCCAGGTTTTGGCTGGTCCGCTCGAGCGGATATATGTACGCTCGAGCGGAGAGGTTGTTGTTGCTTGTACGCTCGAGCGGGGATTTTGGCGCTCGAGCGGAGAATGCACCCATCCAGTATTTCGTGCACCTGCAAAACTTCTGCAAGTGTGGTTTCTACGCTCGAGCGGGTTTGGTGCGCTCGAGCTGGTTGCGCTCGAGCATAAAGGTTGCGCTCGAGCGGACAGTGTGTCTTTGGTGAGAGTTCTGGGAGGGGGAGACCTGCGCTCGAGCGGGCTGGAACCTACGCTCGAGCGGACGATTTTTGTGTCTGTGTCTTGGCGCTCGAGCGGACAATGTTGCGCTCGAGCGGACCCTGCTTTATGTGTCTTTACGCTCGAGCGGAGTGTGTTACGCTCGAGCAGACCTGTCGTATAATTGAGTGGGACTGGGCATCTTAAATCACTTTTTGACTTATCTTATCTCTCTTACTTTACCAAAACGCCATTTTCAGAGCTTCTCACTCAAAACCCTTAACTTCTCTCTAAGTATTGATCTAGCTAGGGTGTTTTGCTCACCTTTGGTCTTCACAAAAAGGGTGTAGATCGTCGAGGGCGTCTTTTTGATCCGAATAGTTTGGTGTTTGGAGCATTTTGGTTTTGGGTCCTTCTCCTTTGGAACTCATCCTTTGATGTAGGGATATCCTACTCCTCTTTATGAGCTTTGTCTTTACATTTTAGCATTTTGATATGTTGGAAGTTGTTGTGTAAATTCTGGGAAAACTTTGGGCCATTGTGTAATTTTCCAAAAGTTGGGGGTTTTCATCTATGATAAACCTAGAAGCATGTTTGGTATAGAAACATGGAATTAATGTTGAAACATTAAGGAAATTGGAACCTAAGGGTTTTGATGTTAATTATGGAGAATGCCCTAATTACATTGATTAATTAATTTGGATGATTAATTGTACTGATTTGTGATGTGTATAATTGTTGTTTATATGCATTGTGTTGCGTTGGAGGAGATAGGGGATGTACTCCACGGTTTAGGGGGAGATAGGGGATGGACCTCTAAACCGGAATGTTGTAGGGGAGGAGATAGGGGATGAACTCCGTAGATAGAGCTTGTATGCTTATCTGGAAGTGTATTGACAGAGCGTATATGCTTGTCTTTGGAAGTATTGATATAACTGTTATGTTTATCTTTGATGAAGTGAAAAGTGTTGGCATGAGTGTTTGTCTCATGTGTGATGTTTGGCCAGGTTCTGAGCCAAGGTTATGAAATGGCAGGAAAAAGGAATGAAAATGGAAACGAAAGGAAATATAGACTTAAGTGTCTTGGAATTGTATTATGTTATGAATGGATGTAAAAGTGTTGACCATCTATCAACTGTTAATCTTTTAGTCATTGTTCATCATTGGTTTAGTATATTTCTACTGGGCTGTGGCTCACCCTATATGGGAACATCATTTTCAGGTACAGGTAGCATGCCACCCCCAAGGACTTAGTTGGGAGGCTAGTGGCGGACAGGCTTTTTGGGTTGTCTCTCCTTTTGTTGTATTACATGTAAATTCACGCCGAGGGCTTTATGTGTAAATGAGTTAGCACTCTACTTTTGTGTAACCAAGTGTTAACTTGGAAAGATGTAAGCCCTTAGGGCATTTGCTTTTATTGTTGACATGTGATACTTTTTTGTAATAAAACTCTGGTGAATGGAAGGATGTGGACCTTTTATATATCATAGCATGTCTATATTGTTGGGATTAATGTTATTATTTTGAGGGCGTTACAACTTGGTATCAGAGCGTACCAGGTTCGAATACTTTGGGTACGTGGGAAGTGATTAGGATCACAATGGGTTTGTCTCGCTTGTTAGAGACTTAGATGTAATATTATATGCTTATGTGATAACATGCTGATGTGATTATTTGGGTATGGGATTTAATTTCTAGGATGTTGATTGGATCTTTGGGTTTCTGGGAGTCTTGTTGGAAAAGCACTTGATCAATACTATTTCTAACCGGTACTCTAGTAACGCCTTGGGACTATCATTATCCGGAAATGAAATTCGTAAGTGATTATGTGTTTATGTGCTTACGCGGAATGGATTACAGTTGTCCATGCATTAGGACGTGAGTGTTTAGTTTTGGCACGATTATGAATGTGCTAACTTCCTGTGTTACCTTTATTTAGGATGTCAGGACAAGCAAGAGGTGGTAGGCGTGGTAGGCCTAGGAGGCAGGAGGTGCCATTACCGGAAGAGATTCCGGCAGTTCAGGAGGGGGTTGGTCAGGCCAATGTAGCCGAACCAGCGGGTCAGCAGGCCATGAGTGCCTTGGCCCAGGAGATAGCAGGAGCTTTGGGTGTTCTCAGAGCAGGGAATCAGGCAGCTGAGGCAGGGCCTTCCTTCTTGAAAAGGGAGTTCTTCCGGTCTAACCCGGAGGAGTTTGTTGGGGATCCTAAGGAGCCACCGAAGGCAGACGAGTGGCTAGAACAGATGAGTAAAACGTTCGAGATGCTAGGCATTGAGGACGGAGCATTGAAAGTGACCTTGGCATCCTTCCAGCTGAAGGGAGATGCGGGTCAATGGTGGAAGTATGAGAAAGCTCGTGTTGGTGGTACTTGGGAGGCGTTTGTGAATGCTTTCCAGGAGAGGTTTTTATCCGCTGTGGCTAGAGAGAGGCTGAGGGATCAGTTTAGCCGGCTTAAGCAGGAGGGTTTGTCTGTGGCCGAGTTTGAGGCTACATTTACTAGCTTGTCCAGGTTTGCACCTGAACTTGTGGCGACAGAGGAGCGCCGTTGCTACGAGTTTGAGCGGAAGTTGAGGTGGGATCTCAAGTTGAAAGTTGGTGGACCCTACATTCGAGAGTACAGGCATTTGGTGGATGCTGCAGCTCATATGGAGCTGATGATGCATGAGGGAGAGGAGGAGAAACATGGAGGCTCCAAGAGGGGCCAAAAGGGACAGGGTGATGGTAGGAGGCAGAGGGGTTATAACCCTCAGCCGTCCCAAGGTGGTTTGGCCAGGTCGACTTTCCCAGTACCGAGTGCAGGCTCCGGGAGGGGCAATCAGGGAGAGTTCACCTGTTTCAAGTGTGGCCAGCCGGGTCACAAAGCTTCAGTTTGCCCGCAGAAAGGCGGGGGTCAGAGAGCTGCTTCTTCGTCAGCTAGACCGCAGAGTCAGAGTTCGGGCAGGGGGCAGCCCTTGTCTTGTTATCAGTGTGGACAGCCTGGGCACATGAAAAGGTTTTGCCCACGGTTGAGTGCCACTTCAGGAGCGTCTGGTTCTAGACAGACGCATGGATTTCAGCCAGCTCAATCTGTGCAGGCCTTGAGGGCCAATCCGGGGGCTTCGTCGTCCCAGTCAGTGTAGCAATCCTATGCTCCGAGAGGCGAGCAGGTGGATCAAGGGCATACAGGGCGCGTGTATGCTGTTACCGCGCAGGACCTAGTACCCGGCTCCATCAGTAGTGAGAGGTACCTTTCTATTTTGCAATTCGGTCGCTAGTGTGTTGATTGATACGGGTGCGTCTCATTCTTTTGTATCTGCTGCATTTGCATCTGTGTTGGAATTGGAGTTAGCATTGTTGGCATCTCCTATTTATGTAGTGTCACCTATTGGGGGTGAGTTGGTTTTGAAACACGGATGTAGAGGTTGTGATATAGAGGTTGATGATCATAGGCTTCCGTTTCCTTTTGTAGTCATGCCCATGAAGGGCTTTGATGTTATTTTGGGTATGGACTGGTTATCGTCATACCGAGCTGTTATTGACTGCTACCGCCAGAGGGTTACTTGTTGTACCGTGAGCGGGGAGTGTTTCCATTTCTTGGGAGACCGGGTTGGTAGTATTGTGCCACCGGGGTATGGTCCGCGAGGGCGGAATGAACTTAGTGGTCTACTTGCTAGCTTTGAGAGTGGTGAGTGTGATGAGATCCAGATTGTGTTGCCGAGAGTAGTTTGTGAGTACTCGGATGTTTTTCCCGAGGACCTTATTGATTTGCCACCTCACCGAGAGATTGAGTTCTCTATTGATTTAGTGCCCGGCACGGCGCCGATTTCTATGGCACCTTACCGTTTTGCTCCAGCAGAGTTGGTTGAGTTGAAAGTTCAGCTCCAGGAATTGCTAGATAAGGGCTTTGTTCACCCTAGTGTTTCACCGTGGGGAGCGCCGGCACTCTTTGCTAAGAAGAAAGATGGTGCCTTGAGATTGTGTATTGACTACCGGAAGTTGAATCGGGCTACGGTTAAGAATAAGTACCCTATGCCCCGTATAGATGATTTGTTTGACCAGTTGAAGGGTTCCCGTTGTTTCTCTAAGATAGATTTGAGATCGGGTTACCACCAGTTGAGGGTCAGGGAGGAGGATATTCCGAAGACGGCATTCCGTACGCGGTATGGCCATTATGAGTTTCTGGTAATGCCATTTGGGCTTACCAACGCACCGGCAGTTTTTATGGACTTGATGAACCGGATCTTCCGGGAATTCTTGGATCGTTTTGTAGTCGTCTTCGTGGACGACATTCTTATCTATTCACCTTCAGAGGAGGAGCACGAGGAACACTTGAGAGTGGTGCTTGAGTTGCTTAGAGCCCATAGGCTGTATGCCAAGTTTGGGAAGTGTGAGTTTTGGCTAAGAGAAGTCAAGTTCTTAGGCCATGTGGTTTCCGAGGAAGGAGTGTCTGTTGATACATCCAAGACTGAGGCAGTGCAAGATTAGGCACAGCCTAAGAGTGTGTTTGAGATCCGCAGTTTTCTGGGATTAGCTGGGTATTACCGCCGGTTTGTGAAGGATTTCTCCAGGTTAGCTTCACCGTTGACCAGATTGACTCAGAGGGGAGTCAGCTTTGTATGGAGTGAGACTTGTGAAAAGTCGTTCCAGGAGTTGAAAGTTAGACTAACCACCGCTCCGGTCTTGATTATTCCGGAGAGAGGGTTGGGTTATGCAGTCTATTGTGATGCCTCACGAGAGGGTTTGGGTTGTGTGTTAATGCAAGAGGGGAAAGTGGTAGCTTATGGTTCACGTCAGTTGAAAATTCACGAGAAGAATTACCCCTACGCATGATCTAGAGTTAGCGGTTGTGATCTTTGCCTTGAAAATCTGGAGGCACTACCTTTATGGTGAGAGATTCGAGGTGTTCTCGGATCACAAGAGTCTGAAATATCTGTTTTCACAGAAAGACTTGAATTTGAGGCAGAGGAGATGGATGGAGTTTATTGAGGATTATGACTTCGAGTTACACTATCACCCAGGGAAGGCCAATCTTGTGGCCGATGCCCTTAGCAGAAAATCCATTAGGGATGTAGCTTGTGTAGCCATCCGGGAGTGGGAGATGTTGGGGGCACTTGGCGAGTTTGATTTGTTTCTGGGCGAATCCGTTGAGGTTGCGGCCTTGTTTTCTGTTGTTGCACAGCCTACACTTGTGACTCGAGTGTTAGAGGCACAGAGAGGTGATCTTGAGGTAGAATCCCTCCGAGAGAAGATCTCCAGTGGGAAGGTTGAGAAGGGTTTGACGGTGTATCCCGACCTGAGTGTGAGATACCGAGACCGTTTGCTTGTACCGGAGTCTTGCCGAGAGGAAGTACTCCGAGAGTTTCACCATTCGCGCCTTGCGGTGCATCCGGGAGGTACTAAGATGTACCGGGATTTGGGTCGCCAGTTTTGGTGGCGGGGTATGAAGAGAGATGTGGCAATTTTCGTGTCCAAGTGCCTTACTTGCCAGCAAGTGAAGGCCGAGCATCAGAGGCCAGCGGGTTTGTTACAACCCTTGCCTATTGCCGAGTGGAAGTGGGAGCATGTCACTATGGACTTCGTTGTCAGTCTTCCGAGGACTCAGCGGAGTAGTGATGCTATTTGGGTGGTTGTAGACCGGTTGACTAAGTCGGCGCATTTCATTCCTATGCGCGTGAGAGATTCAGTAGATCATCTTGCCGACTTGTATATTCGGGACATAGTGAGGTTGCACGGGATCCCAGTGACGATCGTCTCAGATAGAGATCCTCGTTTTACTGCTAGGTTGTGGCAGAGTTTGCAGAGTGCCTTGGGTACTAAGTTGACCTTTAGTACAGCTTACCATCCTCAGACTGACGGGCAGTCCGAGCATACTATTCAGATCCTCGAGGATATGCTTTGGGGTTGTGTCCTTGATTTCAGTGGGACGTGGGAGAGGCACTTATCATTGGTAGAGTTTGCCTACAACAACAGTTTTCAGTCTAGTATCGGTATGGCACCGTTTGAGGCCTTGTATGGCCGACCCTGTAGGTCTCCAGTTTGTTGGGCCGAGGTGGGTGATACACCTTTGTTGGGTCCGGAGTTGGTTAAGGAGACGACAGAGAAAGTTGAGCTTATCCGTAGGAGGCTTGTTACAGCCCAGAGTCGTCAGAAATCTTATGCTGACCGTAGGAGAAGACCATTGGAGTTTGAGATGGGTGATCATGTGTTTCTGAAGATATCACCTAGGCGGGGTTTGATGAGGTTTGGGAACAGTGGGAAGTTATCCCCTCAATTTATTGGTCCTTTTGAGATCCTTGAGAGGGTTGGCGAGGTTGCTTATCGTTTAGCTTTGCCGCCACAGTTATCCAGGGTTCATGACGTGTTTCATGTGAGTATGCTTCGGAAGTATGAGCCGGATCCATCACATGTGTTGGATTGGACCGACTTAGAGGTAGATGAGGATGCCTCGTACGAGGAGAGACCGGTTCGGGTCTTGGATAGGCGGGATCAAGTCCTGCGTGGCAAGACCATCCCTCTGGTTAAGGTTTTGTGGAAACATCACGGAGTGGAGGAGGCCACTTGGGAACGTGAGTTGGGAGTCCGCGAGAAATATCCGGACTTGTTTGTTGATGTGTAATCAAGTATTGCAATTGTGTAATTGTAATGAACCTTAAGAGCAAAAAAAAAAAAATGCCTTAAATTGAAAAACATGGTGTATGTTTTGGTTAATATAAATGTTGTAGAACTTGCCTTGTTATGGGCGTTAATTATAATATTGCATGTGTTGGCTATATTATAGAAATGGAATTGTATCATGATTATTGCTTATGATATGAATTGTGAACCATGTGTGTTGGAAATGGTTGAAATGAAAAGAGAATGCATGTCGAAATGTATATATCGTAGAATGCCTCTTGATAAGAGATGAAATGACCGGGAATGGGTCGAATTGTGGAATGTGTGGTATAACATTGTTTAAAAGAGAGGAAAACTTGCATTTCAAAAACTTGTTCTAAATTTCGGGGACGAAATTCTTTAAGGGGGGGAGGTTATAGCGGTCCCGGGTTTACCCCTGTTGTATAGCGATCCGGACATATGTCCGTGGATGTTGATAGTTGAGTATTGTCTTGTTTACATCCTTTCTTGCTTTGTAATTGAGTTATAGGATATGTTGGGCAGGTTTGTTACAGGTTGGTTGAGCTTAGAAACCAAGTCTAGTTGCCCAGGTTTTGGCTGGTCCGCTCGAGCGGATATATGTACGCTCGAGCGAGGATTTTGGCGCTCGAGCGGAGAATGCACCCATCCAGTATTTCGTGCACCTGCAAAACTTCTGCAAGTGTGGTTTCTACGCTCGAGCGGGTTTGGTGCGCTCGAGCTGGTTGCGCTCGAGCGTGAAGGTTGCGCTCGAGCGGACAGTGTATCTTTGGTGAGAGTTCTGGGAGGGGGAGACCTGCGCTCGAGCGGGCTGGAACCTACGCTCGAGCGGACGATTTTTGTGTCTGTGTCTTGGCGCTCGAGCGGACAATGTTGCGCTCGAGCGGATCCTGTTTTATGTGTCTTTACGCTCGAGCGGAGTGTGTTACGCTCGAGCGGACCTGTCGTATAATTGAGTGGGACTGGGCATCTTAAATCACTTTTTGACTTATCTTCTCTCTCTTACTTTACCAAAACGCCATTTTCAGAGCTTCTCACTCAAAACCCTTAACTTCTCTCTAAGTATTGATCTAGCTAGGGTGTTTTGCTCACCTTTGGTCTTCACAAAAAGGGTGTAGATCGTCGAGGGCGTCTTTTTGATCCGAATAGTTTGGTGTTTGGAGCATTTTGGTTTTGGGTCCTTCTCCTTTGGAACTCATCCTTTGATGTAGGGATACCCTACTCCTCTTTATGAGCTTTGTCTTTACATTTTAGCATTTTGATATGTTGGAAGTTGTTGTGTAAATTCTGGGAAACTTTGGGCCATTGTGTAATTTTCCAAAAGTTGGGGGTTTTCATCTATGATAAACCTAGAAGCATGTTTGGTATAGAAACATGGAATTAATGTTGAAACATTAAGGAAATTGGAACCTAAGGGTTGTGATGTTAATTATGGAGAATGCCCTAATTACATTGATTAATTAATTTGGATGATTAATTGTACTGATTTGTGATGTGTATAATTGTTGTTTATATGCATTGTGTTGCGTTGGAGGAGATAGGGGATGTACTCCACGGTTTAGGGGGAGATAGGGGATGGACCTCTAAACCGGATGTTGTAGGGAGGAGATAGGGGATGAACTCCGTAGATAGAGCTTGTATGCTTATCTGGAAGTGTATTAACAGAGCGTATATGCTTGTCTTTGGAAGTATTGATATAACTGTTATGTTTATCTTTGATGAAGTGAAAAGTGTTGGCATGAGTGTTTGTCTCATGTGTGATGTTTGGCCAGGTTCTGAGCCAAGGTTATGAAATGGCAGGAAAAAGGAATGAAAATGGAAACGAAAGGAAATATAGACTTAAGTGTCTTGGAATTGTATTATGTTATGAATGGATGTAAAAGTGTTGACCATCTATCAACTGTTAATCTTTTAGTCATTGTTCATCATTGGTTTAGTATATTTCTACTGGGCTGTGGCTCACCCTATATGGGAACATCATTTTCAGGTACAGGTAGCATGCCACCCCCAAGGACTTAGTTGGGAGGCTAGTGGCGGACAGGCTTTTTGGGTTGTCTCTCCTTTTGTTGTATTACATGTAAATTCAAGTCGAGGGCTTTATGTGTAAATGAGTTAGCACTCTACTTTTGTGTAACCAAGTGTTAACTTGGAAAGATGTAAGCCCTTAGGGCATTTGCTTTTATTGTTGACATGTGATACTTTTTTGTAATAAAACTCTGGTGAATGGAAGGATGTGGACCTTTTATATATCATAGCATGTCTATATTGTTGGGATTAATGTTATTATTTTGAGGGCGTTACAATAATGAAATTGTATGTATGGCATGGCATATCATAAATGTATATCATGAAATACTTCCAAATGGTGTAACCTGTGTTGATTTGTATGGGTTATTTCTTTATTTTCCTTTATGTCCATTTGACATGCCTTTAGCTGACATCTTGATACATATATTTTTATCAATTTGGCAGAATATACCTTGGCCAGATGATGATCTACACCGACAAATAATCAAATAATCAAACTTTAGTTCTATCAAGATAATCAAACTTTAGTTCTATGTCTACATGTTGCTATCATAATTGTTGTATAAAGTTGACAATCTTTTTTATTTTTTTAATTTCTTTTTTTTTTCAGTTTCTCTTTTCGTTTATCTTCAATCAGTTGCTTGAGAATATGTATTTCCAAATGGAATTTTTTTGAAATCACACAATATGTATTTATACATTTGACAGATGATTGAAATATGAATTAGCTGGTATAGTGCAATATTGTCAAGTTTGCTTTTGAAGTTAATAGATGTTACTGTTAGGAGAATTTTTCTAATTCTCACCAAAGACTTAGACCATGTATAACATTCTCCCTTTCCCATAGAGAAAGAAGAACATGACAGATCTTTATTCAAATTGGCAGTGCTGTTTTCAAAGGCTATTTTAATCCATGGACAATGGATGTCACCACTCTAAGGCTGTGTTTGGATCTTGGATTAATGTTATCAACGAACATGTCTCAGCTACTTCAGTTTTCCAATCGGAGGCTTTAGCTGTGCACAAAGGTTTTTTGATGGCTAACCAAGTGACTAATGCTTCTTCTGGAGTTTTCCTTTGTCACTCCTAAGCTCAAGGGTTATTGGATTGGTTTTGTAGGCAGGTCAACGAATTTTAAACTGCAAGTCAACTAATCCGATCAGCTCAACTTGCTTGCGTCTTCTCAAACTGCTCAGATTGGTTTGAGTTGGCGCGGAATGATGAGAGGATGATTTTTATGCACACCCCTAAATGTAAGCAGGGTCAGGGTATGTTAATGAACCCTAAATGAACCATTTCGTATAACATCCTCTCTTAATTTTTATTCATTTGTACAAAACACAAGTTCAACTTACATGTACACACAGATATGTATATTCTGTGTTCTGATAGGAAGTGTTTTAATTTGGGAGAAGTGCAATTTATCTTGGGAAGATTTTTTTATTAAAAATATAAAAAATGTTACATATTCTTAAAAAAAATACAACTTTATAACTCTCACTCACCTGTGATTGGTCTAGGAAGGAAAGAAAAAAAATAAAAATATATGATTGGTCTACATCATTTTGAGAGTCATGGATGTTCCTAATTTTGGGGGTTCCTGAAATTTATTTGGGTTACTAATAAATTGGTGTTTCATTTAAGTTTCATGTTTTCATTTAGAGATTTTTCTCCTTCCCGTGAATTCATTACGTACTCTTTGAAAAGAGAAAAAAAACAAAACAAAACAAAACAAAAAATTTGAATACATCACTCTCTAATTTTGATTTATATTTTAATGTTATCATTAATTGCACCATGCCTTCAGGCACGGGCATATGCTAGTTTTAATAAATTAAAATAGTTGTGTTATGAATGAAAGAATATTATTTTTTTTTTTTTTTGTAGATCGATATAATATTTGTGAGAAAAAATAAGTGATATAATTATAAATTTGATATGACATTTTATCTTATTAATTATTTTAATTTATTTTATTTTTTTGTGTTGTTTTAGCCGGAAAAGCCAAAAGAAAACATTTGCCAAACACCCCATAAGGGTTGCTAGCTTCTGCAAGACCTCTGTGCTCCACTATGGCAGCCTACAGGTTGCAGCAAAACAGAATTTATAAATTATTTGTACTTTGAATCAATAATTATAATTATTGGTTCTATTTGTTGATTACCATCATTATTTGAAAAGAATAAATTACCTGGTTATAAAATAGATTTTTTGCTTCTTATTTAGATTTTTATTTGTTTAAATTTAAAAACTGTACAGATTTAATTTTTTGGATCTTTAATAATCAGCAATTATCTAATAGTAAAACACAATGAAAAGTAATATTTAAATCGAATATAAAATTTGAGGGAGGAATGAAGAATGTTGCGGGAGATGTTTTCAACCAAAGGGAAAGAAAATAGCGTTCGGTAGAGTTTTAGAATTATAATTTGATAATAGAATTGTATTTTGAATTTGTGAGTTTTGAAATTATGATTTGAAAAGAGAAAATTTGTTTGGTTATGAGTTTTGAAAAGAGTTTTGAATTGAGTTTTGAATTTTTGATGTGACATATGAAATGAGAAAAGTTGTTTGGTTATGAGTTTTGAAAAGAGTTTTCAAAATTTAATTCAAAAACTCTATCGAAAATTCTATTCAAAACTCATAACCAAATTCTTTTTAAAATTCAATTCAAAAAAATAATTTGTCATTTTAGTCTAAAACAAATAATTTCTATATTTAAAAAATATCAAAAATAAATATAATTTTTTTTCCCAAATAACAAGTGGCGATTGGTAATTGCAAAAAAAAAAAAAAAAATATTGTTCCGATCAACCGGCCGGACATCCGGGAGGATGTCTGAGGGGATAACTGAGTAGACCAAAAATTCAAAAACTGTCTAATTTACCAAACATATTTTCAAAATGTGTTTTGAAATTGATTAGAATCATAATTTAAAAACTTAAACCAAACATAGCATTGGAATGTAAGGGTGAAATTATAATTTGAAAGCTATACCAAAAACAGATTATTCTATGTAATCTATTTTATACTAGTTCATCACTCACCATTATTCAATAAAATTAATATGCTAGGGTGCTCTAAAAGTTAAAATTTTTCTGTTGTGTATACTGGTTTAGATAGGGGAGACCATACTGGTTGATATATATATATATATATAATTAGGAAAATCTGTTGTACTCCAGCTTGGCTCATTTGTTTATCGAGCTCGATTATCTAGCTCGAGTTGGCAAGGCTGACTTTTTAGGAGACTAAAGCGAACTTAGAAGATGGGCCCCGATTCTCATATATATATATTTTTAAAATATATATATATATATTGATAAAATAATAGCAATCTTCAATTTATTTTTATTTTTTGATTGTACCTTCTATAAATTTGTTGCATATGATACACATAATTATTGACATATATCATAATTATTGAGACAAATTTTCAACATTTTCTATTGTTAACACTATTTATTTATTTATACTTTTTCTTTACGTAGTAAATTAAATTGTAAAATTTGATAAAATTATTTCTCGAGAAGCAATTGTAACTCATATATAGCCAAACAATATTCTATAAATAATTCATGCATTTGGCAAGCAACTAACCATTATTTTTAAATACTTCATCAATTCAATTGTTTGTTTAAATCTTCATTTTTAAACTACTAATATTATAATGTAATGTTTGGTTCACTGAAATGAAATTGAATTGAATTGAATGGTTATTCCTTAGTCTCTTTATAAAATTACTATTCCCTCGTAATGGTGAATGATGATTTTATTTGTAATATTTTTTAATAAATCAAATATATTATGATGGAATGATTACTCTATTCAACTTTATTTTGATAAACTAAACATAACTTAATAATGAAATAATTAACCAAACATAACTTAAGATCAATATTATTTCGGAGCCTTATTTTTTAGACAAAATTTGGGGCTTGAGGTGGCGGCTTTGCCCGCCTCACCTCAGGGCCGGCCCTACAAGCTCAGCTCGATAACTAATCAAGTTCGAGATTAGCTCGGCTCATTAATATTAGTCGAGCTAAAGTGCGGCTCGCAGCTCAATGATGAATTTTTATTATTATGATTTTTATTATTTAAATATATAAATAATATATTTTATATATTATTTTAACATATAAGTAATACAATTATGCTATTATTTATACATATTTAATATATAAATAATATATTTATTTTATAATTTAAATAAGGATAAACGAGCCGATCTTAACGAGCTGAACTCATTTGAGCTCGGCTCGTTTACTAAATGAGCTTAAAAATCTAACTCAAACTCATTTATTTACTTAACAAATTGAACTAAGCCGAACCTATAACGAGCCGAGTTAAGTCAAGCCGAGCTCACGAACAACTCAGTTCGTTGGTAGCATTGCTCTGTTTTTGTCCATGTGCAGCACATTATGAAATTCTGTTTACATGGCTTACTAGATCATGATCAAACTCACTTTAACTATTACAAGCAACTAAAACTATTTCTGCTTAATTACTCGTATAGTTGGATCCAATCCAACTTGAAAACTGAGTCTGGAAAATTTTAGGCCATTTGGATCCATAATCTTTCAATCAGTAAGAAATTAATGTTTAGAAGGTTATGACCAGTATTGTCACGCCCCAAAATTCGGACAATTAAATATTATATTAGGACTAACCCTGACATGGGTAAGCCCATAAAAATTATAGCCCACCGTTTATGGCCCAATACATATCTCAAATACTGAAGCCCCACGTAGCAATAAGAACCAATGACATCAAGACACATGGCAAGGGAAGGGCACGCCACATAAGCAAACAAAGATCTGCAAAGTTATTGCCACGGCAAATCGTCATTAATGAAGCCCCTTACAGCATTTATTGCGATAACCCCTCTCCGTCGGGACAGAACGCCTTCACCATGAACAAGGTAAGCTAGAGCATAGACTTTCGACTAAGGTGACAAGTCGGAAGGGACAACGAAATGATTACCAGAGGATATAAGCAAACGTCGAAGATAGGAAGAAGGTTAAGCTTTCTATCTCTAATCTATCTCTACATACTACCTCTCTTTCTAACTTGCTCGTCGGAGGGTTCGCTGGGGGACTCCCCGTCCCCCGTTGAACTCTTGTGCAGGTCTTCTGGTGGGCTTGATCACTCGAACACTGGTTTTGGAAGCGTAGACCAGTCCGACCAGTTCCACCTAGAACTCGCTATATCATCAGTTGGTGCTGTCTGTAGGAAAGTTTTTGTTCCGCGCGCCAGTTGTGCTCATTGTCGCCGAAGACCCTTTCCCCATAACCCCCTCCTACCACCTGTGAAGGTGGATGGTCACAATTAGATCTATGGCTTCTCACCCCAATGTCGCCGATCATCAAGCCGACCCTCCCAATCCAAATAACCCACCACAGTATTTCACCGATCTCACCAACAGCATTAACCGCCTGGCCAAGCAAAACCAAGCCCTGATTAATGCTTTACTCCAACGAAACCTTCCTATGCCTCCTCCACCACCTCCAGATATCCCACCCAACCAAGAACGAGCACCGAGCCATACTATCCAGCAACCTAATCCACCCAACTTGGAAGGTTTGCAACCCCCTCCCCTAAGTATAAACCTGTCACCCCGGGGCCCACATCCATCAATCCCGGCACCAACCCCTAAAGGAGAGGCCAGCAGCGTCCAGCCCCCGCTGCCCTCCGGTGGTGACAACATTCCTCTCTGGGACGCAGAACTTCGAGCCATGAAGCTCCAACTCCAAGGGGTCATGCAGAACATACAGCATAAACCATCTACCACAGCCAACTCCCCATTTGTTGCCTCCATCAGGGACAAACCTCTCCCTCCTAAGTTCAAAATGCCCACGATTGACTCTTTTGACGGTACAACGGACCCAGTCGATCACTTGGAGACCTACAGAACCCTCATGATTCACTATGCATTTCCCGATGAAATCATGTATCAGGCTTTTCCCGTGACACTCAAGGGGTCGGCTCGACTCTGGTTTAGTCAACTGCCAGCAGACTCTGTTTCCACTTTCCAGCACCTCAGTGACTCCTTTCTCAGCCATTTCATTGGAGCCCAGCGCCAGCGGCGTCCGGCAACCCAGCTCCTCAACATCCGTCAGACTGAGGGGGAGTCGCTGCACAGCTTTGTCACCCGCTTCAATACCGAAGCCCTGCAGGTGGCGGAAAATGATGACAAGGTCATCCTCACGACATTCATGGCCGGCCTACGATCATCTGATTTCCTTTTCTCCCTCTCAAAAAATCCCCCAACCTCCATGGCAACCCTTCTTTCGAAAGCCCAAAAATACATGAATGCAGAAGATTCCCTAGCCGCTCACCAAGACCCTACACCAAAAAACCCGACCCCCAGAGAGAAGCGAATGGACTCAGAAACCAGAAACACCCAGTATAATAACCAACCACCTCAGTATACCGACCGACCACCTCGAGCCGACCGGTCGGCACCAACCAGACCGCCTGGTCGGTTCGAACGGTACACACCCCTTAATTCCCCCATGGAATAGGTCCTCAATCAGATCCAACGAGACTACCCCTAAAATGGCCCCAACCATCCCGGTCTCCTTCCAATCGGTGAGACCAGTCCAAATACTGCCGCTTTCACCAGGACCACGGCTATAATACTGAAGAGTATGTTAACCTCAAAGATCAGGTCGAGGGCTTGATACGTTAGGGACGTCTTAGCTTGTTCACGGACACCCGCCCTCATCAGAGGCAAAAGACTAAGCCCATCAGAAACAACCGCCGGCGCACCCCTCCCCGGCGACCAGCCCAACCTAACCAAGGCCATGATCGCCCTCCACAGCAACCTCGGGCACAAGGTAATCCTGCCCCACCTGTTGAAGAAATCAGAGTTATTTTCGGTGGGCTTGCTTGTGGGGGACCATCCCGCTCAGCTCAGCGGGCAGAACTTAGGAAAATAAGGCAAGGCTCAGACAAAGAAGTTGTCACATTGGACCGACCCTCCAAACAGCCCAAGCAGTGGACGGAGCCTATCACCTTTACAGACGCCAACTGCACAGGCATCCGTTACCCCCATGACGACCCTCTCGTCATTTCTACCCTCCTTTCTAACTACAAAGTCAGACGGGTTCTCGTCGACAATGGTAGTTCCTCCGACATCATTTTCTTAAATTGCTTCCACCAGCTCAAGATCAGGGAAGAAAGTCTGTCCCCTCTCCAAACTCCATTGGTCGGTTTTACTGGTGATCGGGTGACCTCCATCGGCTCCATCGATCTTTCCATCACAATCGGAGAATACCCCAGGAAGACCACAAAGCTGCTCACCTTCCTCGTCGTCGACTACCCCTCTGCTTACAACATCATCCTTGGCCGCACCGCCCTAAACGCTTTCCAAGTTATCACCTCCACCTTCCATCTTGCCGTCAAGTTCCCCACCAATCTTGGGGTCGGCACAGTCAGAGGAGAGCAGACTGTGGCTAGAGAGTGTTATGTCGCCTCACTTAAAGAAGTCAAGCTTAAGGAGGCTATGATCATTGAAGGACTCGACGTCAGGGACGAGGATGAGCTGGTCAGAGGGAAACCAGTTGAAGAGCTTGTCGATATCTCCATCGACCCCACCAACCGGGTAAAAACTGCCAAGATCGGCAGCCAACTATCCTCCTAGACCCAGGCCGACCTCACCGCCCTCTTGATTGAGCAAAACGACGTATTTGCCTGGACCCACTCCGACATGCCCGGTATTGACCCCTCCTTCATCACCCATCGTCTCAGCATTGAGCCCCATTTTTGACCCATCCGCCAGAAACAACGCATCTTTCACCTGGAGCGCAATAACCTTATTGTTTCTGAAGTAGATAAGCTCCTTGAGGCACAGTTTATCACAAATGTGGACTACCCCAGATGGCTGTCGAATGTGGTTCTGGTTCGTAAAAACAATGGTAAATGGCGACTCTGTGTCGACTACTCCGACCTCAACCGAGCTTGCCCCAAGGACAGTTATCCTTTTCCTCGCATAGATCTACTGGTTGACGCCACGGCCGGCCATCAAATGCTCAGTTTCATGGATGCCTTCTTAGGATACAACCAAATTCTAATGCACCCGTCTGACCAGGAACACACCTCCTTCATCCCCGACCGGGGAACCTACCATTACCGTGTGATGCCATTTGGGTTGAAAAATGTTGGAGCCACTTACCAACTGTTGGTCAATGCCGTCTTTCATCATCAGATAGGCCGGAACATGGAAGTATATGTTGACGACATGCTGGTCAAGAGCAAGCTCTCCACTGATCATCTGACCGACCTACGAGAGACCTTCGGTACCCTACGGAAGTACCAAATGAAGCTCAACCCGGAGAAATGCGCCTTCAGCGTAGGATCTGGGAAGTTCTTGGGTTTTATGGTCAGTTAGTGGGGCATCGAAGCTAACCCCGAAAAGATCAAGGCCTTAATTGAAATGCAGTCACCCAGAACGGTTAAGGAGGTTCGGCGGCTTACTGGCCGAGTTGCCGCCCTCAACCGCTTCATTTCCCGTGCAACGGACAAGTGCCTCCCTTTCTTCAAAGTTCTTCGGCAAACTTTTGAGTGGACGGCAGAATCCGAAAAGGCCTTTCAGCAGTTGAAATAGTGCATGGCCAGCCAACCCTCCTTACTTTCTCAGGTAATCACGGGCGAACCCCTCTTTCTCTATTTGGCCATGTCAAACACCGCAGTTAGTGCAGCACTCATCAGGAAAGACAGCTTTGTCCAATGACCGGTCCACTACATCAGTCGGGCTCTCAGGGGAGCAGAACAGAACTACCCATTGCTTGAAAAAATGGCCTTAGCCTTGGTTATAGCCTCAAGACGACTCCGAGCTTACTTCCAGGCCCACTCTATTGTCGTCCCCACTGACCAACAGTTGAAGAAAATCATGCAACAACCAGAGTTGTCCGGCAGACTTATGCAATGGTCAATTGAGCTCAGTCAGTTTGATATCTCCTATAGACCTCGAACGGCAATCAAAGGGCAGGCTGTCGCCGATTTTATCCTGGAATTCACTAATCTCATTCCGACCACGGCCCCACTACCTCCTCAACCCCAGACTGAGGCAGAAGACCCCTATTCTTGGACCCTCAACGTCGACGAATCATCCCGCAAAGAAGGCAGTGGGGCTGGTCTCATCCTCACCGCCCCCGAGGGTGGTTATTTCAAGTTTGCTCTCCGGTTCTTGTTCGATGCAAGCAATAATGAGGCCTAATATGGGGCATTGATAGCCGGTCTCAGCCTAGCCAGAGACATTGGTGTCAGCCATATTCGGGTGTTCAGCGATTCCCAGCTTATTGTCGGACCAATTACGGGGGAATTCGATGCCAAGGAAGACACAATGCAGGCTTACAGTGATATTGCACTCCCCCTTGCTCACCTCTTCAATGCTTTCCACATCAAGCACATTCCCCGGGCAGAAAACTCCAAGGCAGATGAGATGGCTCAATTAGCTTCTGTAGACCAGTCAGACCTCAGCCACGGTGTCCGCCTCGAGTACCTAACCCACCCTGTCATTTCCCCCAACCAACAGGAAGTCCACTTCCTTCAAAATGAACCTATCCCATAGGCGTCCGACATCTTTCTATTTTTGACAACGGGGGAACTGCCAGATGACAAATAGCAGGCCGCCAAAGTCAAGGCCCGGTCGTCCAATTACATTCTTGTCAGTGGTCTCTTGTACAAACATGGCTTTTCACGCCCATACTTGAGATGCCTCAATCCTACTCAAGCGACCTACGTGATGAGAGAAGTCCATGAGGGTGTATATGGCAATCATTCGGGTGGCAGGTCCCTAGCCCACAAAATACTTCGCACTGGTTATTTTTGGCCTACTCTCAATCAAGATGCGACAGACTTCATGCTAAAATGTGATAAGTGCCAGCGTTTTGCCAACATCCCCCATGCTCCACCTACAGTATTTATCACACTTTGCAGTCCCTACCCATTCGCCAAATGGGGGATCGACCTAGTTGGCCCATTGTCCACTGGTCGAGGCCAAACCAAATTCGCTATTGTCGCCATTGATTACTTCACTAAATCGGTGGAGGCAGAACCCCTTGCCACAATTACCGAGCGGAACACAACCAGATTCATCTAGCAGTCGATCGTATGCAGATTTGGCATCCCTCAAGCCATCGTCTCCGACAACGACAAACAATTCGACAATGCCAAGTTCAGGAAATTCTGTGCAGAACTTCAAATCCAGCCATGTTTCTCTTCTCCAGGCCATCTCCAAGCCAATGGCCAAGTTGAGGTCACCAACCGTTCTCTTCTCAAGATTATCAAAACTAAGCTGGAAACTGCTAAGGGACTCTAGGCTGAGGAATTACTGAATGTACTCTGGGCCTACCGCACTATCGCCCGAACCCCCACTGGGGAGACCCCTTTTCGCTTAACATACGGCGCTGAGGTGGTCATCCCAGTGGAAATCGGTCTGCCTACCCCAAGAATTCTACATCCAAATCCAGAACTAATTGAGGAGCTGCGCCGGGCAGACCTAGACCTAATCGAAGAGCTCCGAGAAACCACCGCTGTCAGACGGGCCTCATACCAACAGAAAATAAGAACACACTACAACCGCAAAGTCCGACCGAGGAAGTTCGCCGTGGGGGACCTTGTTTTGCGCGAAGTAACCCTCACACCAAAAATCCGGCTGAGGGCAAATTGGCAGCCAAGTGGGAAGGACCTTACGTTGTTAAAGCCAAACCTCGTCCGAGTATTTACCGACTTCAGGACATGGAGGGCCGAGACCTCCCCCATCCATGGAACGCGGAGCACTTGAAGCGCTATTTTCAATAAAAGTTCAATTTTTGTATCAATCTTTTTCTGTATTTCCTTTTTGACAATCTACGCATCTGAATGTTCTTATTTTCTCCTCATACGATGTAAATCTCTGATCAAATGGGCTACATTTTAATGACAACGAGCTTATATCTCAGTTATCTGTGTGGTATTTCAATAACACTTTGATTGCAGCCTCAGCCAGACTGAGCATAAAAAGCCTCAGCCAGACTGAGCATGAAGAGCTCAGCCAGACTGAGTCACTTAAAGCCTCAGCCAGACTGAGCACGAAAAGCCTCAGCCAGACTGAGCATGAAGAGCTCAGCCAGACTGAGTCACTTAAGCTTTAGCCAGACTGAGCATGCAAAGCCTCAGCCAGATTGAGCATGACAAGCCTTAGCTAGATTAAGCATGAAGAGCTCAGCTAAACTGAGTTACTTGAAGAGACAGCCCGACCGAGTTAATCATGGCTCAGCCCGAACTGAGCACGAATGAAGAGCTCGGCCAAGGCCATTCTTGCAACTTCATGATTATGGCATGGCTGCCATACTTAGTCAAATTCCAGGTCCATGTTTTTACGCCTCTTAACAACCTTCACATTTTTTAAGTCTTACCTCCCAACCCAACCTTTCATTTATCAACAACCTTACAACGTGGTTTAAAACTTCATTTTTGGGACCCTTACTGGGTCGTGATTTGAAACTTCACATTTTTGACATTCTTACATTTTAAACCCCGCTTTGTATCTTGGTTCCTTTACAAGTCAGATTATTTCCTTACTTATCAACTTTTACAAGTCAAGCCTCATTTGAATAACCATTCTCATTCATTTCAGACTTACAAAAATAAAAACAACAGTGTGACAAACATAACTCATAATTTTATTTATTCACAAACTTATACATATGTTTATTACAACAATTCCAACAAAAAAAAAAAAACAACAACAACAACAACAAAAAGCCAAACAACCAAAACTCTGCCTACAAATTTTGTTTACTCCAATCATTCCTCTTCACTGGAGACGAGGTCTTCTTCGTTCACACCTTCGTCTAAAGGGGTCTGGGCCACGTCGTCTTCCTCTATTCTAATAGTGTTGAAGTCCAAGTCTGGGAACAGCTCTTCTGCTTTGTATTTGAACATCTTCCACCCGCTGTCCCAGAACTCGGCCATCTCATGTTTGTAGAAGTCTAACCGCTGGAAGCTCTAGATCACTTCTTCTTCACTCCTGCTCCCAGCGGTCGCTCCCGACGGGCCAGTGCCCCCAGATCCCTCCCTTTCCAAGTTGCTGGCGATCGCGACATCGATAGCCATCTGAAAGTCAGCAGACCCCTTGAACTGTTCTACTACTGCGACGCATAAATCGGGGTATGCTGCCCTCTCAGAGGCTGACTTGATCTTTTCTTCCTCCAACTCCTTCTCCAGCCTCGCCTTCTCTGCCGCTGCCTTGGCGCGCTCGTCTGCCAGATCCTGCTCCAACCCAGCGATCTTCAGGTCTGCTTCTTCCTTTTCTTTGACCCACTGAGCGTGCAGATCTTCATTGCTGGTCATGGCCTCTTCAAATCGATCGTTGGCGACAGTGCAGGTGTTTTGCGCCTCTTCCAATTTTTTCTGCTCGCCAACCAGTTGGAACTCGAGCGACACCACCTTCCGGCGTTTCGCCTCCAGCTCCAACTTGACCGCCAGCAACTCAGCATGGGCACGGTCGGCAACATTGCCCTGCACCATCGCCAACACTTCCATCTTCCTGGCCTTCTGTGCCTCTTCCAACCCCCTTGCACACGCGCTTCGCGGGGCCTTTCGCCACCCTGCAGTCTCCCTCCTTAAGCTTTCAAGTTGGGCCTCCCCCGCCTCCAACTTTGCCTTCAACTCCCTCATTTCGCTTTTTGTAGCTGTCGTCTTTCTCAGAAGGGCCCCTGCTAAGGAGGTCGCCTCCATTTGGGCAGAACACAACACCCTCAGCAGCTCAGCCTCAGTAAACTGGCCATCGAGTGCACGGCTGTGTCTTCCACTACTCCTAAAAGGTGATCTGCAGCGACTCTGGCCTCTCTTCCTTCTCATTCCAGTCTCCCAGACACGGCTGGGGCGTGGTAAAAAGCGGTCTTCAACCTAGCCCCATCTTCTTCTCCTTGGGGCGCAAGAGCCCCCTTGGGTTGCTGCTTCACCCCCTCCACAGGGTCAATCACACCAGCCTCCACTCGCTCTTCAGGGGCGGTCGCCCCACTCTCCACCTCCCCCAACCCCACCTTTGGGGCGGCCTCCTCCACCATCACCTCCTTTCTCCTCTTCAAAGCGGGCTCCTCCTCACTCTCCCTCACTCTCTTCTTCTTTTTCTTCAACAACGTCTCCATCTCCTTCTTATTCCTTTCCTTCAGAGGATCCACTGGGGGCGGTTGTGGCTCAAAGCTGCCCAGATCCTTCTCCCCTAGCGGCTTCAGGCACGGTTGGATTCGCTCCCTTGCGATCGGTTTTAGAGCACGCCCCAGTTCTGTCTCCTTATACTTGTTCGCTCAGTCGAACAATCTCATTTGCTCCTCCTCCTCCGCCTTTCTCTGCGCCTCTAGCTCCTCCCTTGCTGGGTCCTTCCCCAACAATTGCGGCCCCAAGTTTAGGGCAAACAACGTCGAAGGCAGGACCAGCTCATCTCACCTCACCCCCTTCTCTTCCTTCCATTCCCTCACCCTCTTCACTCAATCCTCCACCGCCTTGTCTAACTTGGGCTCGACCGATTTGGTGGGCACCTTCCACGTTGCGCGAACCCCCGCCCCACCGTTCGCCGTTACAAAAAACCATATCGGCCTCCATCCCTTCACCGACGATGGTAGACGCGCCACCAGCCCTCGCCCCGCCACCGCTTGCAGAGTGACCCAAGTCTCCTGCTGACTGGACGCCTTGTAACAAGAGAAGAACTCCTCCACTGTTATTGACGTCCCTCCGATCGCCTGTGGCCAGGCACTCGCGCACGCCATTACTATCTTCCAGGCGTTCGGCATCAGTTGCCCTAGCGCCGCTTCTAGCTTATTCAACACTTCTACCACTACTTGGGGGAGAGGTAGCCTCAAACCCCTCGCAATGCCTCCTCGTACAGGCTAAATTCGCCCGGCCGCACGTCTGATGCCCTCTCCTTGGTTGTGGGCAATCTTAGCCCTATCTCCGAGGGAATTTGATACTTCTTCCTTATTCCCTCCAGCTCCTCGGCTGTCAACACGGATCTGTCCGGTTTGGTGTGCCAATGGTCTGGCTCCACCTGACTAATGGGCCTCGCGGTCGAGATTATTGTCCTGGGGCGAGCCCGCACAACCTGACCTGCTCCATCCCCCTCCCTGTGCTCCGTACGGTATTGTTCCACCAAATCCACTGCATCGTCGTCCCGTAACGGATCAACCCTGGCAGTTGTAGCTTCTTCTTGGGCCATTTCTGTGGTGTGTCTGCGAATGGCTTCGGATGCGGGCGCAAGAAAATTCACAAAGTATTGCAGGAGTGTATCACTAGCAACGAAGGAGTTTACATTTGGAATATTTTGGTTGTTTCCAAAGAAGTACGTAAAACGGATAATACCAAAAGCCTAAGGTTTGCCTATATTCCAAGGGTCACAATTAAATTTCGCCAGTTTGAAAATTTTCAAAAATCCACCAAAACTGTCTTTTCAACACCCTATAATGACCTATCGTTTCACTTCTTACCCAATGCCTAACCTTCCCCACTACAGGATTCTGCCACGTGTATGACCACAATTTACTGCCCCCTCCCCTTACCCTGTCTTTTCTACTTCAAATCACCACGTGCCCCGCCGTCCCTCGAGCCCCACACACCGCCACTCCCCCTTCGCCGTTGGCCCTCCTCATGGTCGGTCCCTCTACTCGGCCACCCTTCGCGGTCTGCCCTCCTCATGGTTGGTCCCTCCACTCGGCCACCCTTCGCGGTCGGCCCTCCTCGTGGTCGGTCCCTCCACTCGGCCACCCTTCGTGGTCGGCCCTCCTCGTGGTCGGTCCCTCCACTTGGCCACCCTTTGCGGTCGACCCTCCTCCTGGTCGGTCCCCCCTCTCGGTCGGCCTTCACCTTGCCGGTCTCTCACAGCCCTCATTTTCTTCGTTATTCCCTTTGTTGGACTAAAGCTGCACTTGGGAATGGGGGACTACTGATATGGGTAAGCCCATAAAGATTATAGCCCATCGTTTAGGGCCCAATGCATATCTCAAATACTGAAGCCCCACGTAGCAATAAGAACCAATGACATCAAGACACATGGCAAGGAAAGGGCAAGCCACATAAGCAAACAAAGATCTTCAAAGTTATTGCCACGGCACATCGTCATTAATGAAGCCCCTTACAGCATTTATTGCGATAACCCCTCTCTGTCGGGACAAAACGCCTTCACCATGAACAAGGTAAGCTAGAGCATAGACTTTTGACCAAGGTGACAGGTCGGAAGGGACAACGAAATGATTACTAGAGGATATAAGTAAACGTCGAAGACAGGAAGAAGGTTAAACTTTCTATCTCTAATCTATCTCTACATACTACCTCTCTTTCTAACTTGCTCGTCGGAGGGTTCGCTGGGGGACTCCCCGTTCCCCGTTGAACTCTTGTGTAGGTCTTCTGGTGGGCTTGATCACTCGGACACCGGTTTGGGAAGCGTGGACCAGTCCGACCCGTTCCACCCAGAACTCGCTGTATCATCAAACCCCAATCAATATTCCATCATTCAAATCCTAGGGGTGAAACAAAAAAACTAAACGCAAACCAAACCATCCACCATAAATTCATAACTAACCAATACCTCAACATTAAGGTAACAATAAATAGTCAAAACAACTTAAATAAAGTACGGTTACAAACCATGCCAAATTATTCCAATACTAAAGTCATTAAAAATAATAATAAATACATAAACTAATATCAACCCTAAACTCAAGAAAACAAAAGAGGTCCAAACGACAAGTCCAACAACTATAGTAATTCCACGTTACCACTGTAGCCCCAACTAATCCTGCAAAGGAAGCTCAACTGCGCTCAAACAGAACGCACCCGAGTTGCCAAGAGACAAAACGGGTCAGTATACAAGTATATTGGTATGAGTACAAGATTTAACACCTACATGTCCACCAGACTCAAATAAAAATATATTTAATTCTTGTTACGGGACAAGACAAGTCGTTCCAACCGTACCAAGACGAATGGGTAGTTTCCCGAGATACGGTGGCATTTAGTTTCTTGCCCATACAGAACTAAATATAAATTGAGCATAAAATAAACATAAAAATACGATGGGTCATCCCTGCATAAAAAGTTAGTAAGACCCACCATTCTGTAAAAAAAAAAATAAAGTGTATAATTTAATCATAAGTAACTTGCTGAAGAAGTATAAAAATACACCGTTTCATGCTTAAATAATTCGAATTGACCAAAATTCAAAGAACTAAAGTTGTACAGAATCAAATTTCCTAAAAGACTTTGTGAACAAATTTAACAGAAACTGAACAGGTTGAGAGAAAAACTTAATAGAAAAATCTAGACGGAATTCAATCGAAAAATCTGAAGCTGAAAACGAACAAAAACTGCCCTAAGATGATTTTTTCCGAAAAAGTTCAAAACATGAAAAGTGTGCAGAATAATATTTTACTTCAATTTACGTGAAACTAATAAAAATGAGCTCGTTTTGTGAATTAAAACAGCCTCTAAAATCAGCATTGCTAAAATAAATCAAAACTACAATAACTAAGATCATCCAATTATAAGTTCTAATCGATCTTTTTAATAACAAGCTAAAACACAAAAGTTGTCTAGAATCACGTATACATGTCTCTACTCAAATTTCATAGTTTATCGAGGTCGTTTACTATTTCCCAACATGTACAAATCAATACAATACACACTATAACAATCATCTCATAATTAAATTCTCTGTACCTTAACTCCACCACTTCGGCCTCCGCTCCCGGCTTACACATATATCCCATGTGCCTCCCGTATACCTAACACCGCTCCGAAGCCAAACTTGCACAGGGATATCGTCCCGAGTTTGACCCACACTCTCCGGATGGTCAGTATATATGTACACGCGTAAATCAAAGCACTCGTCTACTCATGAGAACGAGACAACAATATATATTTACATAACATCTCACTCATGAGAATAAACATAACAATGCCAAGCCTAAGGCATTCAAATAAATCTCATAATCCTCACTTTTTTTTATACACTCTTTCTCACAACACTTAAATAAAACAACAATCCATGAAATCATGGTGGAGTGTAAGGAATTTATCTATGGGTTTCTAATTTATTTTAATTTCATATATCCATAAGGGTGATTACAACCCTAAAATAAATCCACATAAAAATCCTAATCCTGGCATACACAACTAATCAAAATAATTAAAATCAATCAATCATCTAAAAACCCTAAACCTTACATACCCAACTAATCAAAATAATTAAAATCAATCAAACATCTAAAAATCCTAAACCTTACATACACAACTAATCAAAATAATTAAAATCAATCTATCATCTTTATGTAAAAATATAATCAAACTAACATCAAATAAATAAATAAATAAAAATAATGAATTAAACATAAATCAAGGGAAGTAAGGGTTGTACTCACAATATTATTTTGAAGATCAAATAATTATTTAAAAAACTAATGGAGCCACCAAAACCAAACTCTAATCTTTTTTATTCTTTTTCTTCACCTTCTGCCTCCGTTCCTGTTTCACGCCACACAGCCACACACAGCACACACACTCTCTCTCTCTCTCTCTCTCTCTCTCTCTCTCTCTCTCGGCGCCGTTCCTGCCCCGTTTCTTTTTTTCTTTTTTTTTTTCTTTCTTTCTTTATTTTCTTACCAACTTCTAAACCTAGTTGATTACATATTATATTATATATACATAAACCGAAATCTCATACATAATAATCTAATAAACTATTATACAATATTATACAACAAATTATAATATATATAAAGATAAATATAAGATAATATATATATATATATCTATATATATAACACCTTTTTTTTATATATAACAAATATAAATATATAAATATTTAGATTAATTATATATAATTAAATAACACATTTAATTAATTAATCACCACATTAGATTCATTAAATATCACATTAAATTCTCATGTGACCACACAATTAATAAAGTCAAAAATAAAATAAGATGATAATAATCATAATAATAAATAAATGACTTAAGAAAATTAGGGTTCCTACAAGTATATTTTTAAAATAAATTATTTATTTTTCTAGATAAATATGATAAAATAAAAAGGTTACGATTATTGAATCAATTTAATTTTTTCATGAATTATGTATATGAGAGTTTTACAACATGAACGATTTGGATAATGAAAACAGGACTCGTGGTAGACTTTACGGACCCTATAATTTTTTTAAGTTGAGAGGTGAACTTGAGAGAAACCTAATCCTAATTTCTTTTATAAGGTTGTGTTTGAAGCATAAATTTAAAAAGAGAAAGAAAAAAGGTATGTAAAATTTGAATGAAATATAGTTACATTTTTCTTTTCAAAATCTTTATCTAAAGGATTAATTACCAAAAAGTCTTATCTACATATTTGGTGGTAGTTTAGGTTCTGTCAAAAAGTTTTTGAACCATTAAGTCCCACTTATAGGTAAAAAGACGTTTTGTCCTTTAATCCCAAAACTGAGAATGTTCTCAATTTATAATTATCAAAACTAAGAAATTTCTTAATTTTTTTCTAGTATGAACTAAGAATATTATCAAAACTAAGAAATTTATAATTATCAATTTTGAGAATTTTTTCAATTTTTTTCATGATTAAAATTGAGAATATTATGAACTGAGAATGTTCTTAATTTCAAATTAAAATTCAGAAGAACAATATAGTCGAGCACGTGTTTCAAACCCTTTGCAAACAGTCTCTCTCTCTCTCTCTCTCTCTCTCCCTCCCTCCCTCCCTCCCAATTTCAGGCATCCGAACTCCAATCCTTGGGAGTGTGAGCAATTAGCAAACGGTGGTGTCCTTCAATGAGCTCTAATCTCCACTTCTCATTAGGGCTTCGATATCGTTCTGGTCAGTGGAACACACTCCCTCACTCTCCCACAGATATGGGAAGGAGATCCGACGTAGCGGCGGTTCTTTCTGATTCAGCCCCCAACGCCGCCACCGTAAGGGCTTCTCCCCCGCCTCGGCAACCAAACTACAACGCCCCTCGTGTTCAGGTTTGCATACATATATGTAATCTGTGTGTATATATATATATGTATGCTTCAATTTGTCATGTCTAACTTGTATGTAAGTGTATAGACTCTATTGTTTTTATTAGGTTCAATTGCGTTTCTATTAACAATGATGTTTGACAGCTATGAAAAGGTCTTGGAATGATAAATTGGGCTATTAAAAATTAATGGGACTTGAAGGAACAAGTAATTTTATTTAGGACTTAATGGATTATAAGTTCACAAAATGAGACTTGTATGTAAATGCCTCTTATCTAAATTCATATTGTAAACGCAGGATATTTTTGTCATAAATGTTAAAATTAAAAATAAAAAAATAATAAAAAAGAGAGAGAGAGAGAGAGAGAGAGAGAGAGAGAGAAATGATCTGTAAACAAAAAATACATAGAAAAATGATGTGACAATGACATTTTAAAAATTGTAAACCCCTTTAGATTATTATTTTTATTTGAAATGAATGAACACAAATATGTCATGCCATTCTATATAAATTTATTATACAAATTTTTTGTTTATATATCATCACAAGTAATGTTATATAAACAAAAAAATTCATACATAATGATGTGTATCAGTATGAACCTTTCATTTCAAAACCAAACACTATTGAAGATGGATTTATTTACAATAATGGCAATACCACATCATTTTTGTCAAGTTTTTTGTATAAATTTTATATCTGTTTAGAATTTTTTATTCATCACTCAAATAATAATAAATGAAAGAGTTAAGCTCCTATTCACTCTGTTTGGTTTCCATTTTTAGAATTTACTTTTCAGAAAATTGTACTTTTTCATTTTCCATAATTTTTTTGTTTCTACTAAATTTTTTTAATATTTTAAGCAATTTTTTAAAATTTTTTTAAACACACCTAACATAAATACACTTAAAAAGTATAATATTTGTGAAAAAAGCCTTTAAAAAATTCACTAAATACCAAAAATACAAAAAATACAAAAAAAAAAAAAATTAGTACATTTTTTTGTATTTTTATGTATTTATTAATTTTTAAAAATATTTTTTTACAAACATTTTACTATTTAGATACATCTAAGTAAGGTGCATCTAAAAAAGTAAAAAAATTGCTTAAAATTTTTAAACTATTCACTAAAAACAAAAAAAATAAATAATAAAAAACTCAATTTTCAAAAAATTAAATTCAAAAAATTAAAACTAAACACACTGATTTATTTTCAGAAATAGGCTTTGGAATTGGATATGCTTGTGTTGAGTTTGTATATCATATTTGTTTTTAAATTATAGCAAGGGACTTATAGTCCTAACACTATCCTATGAAGCTCTCACCATAGGATTGGTAGTGAGATAGAGAAGATGGTATTAGAAAGGAGATAGTATTAAAAAATGAAACCTTGAAATTACATGTTAAATGACCACGTTGCTCTTATTCAAATTCAATTTTTGCCCCAGCTATCTCATCCTTTTCGTGCCTATGATTACTCATTTGCTAAGGAAATTATTGCTGATCTCAAGGGCGGACCTAGGATTTGTTGATGGGGTGAGTTAATATTAAGGTAAAATTATACAATATATTTTAAGTATAACCACATAAGAAAAAAGAGAATTTAATAATATAATCTAAATTAATATCTAAATTTATTGATTAGAAACAATCTAATTAAGTTGTACTCGACGAGTCTTTAAATATTCGAATTCATCAATTACAAAATCTAGATCAATTTTCAATGTAAGGTCTCATTTAAGGTAGAGAGACAAACAATCAGCAAGAAACTCATTCCCCGTTGAATTGCAAATGGCAGTTTTAACATATTTCAAAGTTAAAAAACTAAGAGCAATATAGAATATTGAACAAGGCAGCATCATAAAAAAATTAAGAGTAATATAATATTTGTTGCATAAGACAAAATTTTAAAACCATTGTTAATCAATTCCATTCTCAACCAACGAAATAAAATAATTGGTTAATTACATTTACAAAAAATGTTAGGAAAGTGGACTTGCTGTAGGCTACTAGAGAAGACAGAGAAGACGAAGAGAGGGTTGCTTCCTATCTATTGAAAGATGTGAGGATTGTTTTGGAAGATTTGTTCTTTAAACAAATACAAACCTATTGGCCTACCTATCTTTTTTTTTGGATAAGTATTGGGTAGCTATTAGGCTACCTATTTAAAAAATAAACAAAAAAACTATTGGCCCTTATTTGGAGCTAGGCTAGGAGAAGTTGGGAGGCTGGGTTGGGTGAGAAAAAAAAATTCTACAAATTTTTTAAATTTTGGACTGGGTTACAGCCACCTATGCCTAGCCCTAGGTCCGCCCTTGGCTGATCTTATACAATTTTTTTTTTTTTGACTATTATAGATTCCAAACCACTAGTGATCTTACATATCTTCTTTTGTATGTATATCAACTTGCAAACAAATATGCTTCTTTTATTATGTACTTTTTGTTTCAAACAGAAATTCTATTCTTTTATTTTTTTTATACTTTTTGGTCATTTCAATGTATAATTTTTTTGTTCTCATACTTTGCTTTTATCTTTTTATAAATTAAAACCAAAATTTTCCCCTCTTTTATAATTATTTTGTACTGCTAAAAAAAATGAGATAAAAAACACAATCAATGTGGACCATATTATAAGTCATTTGCATTTGCTTGTTGGGTATAGGTGTAAATTTGATTTGACCCAGCTCGGCCCATATCAAGCCGCATGGGCTCCTGCCAAAATTCGGGCTTGCCAGCCAAAATTCGAGCTGGGCCACGGTGCAGAAAATTAGGCCCAAGCCCAAGTCTAGAGGGTATTCAGGCCTTGAGCGGGTCAGTGGGCCTGAGCCTGAATAATTATTATTATTTTTTTTTGTTTTTTTTACCAAAATTTTATTATTTTTCACTAAAAATGACACTAGACCTCAGGTGGCTCGGGCCTTAGACTAGACTTTGAGTGGGCCTTTATCGGACTGATGGGTTAGGCCAGGCAAGTAAGGTTTACGAGTCAGGGCAGGTTTCAAAATGACTACCCAAGCCTAGGCCTAGGGTTCTAGGCTAGGCTTGGGCAAAGGCTTAAACAGGCCCCACCTTGAACCGCATGCCATTTTTACACCCCTATTGTTGGGTAGATATGCAACCAGAGTACTTGTAGAATTTTATATAGCTAATCCCATCCATAGATGGAAAAACAAACAAGATAGCTTGTATTGCTAGTCTGGTGGGTATGAAACACAATTTTTCTTAGTATCCTCACTAACAATCTACACACTAAGGCGCTATTTGGGGACAAATTTTTTGGGTTTTTTTTACTAAAAGACAAATTAGTTACAAAACCAAAAAAATAAATCCAAACAAAATATCACATCAAACCCGATAATCATTTCGCTTTTTCTCTCACAAACATAACATCCAACCATAAAAAAACCCAACTATTTTTCCAAACACAAAAAAAATTTTCTCCAATAATATCCTATAACTAAAAAAACTTACAAAAAAATTCACTTTCCAAACACCCACTAATAATCTCCTTACTAACAATCTCACCAAGCATAACTCTAAAAACAAAACCAGCCCTAATAAGTGTCCAAATTTTTAGTGAGGAGTAAAGCGATACGGATAATAATTAAGAGAGTAAGAGTGATGACATAAAAATATAAAATTTGTACACAAAATTTATACATAATGAGGTAACATAAGGGGTCGTTTGGCAATGACTTTTTTAGTTGGCTTTTTTGACTTTTTTAGCCTGGGGACTTCTTTGTTTGTTTGGTCTTTTTGTTTGGCTTTTTGACTTTGGAATGACAAACTTTTTGTTGGTTTTTTTGACTTTTTGGCCTTTTTGAATTTTTTTTTTTTTTTTTTTGTCCTTATGTGATTATTTAGCCCAAATGATTTGCCAAACCAAGGCTAAGTGTATCTATTTAATTTAAATTAAAAGACTTATTAAAGTGAGTTACAATTTTAATAACGTCACTGTGATCTCATTATTGTGGACAAAGTAAGAAATGCAATTATGTACAACATTATTCTATGTATAAATTTTTTGTTTGTAAATCATTTTCAAGAGAGTAAAGTATAATTTTTTTTAGAGTAGGGCTATATCCTTCTAATTTTATCTCTTTAATGCCATCTCTAATGACGTGGTCTACCCCCGCATGTGAAGTGATCCTATCTCTTCTCCCTTTCATTTTTAGTTTTCCTAATTCTACATCATTAGAAGTGAAATTGAGAGAGCGAAATTAGGGTGTTGAAATATGACCTCACAACCAAATCAAATCTCTTCCTTGGGATTTTGGGAACTAAACCAAAGAGCACGTGCACTAGATAGTTCTAACACTTGCACATAGAAATACAAGTAACAAAATCAATAACTGGTCCACCTGAGGCACTCTGACGATCAAGTCAGTCAACAAATCTCTCACAAGATAATCAACTCAATTACTAAACTCATAAGAAAAGGCATACCTTAGACCTACAGGGTGTATACTTTTATATAGTCAACAATGCCCTTTTTCCTAGAAGTCTTACTTCATAGGACTCTTACCCCTTTCAATGATAACACTTATCTGAGACTCCTCTAATTCAAAACAGTATTAACCCTCTCAAGAGTTCTTACCTATCCAAATAAAGGCCCTGTTTGGTACAGCTTATTTCCAGTTTATTTCAGCTTTTAGCTTAATTTAAGCTATTTTGATATGTTTGGTTCAGCTTAACAATACAACTTATAGCTTTTTGTAAGTCAAAAATCAACTTATTCTTTGAGTGGGGGAGGAGAAACTTAATTTATAAATCAAAAATCAGCTTATGTTCACAGTTATAAGCTATAAGCTGTTAGGCTATAAGTTATAATCACTTTCCCACAGCTCTACCAAACGGGACCAAAGAGCCTGTCATCATCTAAGACTTTATTCCTTTATCTGAACACTTCGGATTCCATATATTTGAGACTCCTCTAATTCGAAACAAGATTAACCCTCTCAAGAGTTCTTACCTATCCAAACAAAGAGTCTATCATTATCTAGGATTCTAATCCTTCATCCCAACACTTCGGATTCCAACATGGTCTGACCACACCTTAGCTAATTAGAACTCAAAATTATGTCTCCGCACGAATGAATCATTATTTTTTGAGTAAATTACATACCCCTCAGGTTTGCTATACATCTCGCCCCTGAATTTTATAATTTCATAACAAATAATTCATTTTATTAATAAATTATCAAGTTAATTAACAGTTTTAATAATATCACAAATTTATTTCAATTACTAATTCAAGTAATTTTATTATTATATAAGAGATCAATAAGATTTTTATTTTCAATTAATTCTTTTAAATAAATTTTTTTAACAAATGATATTTATAATTTTTAAAACCACATAAATAATTTATATTTAAACCGATCTCGTAATTATGATGCATTTATAATTTATTATATATTTTTTAATTGGGAAAGTCTAATTAGTTTGCCCTAATTGTTTTGTAACTTATGTAAACTTGTGAAGGAAGGTCGGTGTAATTTGATCAAAGAAAAAGTACAAAAAGAGAAAGGGTACCCGTTCTGTCTCTCTCCCCGGTTATCTTCTCTGTCATCGCCTTCTCCACCGGCTCGAAGCCATCGCCGGCACTCAAAAGCTCTCTTCGCCGACCCACAGCGGACCACCATCGCCAAATCTAACCACTCTTCTTAACAACCCACTTCACCCCCACCCACATCGTCCTCCAATATCCTCTATTAGCGATCAAAACCACCTCGCTCCATCCAATCACAACCAATCATCACTTCCCTCTGTGTCACTAACCGCCACAAGCAGCCACCACTGCCTCTTCTATCCTTTCTCTTTCAATTTCTCCGATCAGCTCACAAGGTTAGGGTTTTCATTTTAAATTATTATTATTATTATTTTTTCTTTTCAAATTATTCTTTTCGTGAGTGCATTTGATTTTGTTCTCTCTTTTCTCGGGACGAATCTGGGGAACTTTAATTATGATGAATTTGAGTCTATACTAGCTGTGAGTATAAATGTGATGCTATTGGAATTTTACATCTTAAATTTTGGATGATTTGATTATTTTGATGAATGATGAAGCTGGATTGAATTTGTGATTGTTTTAGCAGTCTGTGTAGTAGTTAATTTATGTGTATTATTGGGAAATTAAAATAAAAAAATGTGGCAAAACTTCTGAGTTGTGTGCTTTATATAATATAATACAATCAGATACATATATATTCATATGACATTCGGTCATAGCACTATTAATTAGCATAATCAATTATTGGAGTCGGATCAAACCATAATTTCATGTTGGCAACCAACTAAGAGAATGGGGTTTTGTCAATTTCATTCCGTTCAATGTTACACTCCCATCCCAACTTGCACTCTATTCTAACTTATTTGATTCCAGTGTGTCAAATAGGGCCAGAGTTCATGTACAAGAAAGAAAGGGAAAGAAAATAACAGCTACTTTTCATCGATTTGTTTGGTTTACTGGAAAATTTTAAATAGAAACAAGAATCCAAATTTGTACAAGTTTGTATCAAGTGTTGAACAAAATTTGAGGAAAATATATAAGTGATTTTTGTAGCCTTTTTGTTGTATTTGACTACCTTGTTTTTCGCTTTTGTGGTTCCCATCATGTGAGGGAGTGTGCTATAAATTCAACAAAAAGACTATGAATTTATAATTTTCAAAATATGTTATTCAAAAATATAATTACTATGGTGTTGGTACTTGTCCAGTTGTAGTTTTTGATTGAAAGGTAGGGTCTAGGCACATCGTAGTCTTCAGCATACACTACAAGACTTTATGGTTTTTTGACTTGTAGGCTAAAGATGAAGGTTTCATCGTGGTGTTACGTCTGCGCAGGTCATGCTACCTTAGGCTAGTCCTACACTTCTATTGAGAGAGAGAGAGAGAGATCGATCTTGCCACCGATACTGCCTCATATAAAAATGTCTTAACAAGCTAACTAACTGACCCTTGAAAATCCGAACAATTTATGTCCATGTGCTCCCCTTTTATAAATATAAGGTAGTGCCATCCTACATGACAAGTTAGAACATATAATGTCGGCTTGAGCTTTGTACTTCAACAATTTGAATTTGGGGGGCATGGAAACTTACATGTTGTATACTCATAGGTTTTATTTTTTTTTAAATAAAAGTATAGCCCGCATATTGTTTGATTGCTTCCTTTTGGCATACTAGCAGGTACACGTCGGAAGTTCAAACTTTTGGTTTGTTAATTATATAATTACTGGTTAGTTACTACTCACTAGGTAGTATTAGTCATGGTTATGGATCACTTAAGTTTTAATGTGACAGATTGAAGGACATTACCTAGTGTTGGTCCTTGTTAATTCTAGATGCTTTGCTTGAATGTGAAATGTCATTATGCTAGATTGATTTTTAATAGTCCATTTTGTGGAATGGACGTTGAATAGTGCCACTTGATATTCTGTTAAATTGATTTAATTTTTCTGTAATATTCATTTGTAGGTACTACTACTAATCATTCATACCTTTGCACTCTTGATGCATAGTACTCTTCATGAAGTTGAATATTAATTGCTTTATACTTTGTTCTGGTTTTATGTACATTTTTGTTTATATACTTCTTCCACCTATTTGCAAGAATGTCACAAATAAGAAAAAGAGGAACAAATATGATACAAGATTCAATCCGATTTGTGACACAGAATTGAGAACCAATATGCCATCGTAAAGCTCATATATTTTATCTCTGTAACATGTATGCATGCATTAGGATATTCTGGTTCCATTGTGCTTTCTGGGTGTCTAAGTTATATCTGGTGTTGAGTTGTTTTGGTCTTTTGCTTTCCTTGTCAGGTTTAGATGGATTTGGATACGGAAAACAGGATAGCTGCAATTCTTATGAAAGAGGCAGCAGAATTGCGGCGACAAGCTGAGAAGGAGGGTGTGCATGTTTATCTTAGGCAGCCCAACATTAGGGGTCGGCCGAATTCACGTTTCCTCACAGCGACTGTTCTTGGTGTACAACAGGGTTAGTTCTGTAGTTGTTGCATAAATGTTTGGTGTACCTTTTTTATAATTTAAATTCAATGCTTAACAGATAATATTAAAATTTGAACAAACTTTACACCAAAACATAGTTATTTGCATGGATAGTTGGTCCTTCTAGTCCTCACATTAATTGGGTGCTATCAATCAGGTAAGCCTTGTCCTGCTAGTGGATCACCTCTGGTTCCATTGAAACTCTTGCTTGTGGATATTTATCTGCAATTGTAAACGGATTGATGTTGAATCCAAGTCTACAACCATTTTGGCATTCCTTGCAGCCAAGCTGGTGGATCACCTCTGGTTCACCTTTCTTTCTCTTTCTCCTTCTCTTTCTCTTTCTCTTTTGCAATCTATTTTGGTATTGCTTGTAGCCCCTCCCCCCAAACAAAAAGAAAAGAAAAGAATGTGAAGGGAAAAAAAAAAAAAAAAAAATTATTGGGGTTAGTTTGGTGGCCAGAAACCGTGTACCTCACTAAGAGGAGGTCATAGGTACAATTCCCCTCTCCTCCTCCAACGTACCAATGAAAAAAAGGAAAAAAAGGTTGCCAGCATTTTCTCTCGTTTGTGACTCATAAAGAGCACCTTAAGCATTGGAACAATGAATTTGTATTTTCTGTTAATTATAGTTTCAATGGCTTTAATGAATTTTCTAGCTTTTCATTATATTCTATAAATAACCTCATTCTAATTTTTAAGAGTGTTTATGGGATGTCTTAATCTTATCAATATGCCATTAACATTTTGATGTCCATATGTTTGCTTGACTTCAAAAATTTGTTGACTCCAGCAAATCGAGCTGTGGAAGTAAATGAGATGTGGCGTGTCCGCCAGAAGGAACTAGAGCTGGATGATAGGCTCAAAGGGAGAATGGGAGATGACAGTAGCAGTGGTAGGAGCCAGAGGGACAGTAGTGACTCCCAAAGGAGTACAAATAAGAGGCATTCTCGGATTGATACAAATGTTAGCGATCCATGTTCATCAAGTAAAAGAGTAATCCAAGATTCCTATGCAAGGGAAGATGAAGGTTTGAAGGATGAAGATATTGATGAATTTCTACACTCGAGGTCTCTCTCTCTCTCTCTCTCTATATATATATATCTGTGTGTGTGGCTTATTTTTCTTCCCAGATACGTTATATGAAACTCACTAATGAATCACTGATGCCAGGGTAAAGCGTGGTAGAGGTGATGTTGGTTCACGGATGGATGAAACTGGTCCTTTCCTTCCCTCTTGCCCAGATTCCAAGGGAAAGCAGTTAGCAAGCCCTGATGTGGGGGGTAATGAAAGATGGAAACATCGTGTTGTTCTTGGTCCACAAAAGCCTTCTTCACTGAGGTCTTGTGAATCTTCTGAAGAGGAGTCTCTTCGTGATAAGCGGAAGAAAGCAAAGAAAATGGACTCAAGTAAGCACCACTTGAGGAAACACAAATCCAAATCGAAAGAGAAGTCAAGAGACAAGAAGAAGAAAAAGAGGGAAGAAAAAAGATGTAAGCATCACAAGTAAGGATTTATTTGTTTTCTAATATTATGCAGGCTGATGCACTGTCTCTCCAAGTGGGACTTAACTTGTGTTGGTTTGGATGATAGTTCATGTCTGTACAATTGATAGTTAATGTTATCAAAGGTGGTTTTTGATCATCTCTCTCTCTCTCTCTCTCTCTCTCTCTCTCTGTGTTTCAAATTTAATGTGAATACTGTTGATTGTAGACAAGTGTATTTTGTGCAGATTTAATAAGAATGGCATTTAGATCACATACTTAACTTGGCCAAATCTCATTCTGATTAATATGAATTGATTCTGTTGTTGTGTTTCTCACCTTTTTAGTTTCCGTGAGTTTACATACATGCATGTGTCTGATTATTGATTTCTTAGATTTCCATATAATTTTTATTGTAGATCAAGCTGCAGTGATTGTTTTTAAATTATTATTTTAAATAAAACATAATTTATATTACAAGGAACTTAACGAGTACTATAAGCAATTGGTGACAGCCTCATTGTTGTAATGCTTAATGAGATAACGGATTGGGGCAAAAGTGCTACTGAGACTTGTTAACAATTGAAAAAAAAAAAAAAAGAAGAAGAAGAAAAACAAACATAAGCAATTGGACTAAATTAAGACAATATCATAAATTCATGGTTAAAATTGAGCCAATTGAAATTATAGGAACCAAAATGACACAAAGCCCAAAATATAAGGATTATTAGCATAATTCCCCCCCCCCCCCCCCCCCCCCCCCCCCCAAAACAAAACAAAAAAAAACTATAAAAATGAAAACTAGTGCTCTGGTCTTAAGATTTATCAGATGTTTGTTGGTGCATTCATGGGAAGTGTGTTATTGATATTTGTAGTATTTGCTGGATATTTGTGATAGTGAAACTGGAGGCTTGAGTGTACACTCTTTAAGTGATTTTGTTCCAGAGAGCATTTTGCTAGAGTTCATGGCAATAGTTCACTTCTTGATTTATGGGGTTGCCATCACTCATTTTTTGGTTTTTAAACGGTCTTATGTCATATTGCAATTTTTTGCATCTTCTGTTTTGTTGGTCCTTTTTGATTATTTGGCTTCAAAATCATGGGGAAATTGTTGGTCGTTGGTTGCTTCTTTATGATCACGTTGTGCGGTTCTTGGGGGCCCTACGTAATCGTGTGATTTTTGAGAGCAGTTAGGGCATTGCCCAGGTTCTGTGCAAATTTATGTACCAGTGATTTTTTTTGTTTTCATGAGTAACCCTACCAGTCAAAAAGTCAAATTTGTGCCCCACACGGTGTAGAAGTCATAACCCACAATAATTTCACAGGGTGGTTGAAGCTTTATATCAATATGGTCTTTGTGGGAATCAAATCTCACTATGAAATATTATCCCATATTTTTCTGCTTATTATAATAGGTATTCATGAAGAGTTTTCTCCTCAGGTTCCTTTATATTCTTAGACTATAGTGAATGATCATGACAACTGTGGAATAAAAAAAGGGATCAAAAGAAGGAAGGAATGAATTTTGTCTAAAGTCTCTGCGACAACTTTGGTGTTATTTCTCTGCATATTTATGGTGAAGATAGGCTTATATAGTTTCATGTATTGATTATCTAAATTCCAGAGGTAGAGCAAACATACACAAAAAAAAAAGAGTCAAAGATCATTGTTCTTGCTCTGTATCGATAGTTGCATGATAGTTTTTTTTTTTTTTTTTTTTTTTTTTTTTTTTTTGTGTGTGTGTGTGTGTTCATTTTTAGTTTGATTATTGTTGTGATTCTTGAGAGAACATAGCTCTACTAGCCTTTCCTGTGGATATATGGAATTTTTACTAGTCATATAAGAAGGAAACCTCTGTTGCTGTGTGTTTGTACTGTTTGTTCTGAAAAATTATGCCAAGGTAGTTAAATCATTTGTGTGAGACATTTAGATTTTGTTTTTTTGGGGTTATATATGGAGTGCGGGGGTGGAATATTATCGACTTTCTTTAACACTAGACGCAGACGAGAGGAATCAGAAGGACATGAGTCATTCTTGGAAAATGGGAGCAAGGTACTGGAGGAGTTCATCACTTCATGGAATGGACGATGTAGCATTCCTATCCGTAACTTCTCTGCTCAGGAGCTCATTAGGTCGACCAATAACTATGACCCTCGGCGTTTGGTTGATGAAGATGCTTATTATGCATTGTACGTAGGTTCTTTCGGAGAACGCCCAATTTTGGTTAAGAAGTATAGGTCGTTAGGGCTTGATAACTTTTCTGGTGGCGCTCATCTCAAGGCCGGTGCAGTCCGTGACATAGTGACTACATCGCAGATGAGCTGTCACAAGAATGTTCTGAAGCTCATAGGTTGCTGCTTGGAATCTGAATATCCCTTTCTGGTTTATGAAGATGTAGGGAGTACTGAACTTCTCTCTCACTCCTTGTTCAAAAGTGAAGGTAGATCCTTATTATCCTTGAAAAGTAGGGTAAGGATTGCAAGTGAAATTGCTTATGCTTTTGTGTACCTCCACACTGCATTTTCTACCCCCATCATTCATAGGAATCTAAAATCAGATATTGTGATCATAGACCGATGTGGTGTTGCTAAGTTGTTAGATTTCTCAATATCTATAGTAATTCCCCCAGGAGAATCACAGGTGAAAGATATGGTAATCTCATCACGCAGTCTCGTGGAACCTCAGTACCTCCAAACAGGGATTCTTACTGAGAAGACTGATGTTTATGATTTTGGTATGTTTCTTGTAGAACTTTTGACTGGACAGAGAATTGCTGACATACAACTTCACCTCCAATATGGGTGCTTTGAAGATTATGTGCACAGGGGTGGGTTGAATGAAATTGTGGATGCTAGAACTCGAGAGGGAAGTGGAGGAGTTGAGCAAGAGCAACAATTGCAAGCTTTTGTATCACTTGCAATGCAATGTCTCCAAAAAGAAAGAGAAGATAGGCCAGAAATGATTGATGTTGCCAAAGAACTTAAACGAATTCAGAGGCTTGTTCTTGTTCATCCCCCATCAGCTCAAACCATAAATCTATTATAAGATGGTGACTTGTTTTTAATGAATTTTGGTATCCTTTGTATTCTTCTGTCCCTGATTACCAATTTTCAATCTTATCAATGTCCTGTAATGTAAGTAGTTCTGCATTAATCAAAGTCCCAGAGTGTTTTTCTTCTCTAGTTAGTAGCTAGGGTAAAACAAGTCTTATGAAATCAATGGGTGCAAAACCAACCAAAACAATTAACAGAACGTTTCGAGCTCATAGGTTGCTGCTTAAGAGTTTCAATTTCCGGCTCTGGTATACGAACATGGAGGCGATGCACTCTAGTTCTCTCTAATCTTATCTGCAGCAATGGTAGCCAGGATGAGAGATCATTATCATGGAAAAATAAGCTTAGGATTGCAAATGGAATTGCTAATGATGCTGCATTTATATCTCCACACTGTTTGTTTGTTTGTTTGTTTTTTTTAAAATTTTATGTACTCTTTTGAAATCTATCCATTTAAAATTTGTCTTACACAATTTGGAGCACTTACTTTCTGAAAAAATGTTGTTTCATTGTTTTGATTAATTGAAAAATCAATCTATCAATTTATTTTTTTTTAAATTTTATATTCAATCAAAAATACAAATTCATAGATATTAATTTTATTAAAAATGGATTTGCCATAAATTTGTGTAACAAAAAATGCATGTCCTTGTAGTCTTGAGAGTTTAGCTCCGGGAGGTACTACAAAATAAGTTTGAAAATTAGATTTATGGCCCGACTTTCCTTTTCAATTTGTAGTTTTTTAATATTTTAATTAAAATTATTTACTTTTTAAATTTGCTATGCTCAGATACATTTAAAAAGTACAAAATTTGTAATTTTTTTTTCTCAATTCAATAAAAAAAAAATTATAAAAAATCAGAATTTTTTTTTTGTATTTTTTTGTCCTTCTAAAATTTTCTTAAATTTCTTTTCAAATATTTTTATTTTTTAAATACATATAGATTAGTTATATTTAAAAAAAAAATAATTAAAATATTAAAAAAATTCACTAAAAACAGAAAAAATACATTAACAAAAAATATATATATATATGGTTAAACTCAAAGTCAAACCGATTGAATATAATTTTTCTTATTGCCACTTGGGGCTTGACCCCAACCTAACCCAACCATTCCGGAGCCACATGAGTGGCTTAGTGACATTTTTTGGATGAATTTTTTAAAATGCGGTTGAAAGTTAAAAATTAATAATTATTTTTTTTTGATGATTTTTTTATAATTATTTTTAAATTATTATTAAAAATTAAAAAATAATAATATTTTTTAATAATATTTAATGAGAAATATCATTAATTATTTATCAATTAGGATTTACATACGTCCCCACGTAGACGGGAAATTATTTAATATCCGTGTTCATATTCTAAATTAATCGTCAATTAGTTAGTCTCATGTTATCCCTCATCTCCAACATAAATCGTGGACCTTAAATCGTGAGCTTTATGTCTCTTCACCAATTAAAACATTATGGAGCATCACGTGTATATAGTCGGAAGCACTGAATAATCACCCCATATAGACTCTCTCTCTTGGTGGAGCTGAGTTGCAGACGAACCAGCAGATCTAGATCCCAGCCGCAAATCCTCGGATCGTTCATCTCAGGTATCTCTATCTCTAGATAAAATTTACGTATATATAGATATATAAATATGTTTGGAAAATCGCATTTGAATTCGTTGATTTGTTTCTGGCATTTTGCAGTCATTTTAATTTGTTGCTCATTTATGATTTTTGTGTTCATCGTTAATGGCTCTGCTTCGTTCAGTTTATCCTCCTTTCATTGTTGCACTGATTCTGAATGAATTCATGATGTTGTTATACACTTCATTTTCCTAGTGTTCTGAAGCTTTTAATTAATATTCATGTTATTTTGTCTGTGCATTGTGTATTAAATTGCAATAAAGATGTAAAAAAATGGTCTAAGCTTATCTCCATCCACTCCATTGTGTGTGATGATTTGAATTGTTTATTTTTTTATGTTTCTGAGTTAGATTAGATCATTCAGTAAAAAAATTTTAAAAATAATTTGATAATTATAACCACATAATTTTATAATATTACTTTTTAAAAAAGAAATAGTTTTTCAAAAAAATTTGGATGACAATATTTGCTTTTTAAGACAAATTTGATGAAATCATGTGGCTATAATTATTAGTTCAATTTTTTTATTTTTAATAAATGAACTACGCAAGCACTTGTTGGCCTCTGCTTGCAGTACGAGCACAAGCACTTGTTGTGTGCTGGGCATTCTTCATAGATTTACTCCTATATTTTCTTTGATTTTTCATCTTTCCTTTGATAGTGTAAGTTGTTTTTTGGATGGATTCCTATCCTTGTAGCTGTTGTTGAGCTATTTTAATGGATATTACTATTCTGATAAAAAAAATAATAAATGAACTACGCACGGACTTATTTTGTGGCTATAAGACTTATTTTTAATAAAAGAGCTACACACTCCACAAACACTACATTTTCATACAAACATATTATACGATTATACTAGAAAGGTGTCACGCAATGTGAATCAACTAATCCTTCAAACAATCAGTCATATGATTTCTCTCTCTATTCTGTAAAAAAAACATCACCACTCTTTTTCTTTGGAACAGACTCTCTATTCCTGAGTTTTCCCACTCTTTCATAGCTCCTCAAAAATACTAAAATAGAATGTTTATGTTAGTCCCCATTGAGCATTTTCTTATGATTGCTAAATTATTTTTGAAAGCCTCAACCAAACACTGGAAGTTGCGAAGGAAAATTATTATTATTTTTTCATGTAAAATAATTTTCAGTATAAAATGTTTTATATTAACATAAAATGAGCATTAGTTTATTTTTTCCTTACTGGCATCATGCACTATGTATGATCACAATTTTATGGTATTTTTGTCTATTTACCAGGTAAATAGGATTTGATGCACTTTGTTTCCTTTTAAAATTTTATTCTCTCTTTCAACTAATGGCAGGTCTTGCAGGGTCATTACTACTAACATAACCATGTCAAGAAGGCCCTCTCGAAGTTTTGCAAATGTTGGGAACATTCCATTTATGGGCTCCTTCCATCCCAAAACTCACTCCTCACCTTTATTATCAATTGGACTTCTGGTTGTGGTAAATCTCAGTTCCATCGCTATATTACCAAATCAGTACATTAACAACTGGAATTTCTCTTGGGTGAGCAAATATGCTCGGTAAAATCTCTCAATTGATGCCTCTATTAGTATTACAACCCAGGCACTGCACATAGTTTCTTATATTGTATTAAGTTTTGTTGTTTCAGTTCTGATTAATATGTGCTTTTTTTCTTTTCAAATTTTCAGGGTGCATTTCTCATAATCTGGTATCTGTACAGTGGCTCAGGTCTGCATTTTGTTTGTCAACTTGAATGCTCATTACTATAAATGAGCTTAAACATCTGCATTCTAACCTTTTGGCTTTTGTGTGGTAGGTGGATCTAGAAGTGCTATAGAGGCTGTAAGTAAACTTGAAGGTAAATATCTGTGATCTCTTATTGAAGCCCTTGCCCTCTTGTTTCTAATGGGACTAATACAATTTAGTGAATTGGACATGACTAGTTAGGTAAGTATTTTATGTGGATGGATAACCTAAAGCTTTATCATTTGATCCTTTATTATTGGAGGCTTGTAGAGTTTCATTGGAAATATTTATTTATGATAGCATCCTTCTATCAAATGGAATAAGTAACTTTATCCTTGATCGTGCATTTAGGGTGGACTCCCGATCAAATTGATTCTTTTGATATATACTTATTTACATGTACGTATATTTTAGTTAAAAAGGCAGTGAGTTAGATGTAACTTCCCTCTTGATGGTTGAATGTTGTTTGACTGCAATAGTTCATTTACATAGTTGCTGATGTTTTTTGGATGGCTTAGATAGCTTATCTACAAAGGACTTGATTTAGGTACCTAATATTGATTATGTAGCCTAAAGATGTTTAATGGAAAAGATTAGGCATGCTCTGCTATACAGATAATCTAGTTGATTTTAGAGTTTTTACAATCTAACTTTCAAAATATGGACAAAAAAAATATGATTGATCATTGATGCTCTTACACATGTAAACCACAAAAAATCTTGTCTTGTCAGGGTATTTGAAGTGGTCCCTTTTTTATTTTTCTTCTTTTTCCCCTTTTTATATTAACTGCTGTATTGGTAAGCAGCTGCAGATAGGGACCAGCATTTCCCAATTTAAAGAGACAAAATATGTATATGCAGGTGGTGTTTCTTGCACGTTAGAAATTCAGAAAGCATTGCCTATTCTGAAGAAAGGGCATATGGTGACAGCATGCGTAAAGTGCTTCATATAGGCCCTGAAACTTGTACGGTTGTCTCTGAATTACTAAACGAAGAGGATACTGAAGCCTGGGGTGTTGAACCATATGAATTAGATGATGCTGATAGCAACTGCAAGAGTCTGGTACACAAAGGCATTGTGCATGTGGCTGACATCAAGTTCCCTCTACCCTACCGGTCAAAATCATTTTCTGTTGTCGTAGTGTCAGATACATTAGACTATCTGTCGCCAAGGTACCCTAACAAGACTCTGCCGGAGTTGGCAAGGGTATCGTCTGAAGGTTTTGTTGTTTTTACTGGTAAATCCCTTAAACAGGCCAACATTTTATATATTCTTGGACATTTTGATATCCAACTAGGCCGTAAAGTTTGGTTTGCCTACTTGTTCTGACCAATGGGAACCATATTTCAATTGATGATGGGCTTGTTTTGTGCAACTTTTCTCAAGCTAAAAGTTGATAATAAAAACAACAAAAGCTAAAACCACCCTTCTCTCAGCTTTGAGATAATCAACTTTTTCAAGCTTAATTTTTGTTATTTTGTTGTTGTCATATGTAGGTTATCTAGGTCAGCATAGAGCTAAAGCGACAGAGCTATCCAAATTTGATCGTCCAGTAAGTCACTAATCTTTTGTTGGATTGCAATCTATTCCTTATTCATTGAAGGGATTATATATTTGTCAATATGTCTGTGATGGCATATTTATATTATGGATTGTATTGACTTTTAGATTGTTTGGATTGGCATCTTGAATGATAGAACTCATTGATTGAGGAGCATCAAATATTATCTAATACAGTTTATAGACCTGCACCTGGTATCTCTGTGAAGTAGACGTGTGAAATGATTCTAGAAAACTAGTGATGGAAGGATCAAATATTATCTAATACAGTTTATATATATTTTATTTAGGAATGTGGGTGCTAAGATATTCATAAACTCCATGGAAGTTGAATTATGTGAGGGGAAATTAAAAAAATAAAATAAAATTATGTGAGGTGAAAACATAATCTCAGTTCTAATGTCGGTGTCACTTTTGAATCAACCAAACAGAAGCCTCCTTGGAGCAAAATGGCCCTCTTCTAGCACCTCCCTGCACCTAATTCTCCTATTACCATTCACATTTTTTTAATATTTAATTTGTTTACTTTGACTGCAACTGATGGAAAAGATCATCGTAATTCATTTTTTCATAATTTGAGTTCTTGATCCTTTATAATCAGTCTACATTAGTTTTTCAGTTTTTCCTTAATGTCAAAAGTTTGTAAGCGAAAATGTGTTTTTTTTTCTTTTCTTTTCTGGTAGAAGGGAAAGGTCGATCGAAAGTTGGTGGCATGTTTTTTCTATCTCAGAATCCTTCTCAGCATTTGAGTTCTCTGTTGTCTTTGGACAAAGCTTCAAGGATTGTTCACAAATTATTTTCTTTGTTTTCTAAACCACAAAATAGGGGTTTAAACCTTTTTTTTTTTTTTTTTTTTTTCTCCTGAAGAAAATTCTTAGAAAGAGCACTGAGATTTTCTGTACTAAATTTATAATTTTTTTTAAGAGTGTAAATTTGAACTAGATGTAGAGATTCTCAGTATCTCTCAACTTGGTCTACAAAAATCTGAAAGAAAAAGAAAAATTAAAAAACTAATTTGGTTCTTGGTCTAGTTTTCAGTTCCAAAATGTGAGAATTATTTTTGGTTAGTTTTATTCTAGACATCTGAAATTGAACTGACTTGACCTATATGCACGTCTATAGATATTTGGGTTGTTTTTTAGATTTTAAAGTTATGTCAGATTCGTAAAGGAAAAATTCAACAAGTGAACTACATATTAAAGCTAAGCAAGTTAAAATAGATCAAATAATACACAAACTCCAATCAATATATTTACTTGTTCAAGCAGATGGCATTGCATGTGCTAATGCAGAAGGGGGCTGGGGTCAAACGGCTGATATAAGCAGATACGGATATCAGGTAAATACTTAAATAGAAAGTTTTATTTATGAGTACAAGTAGATGAATACTATTGATGAAAAGATTTCTAAAAATAGTTTATATTGGTATTTTGTCATTGCATTTGCAGGTAGTTTACAAATTAATTTTTTTCAAAAGTTGAAGGATATAATATCACGGAATAAAAAAAATGCACCACCCTTCTGGTAGTATATTAGGATGGATGGCAAAAGTATATATTACCAAAAGAACCACACACCCACCGCCTGAAGCCGAGGTTACTATGATGTAATGCATGCATATATGCATCGTCAGGCACCATATTTTCTTGTGGGCCTTACATATAGTTAGAATATATAATGAAGAAATTTAGTGTTAGGGTTTATAGGAAGAAGAAGAAGAAGAAGAAAAAGAAGAGAATAATTTTATATATCTTAAGTAAAAGTTCACTCTACATCAGCAAAATATATATACAAACCCTAACATAGTGAAATGACTATTATACCCTCAACTTAAGTAAATATTAACAGAAGAACAGTAAAACAGAAAATAACTATTCTAACACTCACCCTCAAGCTGGAGTATAGAGTTCAAACATGCCCAGCTTGATGGATAAACAATGAAACAAAGGCCGAGCCAGAGACTTGGTGAGAATATTATCCAATTGATCTTCAGAACGAACATAAGGAGTCACAAGTTGCTTGTGTAGTAAGAGATCACGGATAAAATAGCAATCAACTTCGATATGTTTGGTGTGTTCATGAAACACGGGATTATTGGCAATGAAGATAGCAGCCTGATTGTTACAAGACATGCTCATAGGAGTAGGAACAAAAAAGCCAAAATCCCAAAGAAGAGACTGAACACAAAGTATCTCAGAAGCAACATGAGCCATGGCACGATATTCAGCCTCGGCACTAGAACGAGCAACAACAGTCTGTTTCTTGCTACGCCAAGTAACAAGATTATCACCAACAAAGGTACAATAGCCTGAGGTAGAACGGCGGTCAATCCTATTACCTGCCCAATCAGCATCACAAGCCAGTGACAGACAAGGAGGAAAATGGGTGATAGAGCAAACCCCGACCTGGAGCACTCTTCAAGTATTGCAAGATATGACAAACAGCCACAAAATGGGATTGGCGGGGAGCATGCATAAATTGACTGACCCACCTACGGCATACGTAATATCTGGACGAGTAACAGTTAGATAGATTAACTTCTCAACCAATTGATGATAACGACCAATATCGGAAAATAAGTCCCCAGTTTCAAATCAAGCTTGACACTAGAATCCATGGGAGTATCACTAGGGCGAGTACCTAAGAGGCCAGTCTCAGTAAGAAGATCAAGAACATACTTCCCTTGAGAAAGAAATAAGCCCTTGAGAAGAGCGGGCAACTTCAATCCCAAGAAAATACCGAAGATGGCCTAAATCTTTGGTGTGAAATTGTTGGCTTAAATACTGCTTCAAAGCAGCAATACCAGGTGAGTCACTCCCAGAAATGATGATGTCATCCACATAGACAATAAGAACAATACTCCCAGTAGACGAGTGGCGAACAAAAGCAGAGTGATCAAAAGTGGAACGGCGAAATCCATAGGCAAGGACAACAGCACTAAAGCGATCAAACCAGGCACGAGTGGACTACTTAAGATCATACAAGGCTTTCCGCAATCGACAAACAAGATGCTCTTGGCCGAGAACAACATAGCCAGGGGGCTGATCCATATAGACCTCTTCTTGGAGATCACCATGAAGAAGTGCATTCTTGATATCAAGTTGATATAAAGGCCAAGACTGATTAACTGCAACGGAGAGAAGAATCCAAACAGAGTTGAGACCAGCCATAGGAGAGAGTGTCCAAGTAATCAACACCATAGGTCTGTGTGTAGCCTTTAGCTACCAGGCGAACCTTAAATCGCTCAACAGTGCCATCAAGAAGATACTTGACAGTATAAATTCAATGACAACCCACAATAGATTTACTAGACAACAGAGGGGTAAGTTCCCATGTCTGATTTTGATGAAGAACATGCATTTCCGCATCCATGGCATGCTTCCAACCAGAGATGGACATAGCCTACTAATAGGAGCGGGGAATGGATATACTAGACAAGCTACAAGCAAAAGAGTGAAGACCAGGAGAGAGGCGATCATAAGAAACGAAATTAGCAACAAGATGTTGAGTGCAAGTTCGTTTATCTTTGCAGATTGCAATAGGAAAGTCATCCGAGGGCACATTAGTAGGTGGAACAGGGACCTCAGACGAAGGAGATGAACTGGTTGGGCCATAAGACACAATGAGACGAGCTTGAGACCGCTGATAAACCTGCAAATGAGGGGTAGAGGTGAGAGGAGAGGGAGAAGATATAGGAGTGGAGGTGGAAGGAACAAACGAGGGAAGAGTAGGAGTGAGAGAGGCTGGCTCCCTCGTACAACAACAGAAAAGATCAGTAGATAACTGTTGCCCAAAGGAAGAAAAAAAAGGAGTAGACGAAAAAAAAGTAACATCAGCACTGACAAAGTACCGACGTGACTCAGGATGATAACACCGGTACCCTTTTTGAGTACAAGAATAGCCTAAGAACACACATTTGCGAGCACAAGGTGATAACTTATCCAAACCAGGTCAAGAACATGGACAAAGACCACACAACCAAAAACACGAGGGGACAAGGGGAACAGAGACAATGTGGGCATATAACAGAGTATAGGAAGACGTGTGTACAACATTAGAAGGCATACGGTTAATAAGAAAACAAGCAGTAAGAACAGCATCGCCCTAAAACTGTTTGGGAACATGCATATTGAACATCAATGTGCGAGCAACATCTAACAAATGGCGGTGTTTTCGCTCGCAATACCATTTTGAGGAGATGTATGAGAACAACTAGTTTGATGAATAATACCACGAGCATCACAAAAAGTAGTCACAACAGACTGTACATATTGTAAGGCATTATCAGAACGAAATATCTTAATACGTTTACCAAATTGAGTAAAGATTTCATTGTAAAATTTAGAGATAATAGATAGGAGATCAGATCTCTGTTTCATTAAAAACAACCAAGTCATCCGAGAGTAATTATCCACAAAAATAACAAAATAAAGGAAACCATTAACAGTGGGAGTTCTAGAAGGAATTAAATATCTGTATGGACAAGAGCAAAAGACTCAGACACATGACTAACACTCCTGCTAGGAAAAGAACTACAGTGATGCTTCCCAAATTGATAGGCTTCACACTCAAGCTGAGAAACATGACTCAAACCAGGAACAGCTAACTTAAGCTTGGCCAAAGAAGGGTGACCCAAGCGAAAATACCACTGAAGAGGAGATACAGTAGTGCTCAACACAGTAGATGGAGGATAAGAAGGAATCTCTGTGTCCAAAAAGTATAAGCCATCCTTCTCATGCCCCGAACCAATCATTCTCTAGGTTTGGAGGTCCTGCAAAAGACATGAAGTGGGAGAAAAGGTTAAAGAACAGTAGAGAGCTTAAGTTAATTGACTAACAGAAAGCAAATTAAATGGAAACTTAGGACCATAGAGACCAAAAGGTAAAGAAAGGGATGGAGTGGTGTGAAGAGGACCTTGACCACTAACAGGTCGAGAAGATCCATCAGCAAGTGTATTAGTATGATCAACAGACCTCAGATTATTAAAACGAGAGGAATTACCAGAGATATGGGAACTAGCACCAAAGTGTAGGAGCCAAGGCTGATTAGACTTAGCCACACATGCAATATTACTTGAACTAGCCAGAGTAGCGGTAGAGGATGAAGGTATACTAGGCCGGAGAGACTGGACAAGAGCAGTAAGCTCATTTATCTGAGTAGTGAGTGCCTCATGAGAATCAACCGTAGAAGCAATAGAACCAGTGGAAAACAATGGCTGTGAGGATGGGGCATCCATAACCTGACATACATGGTTAGGTTTGTCATACTGCTACCAACACCACGGTTCAGTATGACCTTAAGGTTAAATGAAATGTTTAGTGGAACAACTCTGTCAAGAGTACCCTAAAATTGGATAAGTCAATAGACTGTAATTCTGCAACCGTTCTTAGTGGGATTTGGTAGTCTTCTAAGAAGGATGATGATGACAAGATGGATTCAAGCCCATCACAGTCTTCAATTATAAATCTTCTTAAATCTCTCACATGCCTCAACAATTGAATATCTGATAATCTAATGTGATAGTCCCATCTTCTAATGTTCAAGTACTCTATGTTGCTGGGGAGCGTTACGTGACCTACACCAGGTGTTCTAAAATATTTAGAGTTGTAGATACAAACTTCTGTTGCTTCAGGATAGTATTTCTCTTGTTCGTCATCTTGGTCTTTTTTATCAACAATTCCCACCACAAGGCAGTAGTTTTCCAGAATTTGGCATTGTAGAAACGTCACATAATTAGTAAGCTCTTGAACACTGTGAAACTGAGCTTCGAGAACTTTTAATTGTGTCAAGCCCAACAACTCTTTTGATGACACTTCTACTTTTGTTCTCTTAAGTCAAAGGCATTGGAGCTGTGAGAGTCTTCGTAACTTCCAGCAAGGAAATGTACGTGGGCTGTAATTTCGGGAGAGGTTGAGATTTTTGAGACTAGTCAATTCTTCTATACATTGGGGTACTTCTTCAATCTGACTTTCAGTCAGTTTTAACTCTTTCAATGCCTTTAGTTTCTCCAGTGAAGGAACATATAATTTAGTTGCCGACAATTCTCTAGTAACGGTGCATATAAATTCTCCAACTTGGAGATGGACTCTGGCAGAGATTGTATGGCAGTGAAAGACAAATCCAATACCTTGAGACGCTGCATATGAGTGAAGAAAGAATTTGGAATCCGTAATACTTCAGAATCATTCCTTGTCAGTAGTAAGGTGGTGAGCTGAGGGCAAATGGGTGGTCTCAAAGGAAGGTCATCTATGTTGTTGTGCATTAAGGAAACCCTATCAAGATCTTCAGACCAGTCTTCATATGGTACTCTTTTCTAATCTCTCACCAGCTCGTACCATGAATCAAGGACTAGTTGATGTTATTTTGAGAGCCATATCCCTGATCAAATCATGCATCCTCACATATTTTCCCCGATCTTCATCAGTAAGACTTGCCGACTAGCTGTTTTTCATAAGTTTATCCAAATCATGCTTCCTCATGAATTCTCCCTTGTGTATGTTATCAAGACTCCAACAAGCGGTTATTTATGAGTTTATTCAATATAGTGTGACCTTCGTCGAACATTGCTTCCATGTTGTTCATCTCAATTATTAGTTCCTCAGCAATCCAATGCTCTATGAGATCTTTCTTAGGGACGATATGATCTTCTGCATACAATGCACAATACAAGAAACAATTTTGGAGCTTTTCATCTTTTAGGCGACTATAACTAAATTTTTGTTGCTCTTGCTCAAATACCCCACTCTCTTTGTCCATGATTTGCTTTGTTGAGCTGATCAATTCATTTATTGCATTTCTCCACTAATGAATGTCATTCACTCCTCTCATACTTCCAGCTAGAGTAATGATTGCAAGGGGCAGACAAGCACATTCTTTTGCAACTTTTGTTGCAGTGTCTTTCACTTTCGGAGTATGCACTGTCTGATGACCTTCAACCTTACTTATAAATAGATTCAGTGCTTCCTCTTCCGTGAGAAGCTCCACTTTGACAACTATGCACTCCATCTTCATACACACTTAGAATGATCGTGTAGTTAACACTAGCTTACATCCATTATCTTTGGTTGGTTCTGAATACCCACCTTGTACAGAGGAAACGCTTCCCATAGATCATCAAAGATGAGCACATGCCTCTCCTTTTGGGAAAGCATGTTATGTAATTTTGATGCTCTTCTTATTTCATCCCCATGATTCGAAAGATTAAGATTCAGCGCCTTGGCTATCTGCCGCTGTTGATTTCTTATGTTGAATGCTTTAGATACTGTGACCCAAATAACATCACCAAAGTTACAACAAGTTTCATTCAATAGTCGATTGTTGATGTGATGCATGATGGTAGTTTTTCTGACTCCCCCCATTCCGAAAACGCCAATCCTTCTAACCTCATCATCCATCAAGTATTCCCAAACTTTCTCCATGTTCCTTGCACTTGTGGTTTTACCAAAAGATTCCGCTGTTGGTATGAACTGGCTACTAGTTGGATCATCAATTAGTAAACCATTAGAAAATCTACCCTATTCTTGCATTTCTTCCACCTCTTTAATTGTCCCCACAACAAGCTTTCCCAACCATGCGCGTGACAAGACATTCTTCCATCCAACTATTTCTTGCACTTGTCTTTGCAAAGTTTGAACATCACCCTTCACCCTTTGCACATCTTATTGGCAAAATAGTGAAGAGGATTGTAGTTAACAAAAACAATTCTGACAGTTGTTAGAAAGCAATTTGAATTTTGATTTACAAAAGCAAGAGAAACAAAATTATTCTAACATAAGCAAATTGACTTCACATTCACCTCAAACTAACAGAAAGTCAGTCTTGTATAACTGACAAAAGAGTGATTATTAACAATAAACCAGCATTATGTTGTTAAAGAATTTATTCTCTGATGTTTTTAAATTTCAGGTAGGTGGATGATTTGAAACACAAACAAGAATAAGATCTATATCATCCTTTGGAACCATTCAACATCTAAACCCACAAACCTCTAAGAGCCAACTATTTTATTTTAGTTCTTTTGTATCAATAACATATTTTATGTTGCTACTTGCTGCATTTTACTAAAAGTGAATGCAAGTGGAATGACTTCGTTCAGACATCTCCAGGAAAAACTAGCAGCTTTGCAGAATTTTTTGTTATTTATTTTTTTGAGAACCATTTTGCTGAAACTAATTCCCTAGCTAGTACATTGCACACTATTTTTAGAGATTGAGTTTTCAGAGTTAAAAATAAATTTCTAGATACAGAATTAAACTTGCCTCAATTATTTGATTATAAAAATCAGAGGCAACATACTCCGAGACCACGAGTTGAAACAATTCGTTTTTTTTTTTTTTTTGACAAAAAGAAAAAAAAAAAAAAACACATGCCTACAAAGAGAGAGAGAGAGAGAGAGAGAGAGAGAGAGAGAGAGAATTGGCAACAAGTCGCACACCCATCTCCTACAAAAGCATGTTCATGTCTCAGAACTCTACTCCCTCTCTACTCCCTCTCCATTTGAGGAGGAAGAAGGCACAAGTGACAGACTAAGAAGAATAATATTTTACTGCTGAATTCTCTAGCTTGGTAATATATTTATGTTTTACTTCTTAGTTTTTGGAAAATTAAAGCAACAGCAATTGCTTGCTGTTATATATATATATATATATCAGCTCAACCATCAATTATTATGGACCAGGGATCCTTTGTCTACTCAACTAAAACTAAATAGATAAATTCTAGAACATGGAATACTCTGTCCTTGAATCCTCCGTCTACTGTCCAATATACTTTTAATTATTATTAGATCATGCCTTGTTCTCAAATCCGGTGGCTCGGTTGATTGACACTCCTATAGGCTCATCTAGCAATACAAATTCTGGGGGCTCCAAGTCTTGCGTCCACCAAAAACATTTCTTCCATTAAGCGTGAAACTTCAAAATTTAAGGTTTTCTACTACATAAGAACAAACTTGAATTAGATCTTGGAAATGATCTACTCAAATAGATGCTCATCATAAGATTCTTTTTTTAGAGCATCTTGGGCCAAACCTTGGGAGTCTTGGGGAAGTTGCATATTTTCCACAGGTACATAATTTGAATTTTAAGATATTATGCACTTATTAGGGGACTTAATTGGGTGAGAAAACCTAATTTCACAGCAAATATGTTTTTAATATCATGACTAGGCAGGGTAACCATACAAGTTTGGCTCACTTTTTTTCAAGATCTTCTCCAAAAAACCAAGACTGAGGGACAAACCTCAAGAGAGAGAGAGAGAGAGAGAGAGAGAGAGAGAGAGGAAAGCAACAGGAATGAAGAACAACTGAATCTTAGGAATACCAGGAACTCACCTTATGCTAATTTGGAGACCGATGCCAATTAAGCTCTGGAAACCAAACAAAGAAGATGATAAACAGAAAAAACAAGTGGACTTTCCTTTTGCCACACACAGCCTAGATTGAGGTACAGAATCAACCAAAGTGAATAAAATAAACTTGTAAGTAACATGCAAAGAAACATATGTTTTTCTTCAATCATTTGTGGAAAATGAAGATGGCAATAGATATGTCCATATATTTTATATATGTATATACAACAGACAAGTTTTAGGCTACCTTAAACTAACCACCAAAAATGATTGAAGAAAGACAAAGAACAATGTATTGAAAACTAAAAAGTACGACCAGTCATCATGAAGACTGGAACCATTTTGGTAGCTATATTATATATAATTACAAATACCTCCCTCTGGTTTAGGAAATTAAATTAGCCTCGTCTCTACTCTGTTATACATAATAAAAATAAAAACCAAAGATTTCTCTCCTCTTCGCTCTTCTCCTCCACACCCCCTTCTCTCTTTACTTCATCAACACCACCAATTCCAACACCACCCACCATTGATGCCACAAACTCTCACCATCTCTTATGATCATCCACAGCAACAAAAGACCAAAGAATTTCTTACCATTCTTATCAACACCTTTTCAACAAAATAATGCTCCCCTTTTGGCAATAAAAGTTTTACCATTCACTCTTGATATATAAATATATGCAATATGCAGATTATTTTCAAATTACATGATGAATACCCCTTCTGTTAGTCAACCATTAGGTCAACTAACTAATTTTGCTATTGTCAATGATTTTATTTATTAAAACACTTATTTAACCCTCAGTATTCTTGTCTCTGCACCAAAAAAATAACAATAATAATAATAATGTTAAACCATAACCCAGCTGCCACCTTCCCCCTTCCTCCTCTCTTTCTTCACTCTTCGGCTCTTTCTCATCCCTATTTCTTCTCATTTCCTTCCCCAATTCTTTTTATCTTCCTCTCACTCTCTAGCCACTGTGTCGGTTCTAGTGAGGAAGAATGGAAAAAAGAAGTAGAAAGTACGGATAAAGGAAGTGAGGGTAATATAGTAATTTTCTTTCATTATTGGAGGGTAATCAAGTGTATTTATAAGAGGAGGGATATAGCGATCCCGGTATTCCCTTTGCTGTACAGTTGTGTTTCGGACTCGGTTCCGTGGAGTTGGTAGTTGTGTCTACCTACTTGTCGCCCTTTAATGCCATTTGTTTGAGTTTTAGGATGTGTTGGACTTGTTTCGAGTGGGGGAATTGAGTCTTGGTTCAAATTCTTGATTGTTGATTTTTGGTCGTTCCGCTCGAGCGGAGATTGCATACTTCCAGTATCTCGTACCCCTGCAAAACTTCTGCAGGTGTGATTTCTACGCTCGAGCGGGTTTCCTGCGCTCGAGCGGACAGTGCTTTTCTGGTAAAAGTTCTGGGAGGGGGAGATTCACGCTCGAGCGGACTGGATTTCACGCTCGAGCGGGCGAACTTTAATTTTGTGTCTTAGCGCTCGAGCGGGCCTTTTTGCGCTCGAGCGGACCTTGTCTTCTGTGTCTTTACGCTCGAGCGGTGTGTTCTACGCTCGAGCGGACCTGTCGTATAACTGAGCGTGGCTGGGCATTTTAAATCACTTTTTGACCTATTTTTTTCTCTCTTAACTTTTAAAAACCGCCCCTTGAGAGTTTCTCTCTCTACTCTTACCTTCTCTCTAAGTTTTGATCTATTCCCATTGGTCTTCTACCCTAGTTCCTTTGGAAGAAAGGTAGAGCTTCGCGAGGGCTTCCGTTTAATCTGAAAAATCTTGGATTTGGAGCACTTGGGTTTTTGGGTCGTCATCTCCATCTTCTCCATTCGAGTTCTTTGCTTCGAGGTAGGGATTTCCTATTCCATCTTATACGTTTTAATCCTAAGTTTTGGTATTTCTGATATGTTGGGGTTGTTTGGTGCTATTGAGAAAAGCTAGGGTTTGTTTTATAATTTAAAAAGCCCTAATTGTTGTAATAAAGTTAATTCGTATAATTAATCTTGGGAAAGGTGTGGAAATTGGTTTAATTCATAATATTGGGAAGTTGTGAGATTGAATGATGTAGTTGGATAATTTAACCACTCATCTTTGAAATTGAGATTATATGTGTTGTCACATTTATTTCCTGCTTAGAAATAACTGTTTTGGGCTATCGGTGGAGGATAGTCATGATTGTTGTAGACATTGCATGTGGATTAGGGAAAACTGAAACTAATCAATTGGTTAGGTCGTTGAGTATAAAGGTTGGAATAATACATTAAATTTATGTATTGATTGATTGTGTATATAACTTTGTGTTTATATGCATCACTTGTGTATGGGAGGAGATAGGGGATGTACTCCACGGTTTAGGGGAAGATAGGGGATGTACCTCTAAACCGGTTAATGTTTAAGGGAAGATAGGGGATGGACCCAGGGTCGCAGCTCATATGCTCGCCCATTACAGTTATGATACAGCTCTTATGCTTATCTACTGGAGTATTTGTTGTTTGATTTGATACATCACTAAAATGTGTGTCAATTGGGAAGTATGGAAGTGAATTTTGATTGAGGTTGATACAACACCAACATGTGTATCCGTTATGATATAAGAAAGGTTTAACTTGATTTGTTATCCCTGTTGAATTGGAAATATTGTTAATAAGAGATGAAACCTCTGTTGAGTTATTTGGCCAGGTTCTGAGCTATATTTGTATAAATGGAAAGTGAAACGTGTCATAGACATTAGTGTCATGAAATCGTATAATGATGTAATTGACTATCTTGTGTTAACCATCTATCGAATGCTACTGCTTTAGTTAATTTATATATGTGGTTTAGTATATTTCTACTGGGCTGTGGCTCACCCTATAAGGGAACATCATTTTCAGGTCCAGGTGATTCGCTACCTCCAAGGACTTAGCTTGGGAGGAATTGGACTCGAAGACTTGTCTTTAGTTTAATTGTTTTTATTTGAGATTACATGTAAACATTCAAGCCAAGGGCTTAATTTGTAATTGAGTTAGTACTCAATCTTTTGTATCCAAGTGTTGGCTTGGAAAGATGTAAGCCCTTAGGGCATTTATTTGATGTTGCATGTGATGTCTTTCAATAAAAGTACTCTGATGGATAATTTAATGATTCGTTTTGTTTTATTATTGCATGTTAATGTTATATATTTTGGGTTTATTTTGAGGGCGTTACAACTTGGTATCAGAGCGTACCGGGTTCGAATACTTTGGGTACGTGGGAAGTGATTAGTATCACAATGGGTTCGTCTCGTTTGATAGAGACTTAGTGTAACGTTATATGCTTAAATGATAACATGTTTATGTGACTATGTGGGTATGGAATGTAGTTTCTAGAATATTGGTTGGACCCTTGAGTTGCTAGTAGTCTTGTTGGAAAGGCACTTGATCAATGCTGCTTCCAACCGGAACTATAGTGACGCTTCGGGACTGTCATTATTCAGGAATGAAATTCGTAGGTGCTTATGTGATTATGTGCTTACGTGGAATGATTTATTGTTGTCCAATGCATTAGGACGCGAGTGTTATAGTTTTGGCACACTTATTAATGTGCTAATGTATTAATCGTCTTTGTTACCTTTATTAGGATGTCAGGACGAGGACGAGGACGTGGTAGGCGTGGTAGGCGTGGTGGGCAGGAGATGCCCATACCGGATGAGATTCCGGCAGTGCAGGAAGGAGTTGGCCAGGCCAATGTGGCTGAGCCGGTAGGACAGCAGGCTATGGGCGCTTTAGCCCGAGAGATAGCAGGGGCATTCAGGGAGTCAGTAGGCATTCTCAGAGCTGAGAATCAGGCTCAGGTAGTTGTTACGGATGCTGGACCTGCCTTTCTGAAGAGGGAGTTCTTCCGGTCTAATCCGGATGAATTTGTGGGAGATCCTAAAAAGCCGCTTAAGGCAGATGAATGGCTCGAACAGACAACGAAAACGTTTGAGATGCTTGGCATTGAAGACGAGGTACTGAAGGTGACCTTGGCATCTTTCCAGCTGAAGGGGGATGCGGGTCAATGGTGGAAGTTCACTAAGGGTCGTATAGGAGGGACGTGGAAGGCTTTTGTTGACGCTTTTCAGGAGAAGTTCCTGTCTCCAGCTGTTCAGGAGAAGTTGAGAGATCAGTTCTGCCAGCTTAAGCAGAACAGTTCATCAGTGGCCGAGTTTGAGGCCTTATTTACTAGCTTGTCCAGGTTTGCACCTGAGTTGGTGGCGTCTGAGGAACGCCGTTGTATAGAGTTCGAGAAAAAGTTGAGGCGCGGCCTCAAGCTGAGAGTTGTGGGGTCTATGATCCGAGATTATGGGCGTCTGGTTGATGCTGCAGCCCATACTGAGATTATGATGCAGGAGGAGGAGGAAGGGCAGAAGGGCTCCAAGAGGAGTCAGGATGGCCAGAGTGATGGCAGGAGGCAGAGAGGTTTCACTTCTCAGCAGCCTCAGAGTAGTTTTACTAGATCAACTTTTCCGGTACCGAGTGCTAGTTTTGGGAAAGGCAGCCAGGGAGACATTACCTGTTTCAAGTGTGGTCAGCTGGGCCACAAGTCTCCAGCTTGCCCACAGAAGGGAGGAGGGCAGAGAGCAGCGTCATCTTCGGCTCGATCTCAGAGCCAGAGTCAGGGTAGAGGCCAGCCGCTCTCGTGTTATCAGTGTGGTCAGCCAGGGCACATGAAGAGGTTTTGCCCGCAGTTGAGTGGCACATCTGGTGCATCTGGCTTGAGGCAGACTCAGAGTCATCAGCCAGCTCAGTCAGTTCAGGCCTCAAGGGCCAATCAGGGGGCTTCATCGTCCCAGTCTGTGCAGCAGTCTTATGCTCCTAGGGGTGAGCAGGTTGATCAGAGGTCGTCTGGGCGCGTGTATGCTGTTACCGCACAGGACCTTGTACCGGCTCCATCTGTTGTGAGAGGTACCTTCTTGTTTTGCAATTCAGTTGCTAGTGTTTTGATCGATACGGGTGCATCTCATTCCTTTGTGTCTGCTGCATTTGCATCTATTTTGGAGTTGGAGTTAGCACAGTTAGCATCTCCTATTTGTGTAGTGTCACCTCTTGGGGGTGAATTGATTTTGAAACAAGGTGTTAGGGGTTGTGATATAGAGGTTGCTGATTATAGGCTTCCGTTTCCTTTTGTGGTTATGCCAATGAAGGGCTTTGATGTTATTTTGGGTATGGACTGGTTATCGTCATACCGGGCTGTTATTGATTGCTACCGCCAGATGGTCACTTGTCGTACCTTGAGCGGGGAGTGTTTTCATTTTCTGGGAGATCGGGTTGGTAGTGTTTTGCCATCGGGGTATGATCAGCGAGGGCGGAGTGAGTTGAGTGGTCTTCTTGCTAGCCTTTTGAGTAGTGAGTGTGATGAGACCCAGATTTTGTTGCCGAGGGTGGTTTGTGAGTACTTGGATGTCTTTCCCGAGGATCTCGTTAGTTTGCCACCTCATCGAGAGATTGAGTTCTCTATTGATCTAGTGCCCGGTACGGCGCCGATTTCTATGGCACCTTATCGTTTTGCCCCAGCCGAGTTAGTTGAGTTGAAGGTTCAACTCCAGGAGTTGCTAGATAAAGGCTATATTCGTCCTAGTGTTTCGCCGTGGGGAGCACCGGCCCTCTTTGCTAAGAAGAAAGGTGGTGCTTTGAGACTGTGTATTGATTATCGGAAATTGAATCGGGCTACGGTTAAGAATAAGTACCCTATGCCTCGTATAGATGATCTGTTCGATCAGTTGAAGGGTTCCCGTTGTTTCTCTAAGATAGACTTGAGATCGGGTTATCATCAGTTGAGGGTCAGGGAGGAGGATATCCCGAAGACGGCATTCCGTACGCGGTATGGCCACTATGAGTTTCTGGTGATGCCGTTTGGGCTCACCAATGCACCGGCAGTGTTTATGGATTTGATGAACCGGATCTTCCGGGAATTCTTGGATCGTTTTGTGGTCGTCTTCGTGGACGACATTCTGATTTATTCACCTTCGAGGGAGGAGCACGAGGAACACTTGAGAGTGGTGCTTGAGTTACTTAGAGCCCATAAGCTTTATGCTAAGTTTGGGAAATGTGAGTTCTGGCTAGAGGAGGTGAAGTTCTTAGGCCATGTGGTTTCTGGGGAAGGGGTGTCTGTTGATACATCCAAGACTGAGGCAGTGCAAGATTGGGCACAGCCTAAGAGTGTGTTTGAGATCCGTAGTTTTCTGGGATTGGCTGGGTATTATCGCCGGTTTGTGAAAGATTTCTCCAGGTTAGCTTCGCCTTTGACTAGATTGACTCGGAAGGGAGTCAAATTTTTATGGAGTGAGACTTGTGAAAAGTCGTTTCAGGAGTTGAAGGTTAGATTGACCACCGCTCTGGTTTTGATTATTCCGGAGAGAGGGTTGGGTTATGCAGTCTATTGTGATGCCTCACGAGAGGGTTTGGGTTGTGTGTTGATGCAAGAGGGGAAAGTGGTTGCCTATGGCTCACGTCAGTTGAAAATACATGAGAAGAATTATCCTACCTATGACCTAGAGTTAGCAGCTGTGATCTTTGCCTTGAAGATTTGGAGGCATTACCTTTATGGTGAGAGATTCGAGGTATTCTCGGATCATAAGAGTCTGAAATATCTGTTTACACAGAAAGACTTGAACTTGAGGTAGAGGAGGTGGATGGAGTTCATTGAGGATTATGACTTCGAGTTGCATTATCATCCGGGGAAGGCCAATGTGGTGGCCGATGCCCTTAGCAGGAAATCTGTTGGTGACATAGCTAGTATAGCCATCCGAGAGTGGGAGATGTTGGGTGCACTTGGGGAGTTTGATTTGCTTCTAGGCGAATCCGTTGAGGCTGCGGCCTTGTTTTCTGTTGTTGCGCAGCCTACACTTGTGACTCGGGTGTTAGAGGCTCAGAGGGGTGACCTTGAGGTAGAATCCCTCCGAGAGAAGATTTCCATTGAGAAGGTTGAGAAGGGTTTGACGGCGTTTCCCGACCTGAGTGTGAGATATCGAGACCGTCTGTTTGTGCGGGAGTCTTGCCGAGAGGAGGTACTCCGAGAGTTTCATCATTCGCGCCTTGCGGTGCATCCGGGAGGCACTAAGATGTATAGAGATTTGGGTCGCCAGTTTTGGTTGCGGGGTATGAAGAGAGATGTGGCAGCTTTCGTATCTAAGTGCCTTACTTGTCAGCAAGTGAAGGCCGAGCATCAGAGGCCAGCGGGTTTGTTACAACCCTTGCCTATTGCCGAGTGGAAGTGGGAGCATGTCACTATGGACTTCGTTGTGGGCCTTCCGAGGACTCAGCGGGGTAGTGATGCTATTTGGGTGGTTGTAGACCGGTTGACTAAGTCAACGCATTTCATTTCTATGCGCGTGAGAGACTCAGTAGATCATCTTGCCGACTTGTATGTTCGGGACATAGTGAGGTTGCACGGGGTCCCAGTGACGATCGTCTCAGATAGAGATCCTCGGTTTACTGCTAGGTTGTGGCAGAGTTTGCAGAGTGCTTTAGGCACTAAGTTAACCTTTAGCACGGCTTATCATCCTCAGACTGACGGGCAGTCCGAGCGTACCATTCAGATCCTTGAGGATATGCTTCGGGGTTGTGTTCTGGATTTCAGTGGGTTGTGGGAGAGGCACTTGCCTTTGGTAGAGTTTGCCTACAACAACAGTTTCCAATCTAGCATTGGTATGGCACCGTTTGAGGCCTTGTATGGCCGACCATGTAGGTCTCCAGTTTATTGGGCCGAGGTGGATGATGCACCTTTGTTGGGTCCGGAGTTGGTGAGGGAAACGACGGAGAAAGTTGAGCTTATCCGTAGGAGGCTTGTTACAGCCCAGAGTCGTCAGAAATCTTATGCCGACCGTAGGAGGAGACCTTTGGTGTTTGAGGTAGGTGATCATGTCTTTCTGAAAATATCACCTAGGCGGGGATTGATGAGGTTTGGGAAGAGCGGGAAGTTGTCCCCTCGGTTTATTGGTCCTTTTGAGATCCTTGAGAGGATTGGTGAGGCTGCATATCGTTTAGCTTTGCCGCCACAGTTATCCAGAGTACATGACGTGTTTCATGTGAGTATGCTTCGGAAGTATGAGCCGGATCCATCACATGTGTTAGATTGGACCGATTTAGAGGTTGACGAGGATGTCTCGTATGAGGAGAGACCGGTTCGGGTCTTGGATAGGCGGGATCAAATTTTGCGAGGCAAGACCATCCCTTTGGTAAAAGTTTTGTGGAAACATCACGGAGTGGAGGAAGCTACTTGCGAACGTGAGTTGGAAGTCCGCGAGAAATATTCAGACTTGTTTGTTGATATGTAATCTTGTATTTAGATTTTGTAATCTTGTTGGGCTTAAGAACTTTATATATGTCTTAAGTTGTAAAACATTGAGAATGTTTTGGTCTAATGGAAGAATCTTGAAACTTGCCTAGAATTGGAAGTTGGTTATAATTGCGTAATGATAGTGCAGGTTGAAATATATGTTGTTTTACATATTGTGAGATGCCTCTTGATAAGAGATGAAATGACCGGTATTGGGTCAGATTGTTTAATTATTGTAATGTCCTATTGTTTAAAATGGAGAAAAACTTGCTTTTCAAAAACTTGTTCTTAATTTCGGGGACGAAATTCTTTAAGGGGGGGAGGTTATAGCGATCCCGGTATTCCCTTTGCTGTACAGTTGTGTTTCAGACTCGGTTCCGTGGAGTTGGTAGTTGTGTCTACCTACTTGTCGCCCTTTAATGCCATTTGTTTGAGTTTTAGGATGTGTTGGACTTGTTTCGAGTGGGGGAATTGAGTCTTGGTTCAAATTCTTGATTGTTGATTTTTGGTCGTTCCGCTCGAGCGGGCCTTTTAGCGCTCGAGCGGAGATTGCATACTTCCAGTATCTCGTACCCCTGCAAAACTTCTGCAGGTGTGATTTCTACGCTCGAGCGGGTTTCCTGCGCTCGAGCGGGTAGCGCTCGAGCAGGATTGTTAGCGCTCGAGCGGACAGTGCTTTTCTGGTAAAAGTTCTGGGAGGGGGAGATTCACGCTCGAGCGGACTGGATTTCACGCTCGAGCAGGCGAACTTTAATTTTGTGTCTTAGCGCTCGAGCGGGCCTTTTTGCGCTCGAGCGGGCCTTGTCTTCTGTGTCTTTACGCTCGAGCGGTGTATTCTACGCTCGAGCGGACCTGTCGTATAACTGAGCGTGACTGGGCATTTTAAATCACTTTTTGACCTATTTTTTTCTCTCTTAACTTTTAAAAACCGCCCCTTGAGAGTTTCTCTCTCTACTCTTACATTCTCTCTAAGTTTTGATCTATTCCCATTGGTCTTCTACCCTAGTTCCTTTGGAAGAAAGGTAGAGCTTCGCGAGGGCTTCCGTTTAATCTGAAAAATCTTGGATTTGGAGCACTTGGGTTTTTGGGTCGTCATCTCCATCTTCTCCATTCGAGTTCTTTGCTTCGAGGTAGGGATTTCCTATTCCATCTTATACGTTTTAATCCTAAGTTTTGGTATTTCTGATATGTTGGGGTTGTTTGGTGCTATTAAGAAAAGCTAGGGTTTGTTTTATAATTTAAAAAGCCCTAATTGTTGTAATAAAGTTAATTCGTATAATTAATCTTGGGAAAGGTGTGGAAATTGGTTTAATTCATAATATTGGGAAGTTGTGAGATTGAATGATGTAGTTGGATAATTTAACCACTCATCTTTGAAATTGAGATTATATGTGTTGTCACATTTATTTCCTGCTTAGAAATAACTGTTTTGGGCTATCGGTGGAGGATAGTCATGATTGTTGTAGACATTGCATGTGGATTAGGGAAAACTGAAACTAATCAATTGGTTAGGTCGTTGAGTATAAAGGTTGGAATAATACATTAAATTTATGTATTGATTGATTGTGTATATAACTTTGTGTTTATATGCATCACTTGTGTATGGGAGGAGATAGGGGATGTACTCCACGGTTTAGGGGAAGATAGGGGATGTACCTCTAAACCGGTTAATGTTTAAGGGAAGATAGGGGATGGACCCAGGGTCGCAGCTCATATGCTCGCCCATTACAGTTATGATACAGCTCTTATGCTTATCTACTGGAGTATTTGTTGTTTGATTTGATACATCACTAAAATGTGTGTCAATTGGGAAGTATGGAAGTGAATTTTGATTGAGGTTGATACAACACCAACATGTGTATCCGTTATGATATAAGAAAGGTTTAACTTGATTTGTTATCCCTGTTGAATTGGAAATATTGTTAATAAGAGATGAAACCTCTGTTGAGTTATTTGGCCAGGTTCTGAGCTATATTTGTATAAATGGAAAGTGAAACGTGTCATAGACATTAGTGTCATGAAATCGTATAATGATGTAATTGACTATCTTGTGTTAACCATCTATCGAATGCTACTGCTTTAGTTAATTTATATATGTGGTTTAGTATATTTCTACTGGGCTGTGGCTCACCCTATAAGGGAACATCATTTTCAGGTCCAGGTGATTCGCTACCTCCAAGGACTTAGCTTGGGAGGAATTGGACTCGAAGACTTGTCTTTAGTTTAATTGTTTTTATTTGAGATTACATGTAAACATTCAAGCCAAGGGCTTAATTTGTAATTGAGTTAGTACTCAATCTTTTGTATCCAAGTGTTGGCTTGGAAAGATGTAAGCCCTTAGGGCATTTATTTGATGTTGCATGTGATGTCTTTCAATAAAAGTACTCTGATGGATAATTTAATGATTCGTTTTGTTTTATTATTGCATGTTAATGTTATATATTTTGGGTTTATTTTGAGGGCGTTACAAGGGATATTTGTAATTTCTCAAACTAGAAGGGGGAATTTGTATTTTAGAAAATTTACCCTAATAATAATAAACTGTAATTATAATAATTTATGCATGCTCTATTCCATATAAGTATATCACTTGCTATTATTCAGTCAAATTTATATGCTAGTGTGCTCTGAAAGTTATAAGTTATATTATTGGTCAGTCATAAGTTGGGTCACCATACAAGAACAAAAAGGTTCTTATCCAATTCCCATTGGTAGATTGCTCTGTTTTTGTTAATGTGCAGAGCATTATGAAACTCTGCTTATATAGCTAATTAAGCAAATATTGATCAAACTGACTTTTGACTATTACAGGAAGCTAAACCTCTTTGCTATACTTTTTGTTATAATTGGACCCATTATTTTTCAATAAGAAATCAATGTTCCAATTGTTTCTTAATCCCCAAGACTTAAGCTTGCAACAACTTTTTGCCATGATTTTTCAGGCACCACCAGTCTTTCAGACCAAGTAGAATGAACAATGGTTGATTAGTCGACAACAAAATTTGAAGAAATTTAAGCCAAAACCTTGTTCGCCCTTCTAATTACCGGATCAAATAAAGAGTTTGTGCAAACCTAACATAATGGGTGAGAAATTTTACCCAGGGTATACCTAAAATTAGTTGAGTTGGGTCTTAAGGCCAAGCAACGCTAGTATTTTGATGCAAACACATAGGAGAGGCCATTCTTTAGAGCAGTTTCACAACTAATAGTCATCAACTCTCTTGTCTCGCGCTTCTTCTTTCAAACAAAACAATCTTAATTGTTTGAATTAGAGATTGATGATTGTATGCTCCTTCACATAATTAATGATAACGGTTCCTTTTTGTTGCCTTTCTTGCATCAGGTCAGAAAAATAACGATACAACATTGAAAAACAAAGAAAGAATAATTGTCACGCCTCAAAGCCAACCAAGCTAGGCACGCGACAATGTTGCACACCTATAAGACTGATTGCGCCCTATTTGCATGCAGAGAAGAGATGGTGAGAAACTCAATTCAATTTCATTTCACAAAATAATCATGGCAATCAGGAGATGAAATCACAATCAGTAATTCTTTAATTCACAATACCAAAAGTTTCAACAACAATCTACAAATTCAGTTTAGCTAGTTTAATGTTTAGAGCATGCCAAACCTAGAGTTCCATAATCTGAATATTACAAAGATTAATTGCCTCCGTCAAAGCAAACAAGAGTTCTATAATTTAAAACAATGTCGCAACAAAACAATTCAAATAACTTCTACTTGTAGCACTTTATCCCAATAATAACTTCCACCGCTTCCACCACACTATTCTTCTGGATCTGTAATCAAGAGGAAGATGATCCGTTTGATAGCTCAATAATTAACTACTACAACAACTAGTTGAATCAATTATACAAAAAAAAGAATAATTTCAACTAATAAAGTTAAACAATATAATTTTTTGTGATTCAGGAGTGTAAAGAAAATGTCATGTAATTCAGTTAATAGTTAACATTAAATCATTCCAGTAAGGAAAGTTCCATAATCATACAATTTAGAAATTTGTAGGATTTACGGTTCATTTGGATCAGATAGTTTTGGTGAGAAGAGAAGACTCTATCATTTGTTTAGAGAGTCAAGTAGATGAGAAATGGAGACAAAGTGTGAGAAAGAGAAGCCTCTTATTTTGATTATTTGATTTCTAACCAAAAGTTATGAGATTACCCCTTAAAATAAAAATAAAAATAAAAATAAAAGAAATCTCACTCAAATCCCTCTCTCACGTGATTTGCTTTCTTACCAATCTAAAATATGATAGTGAGAAAACACACTGTTTCTTTTCTTTTCTCAACTAGATGAGAGACCACAATAACTTCATTTTTTTTTCCTTACCCCAAGATCCAAACATAGTGTTTTTGTTCGATATCTCAACAAATTCAATAATTTAATTCAATCAATCCAAAACTCTACAGGTTTACACAAACTCATGTTTTTGCAAATGCAACTGCAACCATAATAACTAACGAGTGACAAAAGCAATAAAAAAATAAAGAAAAAATAACTCGAGACACGAGAGTCTAACTAAAATAGAATCTGAATCTGAAGAGGAAAAAATGGATGCAAGCTTAACCCCATTTTTGGAGAGATTGTATCCATAACAAAGAGGTGATTTCATTACTCAATGTATAAACATCTTTAAATCAAACTATGCAGTTAAAAGAAATTCTAGATGTGGTATGAGATGACTTACCTCTAGTGAAATGAATCCAAACTCAAGAGTTCTAATTGAAAACTGTGAACATGGAATTCAACAAGATTGTAAAAATAATAGTGTTTATGTATGTACAAATCATCATAAATAAATTGCACAAAATATTTACATGTGTGGGGCCCATAAATTATTGGATCTACACTAATGTGAATGTTCTGTGTATTTTATGTGGTTAGTTTCTGTGTACCTAATTTTTGTTATTATAAAGTTAAGTACTCCATTCAAAACTGACTAGCTTTGGAAAAAAATAAGTATAACAAGGGAAGAACAATGTTTCTAGCTTCATATGATTGTTAAAATAGACGAGTATAGATTATGTTGCTCTTGGGGTATTTTTCTCTTTTTGTATAAAATCAATTAATCAAAAGCCTAATAAGTGAGTGTCATCTATAAGCCTAACCTTATTGGTCTAATTCCAAACAACCACTCTAATCGCATTAGACTCTTAAATAATTCTGTGATGTCATGCGAGTTCTCTTTCTCATTATTTCTGATCTTTTCTCACCAAGTCAATCCATCCAAACGGAGTGGAAAACTAAAATAAGAAGGGATTTGAATTACCTTAACGATGATTTCAATATTATTCTATTTCTTTTCCTTCAGGAGATTCGGTCTCTTCTTCTACTTCGCAATTCAAGAGGTTCAATCTCTTCTTCTTCTTCATCTTCATCTTCACCTTCACCTTCACCTTCATCTTCTTTCTTCTACAAGAGAATCTTCACTTTCACTTTCAAGAAAATCTACACTTTCACTTTCATCATCTTCTTCTACAAGAAAATGTCAAGATTGAGGGAAAAAAATGGGAAAATTTCATGTCAATGTAGATAAAAATATATTTAGAAATTAATGATAAACTTTATTAATATTAACGTGTAAAGTATAGAATTTTTCATTAATTAGTAAATAATTTAAAAAAAAAACCACTGAAGAGTAGTTTCTTTGAAAAAAACCAGCAGCATACAGTATAACATTAGGGTTTTTAATTATAAAGATCCTAAAATCAACTTATTTGATGAGAGATCATATTTATTTATTATAAGTTTAGATAAAATACGAAGATGCATGCCTTTCATATCACTTTAGTCCTTTAAATTTTAATTTTATTAATTTCTTTCTTTAAATTATCAAATTATTCTAATTTTAAACTACCGTTTAAATCGTTAATAAAATATTTATAAATTTTAAATATGATCACTAAAGTATGTATGTCATGTGTTAATTTGGTCTTTAAAGTTCCAATATTGCTAATTTCGTCACTCAATATTAGAAGTCATGTTTTATTTTTCTCATCAATGTTTTATTCTAATGTTTTGAGAATAAATTAACAAAATTAAAAAACTTTAAGAACCAAAGTCATATGTATATTTTATTATTATTTCATTAACTATTTAAGCTATGAGTTTAAATAAGACCAAATTAATATAAATTAAAATTTTAACAACGAAATTGACAAAATTAAAACTTGGCATAGTGACACAAAATATATAGTTAAAGACCATAAATATAATTTATCATTTATTTTTATATTCTTTTTTGAGTATCACTATTTTGAATGGCCTTTATATAATTTTTCCATTCAACTCCAAAAAAGATTGATTAAGGTTTTTTTAATTGGTTTGAGAAATTTTGAAGTGTATTTAAAATGCCTTTTCAATTTCTAGTCTTTTATTGTATTTCTCTGTTGAGTAATGACATGTGATTGCTTATATTATTGGGACATTAATATTGGTAATCCTTTTATATATATAAAAAAAAATTTACTTGTCAAAAAAATTTATTTTTACAGATTTAGTATCCAGCAAATTGAGTTTATTATTATTTTTGTATTTAACTTTCTTTTCTCACATTTCATTATAAGATTATCGAATTAATGTAATTTTTTGTATGGATAATATGAAAAGTTTGACAAAATAAATTATTCGGATCATAAAAATGAGACCCATAGTTAATCTCATAAGCCCAGACAACATCCTCTAATCTAAATTAGAAATAATATAATGGTAGATCTTTCACAAATACAATATGATTTAATTTAACAGTGAGAAAATAATCAGTAATTTATAATATTCATATTTATTATATATATTTATCTATTAACAATATAATTCGGATTTGTTAAATTGTGAAACCAAAGCCTTGTTCAAATTTAATTAGGCCGTAAAATTTATCTCAAACCATAACCAAATTTAAAATCATATTGTCTCAATTCTAAAAAATTTCAAATTAGAATTAGGCCCACCAAAACTGCACTCTGGTTTTAACAAAGATTTTTTTGAGTAATCACCAATGTTTTTAGGGGTCATGTGAAGTAGTATTTTTATTTTTTTTTAAAAAAATTGAATAATTAAGTGATAGTAATCAACAATGATAATTGGCAACCTTGGCCCTGTTTGGTATAACTTATTTCTAGCTTATTTCAGCTTTTAACTTAATTTAAGTTATTTTGATGTATTTGGTTCAGCTTAACAATACAGCTTATAGCTTTTTGTAAGTCAAAAATCAACTTATTCTTTGAGTGGGAGAGGGGAAGCTTAATTTATAAGTCAAAAATCAACTTCTGTTCACAGCTATAAGCTATAAGCTATAATCACTTTCCCACAGCTCTACCAAACAGGGCCCTTATGTGTCTGTTTGCTATTGGTATTTTGTTATATCCAAAATTTTGTAGGCATTTTTATTTAAATACACTTTGTCATATTTAAAAAAAGGATAAATATATTTTACTATTTCTGTCATTTTGGTTTTTACATTTTTAATTAGTTCAATTTTGACCTTTAACTTTAGATTTTAATTCAATTTGGTTCAATTGATAATTCCATTAGTGTTTTTAAAGAAAAATAATCACTGAGTTGGGTAAGTTTATAATTTTGTTATTAAAAATATGACACATGCCACTTATATACATATTTTTTTTTATAAAAAAAAACTAAGAGTTATAATTAATTAGACCAAATTAAAATAAAATTATAAATTCAAATTTAAAATTTAATCAATTAAAATTATGAAAATCAAAATAATAAAAAAACTAAAATATAAGAACTATCATTGTAATTTTCACCCTTAAAAAATCTAGCATAATGTTACAATATTACCTGAGGTGTTGAAGTAGAAAGGTTGAAGAGTGGCTTTGGTGAGGGGATTATCCCATTCCAGAGATTCCCACCATTCTTCTTCTCCACAAATGCGTTGAAGAGCAGGTGGTGCAGAAGCTTGCTCACCATCCTCATTCATATGCAAAGAAATAGGCAATCTCCTTAACACGGGACACCGATATATCTGAATTTGTTGCAGAGATTCACAGACCATTTTGCCCTTGTATATGCTCTTCAGTCTTGGCACATATCCTAGGTCTAATATCTTTAAATTTGGGAGTGTGATTGTGTTTCCATCATCTTCACGATGCCCCCCTCGATCACTCATCTCTACTTCTACTATTATCTCCTCCACATTCAAGCAGTCAAACAAGTGAAGTTCCTCAAGGTTTGGGAAGTTCTGCAACAACAGGGCAGGGAAAATATTCTCCATTTTTGGACATTCCAACAACTCCAATCTCTTAAGGTTAAATGAAATGTTGTGTAGTGGAACAACTCTGTCAAAGAGTACCCTAAAATTGGGTAAATTACGAAACCATAATTCCTCAATCGTTGTTAGCGGGAGGTGGTAGTCTTCTGAAGAGAATGACGATGACAATGAAAAGATAGATTGAAGCTTGAAACACTCTTCGATTGTAATATTTGTTAAACCTCTTGAAGCCCTTAACGATTGAATATCTGATAAGCTAATGTGATTGTCCCATCTTCTAATTCTCAATCCCTTTATGATGCTGGGAAGCACTATGGCATCAACAATTCCCACCTCAAGTCTGTACATTTTCAACCTTTTGCGTTGCACAGATTCCACGTACTTGGTAAGCTCTTGCACATTGTGAAACTCAACATCGAGATCTTTTAATTGCTTCAAGCACAACAGCTCTTCTGCCGACAGTTTTACTTTTGTTCCTCGAATTTTTAGGTAATGGAGTTGTGTGAGTCTGCATAACTTCCGGCAAGGAGACATACCTAGGATGTAATTCTTCGAGAGTTGAAGCTTTCTGAGATTAACCAATTCTTCTATACCTTGGGGTACTTCTTCAACCTGACTACGAGTTAGTTCGAAATATTCCAATGCCTTTAGTTTCTCCAGTGACGGCACATATTTTAGTTACTGACAATCACATAGTAACAGTTGATGCAAATTCTCCAGCATCGAGATGGAATTTGGCAGAGACTTTACGGCAGTGTAGGACAAATCCAACACCTTGAGACCACGCATATGCAAAAAGAAAGAATCTGGAATTCGAGGTACTTTTGACCAATTGCCTCGAAATAGGAAGGTTGTGAGGCGAGGGCAAATGGGTTCAGAAGGAAGTTCTTCAATATTGTTCCACATTAAGGAAACCCTTTGAAGATCCTCAGACCAATCTTTATGTGGAACTCTTTTTAATCTCTCACCAGCTCGGACCATGAATCAAGGAGTAATTGATGTTATTTTGAGAGCCATATCTCTTATCAAATCATGCATCTTCACGAATTCTGCATATTTGACATTAGCTTCTACCAACAAGCAAGTTTTAATGAGTTTATTCAATATAGTGTGACCCTCATCGAACATTGCTTCTCTATTGTCCGTCTTACATATTAGACCCTCAACAATCCAATGCTCTATCAGTTTTTCCCTATGGATGTCATCATCTCCTGGATACAATGCACAATACAAGAAACAATGTCGTTCCTGCTCATCTTTTAGCCGACTATAACTAAATTTTAGTTGCTCAAATAACCGTTCGTCTTTGTCAATGAGTTGTTGTGCATTTCTTGCATTTCTCCACTCGCGAATGTCATTCACTGCTCTCATGCATCCAGCCATAGTAACAATTGCAAGCGGCAGACAAGCACATTTTTTGGCGACTTCTTTCACCTCTGGTGTAAGTACTGTCTGATGTCCTTCAACATTATTCATAAACAGATTCAGTGCTTCCTCTTCCGTGAGAAGCTCCATTTTAACAGTGCTACAATTCATCTTCATACAGACTTCGAACAATCGTGTAGTCAACACTAGCTTACATCCGTTATCTCTGGTTGGTTCCGGAATACCCATCTCCTCCAGAGGAAATGCTTTCCAAAGATCGTCTAAGATGAGCAGATACCTCTTCTTCTGGAGAAGCATGTTACGTATTTTTGACGATGTATGTAGTTCATCCTCATAATCGGAAAGATCAACATTCAGTTTCTCAGCTATCTGCCTTTGTAGATTTTTGATATCGAATGCTTTAGATCTTGTGACCCAAATAACATCATCAAAGTAATGAATTTCATCCAAAAGTTGATTATGGATGTCTTTTATGATGGTTGTTTTACCGATTCCCCCCATTCCATGAACACCGATTTTTCGAACCGCATCATCCACCAAGAAATTCCAAACTTCCTCCTTGATCCTTGCTCTTGTGGGTTCAGCCAAAGATTCTGCAGTGGGTATGGCGTGTCCACAAGTTGGATCATCAATCAACAAACCGTTAGAAAATCCACCATTTTCTTGCAGTTTTTCCACATCTTGAATCGTCTCCACTACACGCTTTCCCAACTCTGCGCGTTTGAAGACATTCATCCAACTTACTTCTTGCACTTGTCTTTCCAAAGTTTGGACATCATTTGCTATCCTTCGCACATCTTCTTGCCAAAGTTCAACCTCTACCCTTCGTCTTTTCCTTGACCGCTGCACTTCATAATTCACGTCTTCATTTATGTCCTTCTCTCGGCCGTTCAATTGCTCTGTATTTCTTTTGAGTTTTTTCATGTTAGTTTGAAGGTAATAGTAATATTCAAAGGTTGAACCAATCTTTTCTATGGCCCAGTCCATTCCTGCAAATAGGGAAGAGGATTGAAGTTAACAGGAAAAATTCTAAAGAAAACTTCAATATTGATTCTAATGGCTGTTAGAAAGCAATTTCAAATTTGATTTGCAAAAGCAAGAGAAAGAAAAACATGCTAATTTATGCAAACTGACTTCATATTCACCTCCAAATAATAGAAAGTCAGTCTTTGAATTACTGACAAAATAGTGATTGTGCTAAATAGATAGCTAGTAACAATGAACCAGCATTTATGGTGTTCAAGAATTTCTGTTATGACATTGATTGTAAATTTCAGGTAAGTGGATGATTTGGAACACAAACAAGAACAAGATCTATGCTAGAGTTATCTGCCCAAACTTGACCCAAGTTAGGTGCGAATCGATTGATTTGCCCAAATTGCACATAAATTTAAGGGGGTTTTTTTGTTTAAAGTGCAGTTAAGTTAATTAATTTATAAAAATTCAACCTTTATATTTTTTTATTAAATCATAAATAATATTAAAATAAATAGTTTATATAATGCGAGAGAGATAAAAAAAATTGAAGAACCGATGTAATGTCTTTACAATTTCTTGGCCAAATTCTAACACTCTTTTAACATCTTTTCCACACAAAAAAAATAAAATAAATAATAAATAAAAAATAATAATAATTTGATGACCAAACTTCAAATAATACAAAAAGAAGAGCAACAACTATTCCATTAATAGGTTAACACTTAATATTTTGTCTCCTAAAACTCTAATACAAAAGTTGTGGATCCCATGATTTAGACCAATAATTACTCATTTGAAGCACCACCTAGACATGTTTCAGGAGTATTGAATAATTTTTCCGAAGCTCATTATGCTGCTTCATAAACATATGTTGAATGCAGTGGAAAACAATGTAGAGTCAATATATATATACATGCAATTTGCACACGCAATGCATATGTAACTCAAAAAAATAATAATAATATGATTAGAATAATAGCAAAAAAAAAAAAAATGCATATACCATGCGTGTTCAGCTCAAAAAAATATATATATTATAAGAATAATAACAAATATATATATATATATACATACAGTATAAGTTGCTAAGTGGTAAAAGTTTCTTTACTAAACCTATGATTATGGGTTCGAGACCCTTTCTCCTCTATACCAAATTTTTACAAAAAAATATGAGACATAAACCCAAAATATGACAATAGAAGACGCAAATTTGTCAACACAATACCACCAACAAGCAGCCTTCACTTTATAATAGTGAGACAATGCAAATATTGGGGTATTTTGGAAAAATTCAAAATATGAGATACAAAGGTGTTAACACCACCAGAAAACTTCACTTTATAATAGGTATTTGAAAAAATTCAAAGTATGAGACATAAATGTGTTAACACCATCAGCAACCTTCACTTTATAATAGTACTAGCAGTCTGTAAAGGTCCGCACCCACAACGTGGGTGTAACTCAAAAAAAAAATAAAAATAAATAAGAATAATAACAAAGAAAAATATGAATATAATATACATTGTTCAAATAGAGAAAGCTTTCATTATTAAACCTATTGTCATGGGTTTGAGGCCATTCCTCCTCTTTACATAATTTTTGCGAAATTCACCAAATATAAGGATATTTTGGATGTCAAAAACACCATTACAAAATTCACCAAATATAAGAGTATTTTGGAAAAATTCAGGAAAACCCAAAATATGAGACACAAATATGTCAACACCACCAACCTTCACTTGATAATAGTATAGGGTATTTTGGATGTCAACAACACCATTACAAAATTCAACAAATATAAAGGTATTTTGGGAAAATCTGGGATAAACTAAAATATGAGACACAAATATGTCAACAACACCAGCCTTCACTTTATAATAGTATAGAAGATAGATAGATATAGAAGATATATGACTTTTCTTAGCCATCCAAAATAAATAAATAAATAAAATTGTACACACAATAATTTAACAAATAAATTTGTATTAATTAATTTTAAATTAAAAAACAAACTAAAGTGATTTACTTTGGTCACTCTGGTGAGAGAGGTCTATTTTTGAAACTATTTATTGGCCAAAGCTTTAATTTTGTTAGGTCAAAATGACATTATTTATCCAAAAGAACAATTATTTGTTCAAAAACTTAACTATTTGTCTATCTATTTAAATGTGGTTTTTAAATTTTTAAATTTTTTTTAGAACTAAAAATTAATTTAGTGATGAAATGAAAAAATAAAAAGGTCCAAATTGAAAGTAATATTGGGTGATAGGTCAAGGGGATAAAGTGACATTGGGTGACAATTCATGGGGTAAAGTGTAAGTTATCCTATTGATGAAAGGGTATTTTTAGTCATAAATGTCCGAACTAAAAAAAAAAAAATAGCAGACGAGGGAGGCTAGTTGTTAAAATTTTTAGTTGAGGGGGGTAAAGTGATAATGACAATAGTTGAAGGAGATAAAGTGTAATTTATCCTTCATATTAAGGAAGATTCTGATAGATGATTGGTCATCTTATTTAGACATCATCAAGTTTAGAAAGTGAGTTTACGAAGTAGACTTTTATATCATTTTTTTTAAGAAATTAAATAATTATTAAAATATTACTTAATATAGGTCAATTAGGTTAATAATAAATTATAGATGACTGGTTTTAATTAAACATATTATTCACTTTTCATGAACCTATGTAATAATTTAAAATATTACTAATGTTCTTATGCTCATAAAGTTTAAAAATAAAAGATAATTGGCTATCTCACACCGGAAGGTTTATTGTGTGCATCCCTTAAGGTGGATACCATATGTACTTTATTACAATTTGATATAATTTTTATTATAAAATTTTATAATATTAATCACTAAATACGTAATTTCACCATAAATTAATGTAATGTAACAAAAGTTTGTGGTTTAGTTAAGAAATTTTTTGTTATGCTAATTTGTGACAAGGTTACGCATTTTATGGTTGATATTACGAAATGTTGTGATAAAATTACACCAATTTATGGTGCGTGCATATGGTTAGTTTTAATAGTTAGTTTAAAACTATTTAACTATTTTTGTTTTAAAAGAAATTGCTTTCTAGAGTTTAAATAAATATGATGAATTATTTTTATTTTATAAAATTTTATATTTAAAAAATAAAAAAATTTCACTCCGTGCGTAGCAAAGGTTTATTTTGTTCTTTTAAACATTATACTAGAAAACTCAATAATAAAAGTGTCACAGTTCATAAAAAAAGAAGATGAAGGCCATGTTTGGTTTGTATTTGTGAAATAAGTTTGAAAATTAATTTTTTGGAAAAAGTTTACAAATTAAAATTTTATTTGGTTGTATGTTTTGATTTTGAAAATAGTTTTGGAATTTTAAAATCGGAAATGATTTATTTATTTATTTTTGTAGTTGAATAGATGAGTGTGAGAGAAAAAGTGATTAATTGGTGTGTAATATGAGAGAAGGAAAGATGAGAGAGAAAAAAAAGTGATTGATTAATGTATAGTAAAGATAAAAATGATTTTGGACTTTTTTTTTCAAAAATTTTCAACTAAACAAATTTTTAAACTTTTTTTTCTCAAAAATTGTCTTTCAAGAGACAAACCAAACAATGCCAAAGAGTTCTACAACAAAACACTTTGCACTCTACAATAATACATTAATTAGTTTTCTAACCGTGCAGTGCATGAATTCAATTTAAATTTAAATTTTATGTAAATATAATTTTTTAATATTTATACAATAATTTTTAAGTTGCAGAATGCATGCATGTTGAAAATTAAAACAATCTTATCATATAAGTTTATATCAGCTCTAATCAAAATTTCAAACAAATAGCTCCATATTTATATAAGAACACATCTATTTTTTTATTAATATTATTTTATTGTTAACAATAAGTATTCAAACTTGGCAATTGATATGTGTTTCTTTTCAGGAGACTTACGTATATGTCCTAATAGATAGATTTATTATTTAATAGATTTTATGATAATTAATGACGTTTTTTATCAAATACTATTAAAAAATGTCATTAATTGTTAATTTTTAGTAAAGGTTTAAAAATTGTCACAAAAAATGTTACTAATTATAAGTTTTAGCGACAGTTTAAAAAAATCATTACAAAAAAGTCACTAATTTTTAACTTTTAACAACAGTTTGAAAAATTTATCACAGAAAAACGTAACTAATTGTAAGTTTTAGCGACAATTTATAAAAATCGTGACAAAAAAAAGTCGCTAATTGTCAATTTTTAGGGACATATGCAAAAAATCGTTACAAAAAAATTTATTTTTAACGATGATTATACTAGAATTTATTTTTAATAGGACTTGATGAGAATTAAGTACAAATATTAAGATCTATTGATAGTTTACCCTTATTTTCGAGGGAGAGAATCCAATGTGTTTACATGTCTTACTAACTCACAATTAAATATAAACAAATTATGAGATAACCTATTTGTTTGAATAAAATAAATGTATAAAGATACTATCTTGCATCACCGTCATAAAATATATTTTACACCTTAAGAGAGAATTCAATTATGGTCCACTTACTATGGTATGAAATTAAAATGTGTATTTTAATAAGAACAAATACAATACCAAAAAACTCTCTTTAGTTTAATAAGGGACAAAATTTAACTACATTAGTAATGTACTACATAAAAGAAAAAAGAAGTCTTGTGTGATGTAATAGGGTTTAAATTTGGAATTATAAAAATTTTCAACTATCAATCATTTGTAATTTTTGTTTGAGGAGGCACAATAATTTCTTGTTTGATGAACAATAATAACTATACAATGTGTTTGGTTTCAATTTTTTGAATTCATTTTTCTAAAAATTAAGATTTTTGTTTTTCGTATTTTTTTTTTGTTTTTAGTGAATATTTTTAAAATTCTAAGCAAATTTTTTTTTTTATTTTTTTAGATGTACCTTACTTAAATGTATCTAAATAATAAAATATTTGTGAAAAAATATTTTAAAAAATTAATAAATATACGAAAATATGAAAAATGTACTGAATTTTCTTTTTCTTTTTTCTGTATTTTTGGTATTTAGTGAATTTTTTAAAGATTTTTTCACAAATATTATACTTTTAAGTATATTTATATTAGGAGCGTCTAAAAATTAAAAAAATTGCTTAAAATATTAAAAAAATTCAGTGAAAACAAAAAAAAAATACAGAAAAAGAAAAAATAAAATTTTTTGAAAAGTAAATTCTGGAAATAGAAACTAAACAGAGTATGTATTTTGAATATTTGACTTATATATGTAAATAATGATAGAATTGTAATTCATGAAAAAAACAATTGTTACTTTTAAAAAAATATGAGCTTCTACTCAAGGAATATGAGCTTGTACTCGAGGAACGTATCTACACCACAAGTTTGTACCGAGGTTTATAATCTAATTTTGAGTTTTTTTCTTGTACAAAAAATAATTGAAAAAAGAAAATAATCAAGCAAACGAAAGAGGAAACATCATTGTATATGGCCCATTCATTCTGTTACTCAAGATGCCAAATAAAAATTTTCATCTTTACCAAGAGATACAAAAATTAGCTAACCGTTCAATAGCCTTAGAAAATGATTGAAAGAGCTGCAACGCAAGAGATAATCTTGATAGAAAGCAACAATAGAAAAAGTAACTAATAAATGTGCAGTATCTATGCTACATGAAATACTACTTGATTTATAAAATCCTCAGGAAATATAGAAAAAAATTTAGATATTTCTGAAGTACTGTGTGTTCATATTTTTTCACCAATTATCATTTACTATATCCTTTAATGTTCCTTAATCACTCAGTACAAAATTATAACACCCTACTTTTCTTTATCAATTATAATATCATAGAAAACTACGTAACCATATGTCGAGAATACTCAATAATCACTCAATATAATATACTCCTTTAATCTTCCATATTTAAAGGATATATATGTAGGGTTTATTAGAATCTCTTCATCTTTTCCATTTTCACAATAAAAAGAAAAAGAAATCAATGCTTAGATAGAGAGAACGCAATGTACGGAGAACGAAGTCTAAAAGACACAAAACACAAGGAAATGCATAAAATACAATAATAATAACAATAATAATAATAATAATAATAATAATAATATGTGCTATTCTTAGCTTGACACATGGCACATTAAAAGATTGGACCCTTTTTTGAGAACCCCCTTCACTTTCAATGCATTGTGGTTAGTTAATTTTTTGTTTTGTTTTATTTTTTTTTCCCTCCTATCTCTGGCTAACGTGTGTTTGTGGGGATTGTGAGGGTACAAAAAAAGGGATCTGTATAATTTCTGTTTACTTATATACTATATGATGTCCCTGGTGGCATGTGTATGAGTCGTGAATTGTAAAGCACATATACTTTTTAAATTCGTATTAGATATCGATACTCTTAGATACATAGCAGATACTTACCAAAAGTATTACCTACTTCTTAATTGATTAATTCTGACATATTGGATACTTATTTTTTAAGCATTGGATACTCCAAGTCTCGTATTATTTGTTTTACAAAATTAGAATTGTAACATTTCTTACATAACATTATAATATACTTTAATTGTGAGGATAAATAAAATAATATTTTTTTCAATACTTTGCTTAGTTCTTTGATAAGAAGAATATAGTGAGTTAAAAGTAATAGAATTTATCAAATTGACGTATCCTTATTGTATCATGCAGGTCCCATATAACTACATACAAAGTAAAAATTAACAAGTGAATAATATAATAGTAGAATTAAATATTAATAAATAAATAAGTAAATAAACTTACTTACAACATTTTTGACTACTGTAAAAGGGAAAAACACAAGGACAAATTCTTGTGAATTGTTCTATTATTGCGATATATACACATTGGACTTGATATTAAAGCAAAATATCTGTAAAACCTATTGAAATTGAAGAAATAAATTAGCTAATAACTTAAATTAATTCCCAATTCTTAAATATTAGTATTTTACATTACAAAATTATAATATATTTTCTTTTGACTAGTTAGTTTTCTTATATTACTTCAATATTTAATGTGTTTCCCTAATTTGTTTATTAATCTATTTCATATCTGGCTTATTTTTTATTCATTTGGACTACATAAAATTGGTATTTGAGTAACAAATGTAAAATTTATAATAAAGTAGCTCTCTATTACCAAACAATGATTAAAAATTAGATCGGAGGATTGGATCTGGATCGGGATCGAAATTCTACGATCCTATGAAATTCAACTATTAAGATCAAAAGTATACAAATATAAAATTTACAGTAAATTAGCTCATATAATACAAAACAAGGATTAAAAATTAGATCAAGAGAATAGATCGAGATCGAGATTCCACATATGAGATCCAACTATCAGGATTGAAAGTATACCAAAAAAAAAAAAAAAAAAAATTACAGTGAATTACCTCATAAAATTCCTTATAAGGATTAAAAATTGAATTGATGGGATCGGATCTGAATTGAGATTTCATGATTCTATGAGATCCAACTATTAGGATCAAAAGATCCTACTTGTAAAATTTTTTTTACACGATCCAGATCTATTGTGTCCAAATAAATTGTAAAATTGTAAGGTTATAAGATTCAGATTGAGATTCTGATAAGCATAGATAAAGGAGGAGAAAAAACAGAAGATAAAGCAAAAAAATGCATAAGTAGGGATGTGATTGGTTCGGTTCGGTTCGGTACAGCCAGTATTTAGGTAAAAAATTACATCGAACCGATAATATCGGTTTTATTATTTTGAACACTGATACAGACCGCTTCTCCTATCAAACAGCACCGAACTGAACCGATTGAAACAGTTCGGTTTTAATCGGTTTAGGATTTTTCAAACTTAAGCCACTTTTAAATATAATCATTAATCTATATAAAAATATTAAATTAGTTATTTGTCTACCATTTCAAACCACTACAAGAAATGTCACTTTTGGCTACCAAAATATTGGTTGCCAAAAGTCCAATATTTAGTCGCTGAAACGATTTAGCGACTAAAATATTTTGTCACCAAGCTCGTCGCCTTTACCCTGTCGGCAATAGTATTGTCGACTAAATTTCATTTTGTCGCCGAAAGTGACTACATTTGGCTACTAATATTAGTTTAGTCGGCAAATGTTATGTTTCCGCCACTAAAACCTTTAGTTGCCGAATGAGGCTTTTTGGCTACTAAGTTATTGTGGTCGGGGAAGGTGTCACCTTCAGCTACTAAATAATTAGTCACCAAAAGTACACATTTGGCTACGAAACTGTATTTAGTCGGCAAAAGGTGCATTCAGCGACTAAAGTGTTAGTCACTAAAAGTGCATTGGGTTATGTTTTTGCTACTAAATTCTTAGTCACCAAAACATTTGACAAACTTATTTAGCTACCAAAATATTTGGTGGCCAAATACTTTAACGTCTTTTTAAATTTTTTTTTTTTTTTTTTTTCTAAACAACCTGTATCCATTATTAATACAACCTGTACCCTGTATAAACAATATAATCCATCAACGCTAAATATGTTATCAAGCATTCAACAACGTGCACACATTTTAGTTCCAACCATCCAAAAAATTAATATTGAACGTCCAATTATATATATATTACAAATTCCATAAGAATCAAGTCTAATCCAACGTCAATAATTTAATTTCATACATAATACAGGAAAAACCAACTACTCCCATTACACATTTTAGTTCCAACCATCCAAAAAGAAGTACAAGATGTCGTCCTGGCATCACTATAAGCTCCCATTGTTCGAGTCCTTCAATCAGCTGAGTTTCTAACTTACCCATTAATCTCATATTTGTCATTCCTTTTATACAGACAAGCTAGTGTTCTACTAAACATTTGCTGCTAAACCCCGCCCCTTTCCTAAATATCCATCTTCAAAACAATATTATTGATATTATTATCACACGATTCCTCCAGGGCTGCAACTTTGGCTCGATAAGCAGCTGCTGCTGCAGCTGCTACAGCGGTCCTAACCCTTTCTTCCTGAGGGAGCTCACAGGCTTCACTGATAGAGCTGAATCTTAGTTCAGCAGGTGGAATGAAACAATCTACTGACAGGCCTGGAACATTGAGTGCCACTTCCTCGATTGTCCATGCCTCTTCCATCCTGGTTTTGGTGTGGCTCATAGCAGTCTCTCCAAACCTGAAAAGGGTTACCACTGATCGTCCCGAGTGAGCAATCATGATCCCTTCAACGGGCCTATAATCATCAAGAAATGAATTGATTGTGGTCTCCCAGTACACAGCATCCGTGCCATTGCTTGGATGTGAGTCAAATGGGAGTCTTCGAGGTGTACAAGGAGCCCAGTTTTCTGGCTGAAATAGCCACGGTGTGTGCCTCCAAACAAGCTTGCCGTTACATCCAGCATGAATTTTGCTGCCACCAAGAGCCAGCTCCACATACCACATATCTGGATTCATCTGCCAGAGCACAAACCCACCTGACTCTGCAGCTTTGGAGGAATTCCTGCTCTATATGACCTTTGTGGCTGTCTCGATATCAGAAGCTAACATCCTCACCTTACCCATTACATAAGCATTGACAACAGCATTCTGAAGCTTTTGTCCTCTGCAAGCTGCAGTGTACTGCTGCAATATATATTGAGCAGAGGATGATTCCGGCCATCAAAATCCAGCAACATGGTCTCACTTGAGAAAAATTTCAGCAAATTAAAAAGTGAAGCGAATCATATAGATCAGCACATTGCACTTGCAGATCAACACATTACATACCAAAAAAATATTTTTTTTTTTGCTTACTTCTTGTTTCTTTATATCTTTTTTGATTTATGAAGGAAGTGATTCTCCATAGTCCATTAAAATGCATTCAATTAATCCTCACAAAGTCACAGCATATGGTGCTCTCCACAAATGAGGCCACACAAAAGAGAAAATTGGGGTTGATTTTGTCTCCTACTCAACCATTACTACTCTACTCTAGTTGATCCAGAAGCACCAGTTGATGATCCGGAATTACTGAATAATTAATTACATGATCCAGTACATGACTTTTTAAAATTCATACAACTGTGCAAGAAATAAAAATAAGCCAAATTAAGAACCCATGATATTCACTAACACTATGATTGGTTAGGGATTTGGGAAGGGAAAAAGAAAAGGCAGGTGAAATGTGCCTACATTTTACATAGTTTTACACACTTTTTTCCTTTTCATTTCCAAATACCTTCCCAAATCCCCCTTTCATTTCATACATTATACAGGACTGCATATACCCTGTATTATGTAAATCTGTATATACAGGGCAAATCAAGGAAGCTAAATGATTTAGAAATTGACACATAAGAGGTTGATTTCATGTAGTTATATAATTTCATTGCAGCAAGTGATTGAGTTCAGTAGTTCCCCATATATATTTTGTCAACTCTAGAACATAGTAAAATGTAGAAAACAAATTGTTTCAAGAGCCAGCAGATATACCGAGAAGAAGTGAGGGACAAAACCTACCATAAAGCCACCTGTCTCTGTTTGCCACCAAGTGTCAGATATGAGGCATCTTGAATCTCCAACTATATTGAAAAAGCACCTGTTAAGATGAAAAAGAAAACGTGTCATACTTCTTGTGTTCAAAAAATGTAATCCAGCAACAAGAGTAGAGCTTGTAACCTCCATGCACTAGGATTTATAGGCTCGCCTACACTACCGAGGACTCGTAAGGATTTTCGTGAATAGCGGGTGACATACTGCATGGTAAACAACACTTGAAATCAGTATACCATATATCTTACCATTAAAAAACTCCTCTCTCCCCAAAATATGTAGAGAATACCATAGTTTGCAAGAAGTGAATGATACGAATTGTTCTCTCTAATTAGAGGATATGAGGTGAAGAATATGTACACGAAACAAACTTGGCCCACTGGTTTGTGCAGAGATTATTTACTACAATGGTGTACTTACAGTTAGGATATATGTATTTTGTGTATTGTATTTATATTTGAGGGTAGTTTAGTGTTTTGGCTTCACTTTTAATAGGGTTAAGTTCTTGTATTATATATGGAAGATTAAGCAATAATAGGCTAGCAATACTAGATATATTCATTAAAGGGCAACACCAAACCAAAAAAGATACTAAAAACCCATGGACTTGATGGCAGAACCTAAAAGGTTAGAAAGTAGAAGTATTTATTTGATGATACTAATAACATGGAGTTTGGAAGGTGATATTAATAACATGTGGAATACAATGACAGAATGCATTAATAGAGCTCTTCTCCTCTCTTTTTTGCATGTTTAATCTTTTGTTAACAATTACAAATTTATGCAAGAACATCTTCACACTTGGCCAAGAAACAGAAAACTAGTGAAATAAATCAAATGAGTAGTCAACTGCAAATAGTACTATTGCAAAATATAATCTTAACTAGCTTGTCATTTGAATGTATTTAAATTACACATGCATGTAAGGTTAGAGAATTTTTTTACCTCATCTCCATCACGCATCAGAGAGCGCACCAGTGTAGGGGCAGTATAAAATATTGTCACCTTGTATTTGTCAACAATGTCCCAACATCGTCCAGGATCTGGATAATTTGGAGCCTGCAGGAAATATACAGATTACAGATATTTGCCAAAAGGATGCAGGATCACATTAACAACTACACTTTCAATCAAATGGCATTACTGAATATTCAAAGGTAAATGTAATGCAGTGTACTCTACTGATAAATTTCTTGCAACTAACATCCTTAATGTCACAGGAAGCACCATCTATTCAAATCTCTCCCATAAACTTATTCTCCTGACAGGACATAAAGAAATGAAATAGAGGAATACATTTCATGGTAATAGGGTATAGATTGCCTTTTCATTACATAGTCTCATTTATGTTTCTACTTTTTGGTTGAGAACATTATAGTTTTATCAAATTAAATTATATGTGCACACAGTTACTTAAAATTCATAAATTTTAAACTCCGTCTCTGTTTGAGTTTTCACTCATTCCACTGATTCACTCCTTCATATATTTGCTCCGCCAATTGATAGAGACATAATTCATATGAAACTATGGTTACAGGGTGCTCAGGCTAAGTTCACATCTATATCTAATTCATCCTTTCCAGATAGGTTACAGTTCCAGTATTGGCGGGATCAAGATGTAGGAGTTACTTTTAACACGAATAATGATTCAGTGAACTTCAAGGCAAAAAAGGGCTGATTTATTTTAATTAAAGTTTGTAGTTGTTTGTATTAAGTCTATGATTAGGTTAGTGTCTATGGACATTATTTCTAATGCGCATGAGTTTTAGTTAGGGGCTAGGTAATTGCTATGTATTATGACTCTAAAGACCATCCTCCTCTCAAACTCAAACAAAAGGGCCACTGCTTTCATGCTTTCCAATCACCTAAACAATAGCCATCATCATGGGACTAATATTAATATGAAGTCAAGTACTACCAAAGTTATGAGTGAACAACAGTCAAATACCTAACAAAGTTAAACTTCATAAAACATGAATTCCCTTCCAAAGTGGCAGATCTAATAAAAAAACAACAAAATAATGTAAGAAAATTGAATTTTTTTTTATGTTAAGTCAGCAGAATTGTGCTGCTTGTTGGTGCAACAAACTTGAATTAGTTGTTATGACACTAAGGACTAACTATAAAGATAAGCAACCTTTTCTATCTATCTCTTACAAAAAGAAAAACTACAGCTACCATAATGTCTAGAAACTTTGCTTTTCAAATAAATAATTTCTGAGAACAACTTCATTCAAAGCACTAGATGTGTAGAACAAAGTTCCCGACAGCAAACCTTTTTGACATCTCCAGTGGTCACCAGAGGTCTAGCAGAATCATGGATGCAGACAAGTTCAGACTTTACATCAACTGCCTGTAAACAAAACAGTATGTATCAGTTAAAAAGTTTGCCAATAGAAAAATGCCTTTGTTTAATAAATATTTGGAAAGAATGTCCTCATTTCTTCCTTTTAATTAGTCAATAAAATTAATTTTGTTGTTGATCAAAAAAAAAAAAAAAGAAAAAAAAAGAAAAAGGAAAGAATGACAAACTAATTCAAACGATTTGGGATACTAATTCAAATGATTATTGGTTGCCACACTTCAATGCCTACGAAAAGATTATCAAAGACAATGGAGCATGAAGCGTCAGTTTTCGCAATACCTTTCATCACTCAAACCCGGGAAGCATCAATCATTCCATCTCCAAAACAGCCCCAGAGGGTGTCACGTTTGAAGACCCTGTTAATTGAGCCACGTTTATCCAACTCTGTGTAAATCCCAGCATAACTATGCACAGCATCAGAACAATGCCGCAAAAATGCTCTAATTCTGGCTCTATATATGGGTTCCTTGATTGAAAATCCATCAGAGACATTTTCTCAAACAGCTTATCTGCTTCCCCAGAATTGACATAGACTAACGAGAACACAACAATGTTGCTAACCTTTTATGCTATATACTATTGATACTAGCCGTCCTAAAACAAGAGTTGTATATGGATCTACAAAGAATGACCACTACCTAACTAGCACATATATATATATGATTACATAAAAAAATGCTTTAGATTGAAACAAGAGTGATGAAAAACATGGTTATAAAAAGAGTTGATTCATGTTGAAATCTTACTGACAGAGTTGAAGGTCAACCTCCAATAGACTTCTCAGAGCAATTATATGATCATACTTAAAGTGTTTACATATATATCTAACAATAAATGAATAAATGTATAAACAATCATTTTTCTCACATATAGTGATTCTGGTTCAGGGACATTTGCAGATCTGTGAAGATCGGCGGAGGAGGAGGAGGCGGTGGGGTGAAAAGAGGGCATCGACGGAGGTGGTAGCGGAGGCAGTGGTGGTCGCAGCAGTCACGATGGCGATGGCGGAGGAGGAGGAGGAGGTGCTCCGGTTGCCGGCGAACGCGAGGAGGAGCGGCAGCGGGACGGCGACGCAGCTGGACTCCTCAACCCTTCATCTTCTGAAACGAAGAGATGACCCTAATATTTCATTGGAGAGGTATTGATCTCACCCGTTGGTTCTTCAAGTGATCTCCGCCAATTAATTTGTAAAACCCTTCAAAATTTGAAAAAACCCTCCAATATTTTTTTTTGTTTCCAATCGCCGACTAAAGCATTTTGGTAGCCAAATCTCTACCTACGGTGACTAAAGTTATTTTTCGTCGCTGAAAATAAACTATTGGCGACTAAAATTTTAGTCGCCAAAGGTAAAAAATTATTTTTTATTTTCCAATCGCCGACTAAAGCGTTTTAGTAGCCAAATCTCTACCTAATGCGACTAAAATTGTTTTTCGTTGCTGAAAATAAACTATTGGCGACCAAAATTTTGGTCGCCAAAAGATAAAAAATAAATTTTTAAAATTCTTTCGGCTACTAAACAATTTAGTAGCTAAAAGTAGCTCTACGGCTACTAAAATTTCTTTTAGTCGCCAATTGTGATATGTTTAGCTACTAAAAATTTTTGTAGTCGCCAATTGTAATATTTTTAGCTACTAAATGTTTTTTTGTCACCAATAATCAACATTCCCCTACTAAAAAAAATCAGTAGCTAAAAAGTTGACTTTTGCCGACTAATATTATTTTTGGTAGCCAATTCCGATACTTTTGGCGACTAAATTTTTTTTGGTAGCCAAAAATGGTCGCCAAAAATGTATTTCTTATAGTGAACATATCAAATCCATCTATTTAATACATACTTTTCAATTCTTAAATTAACAAAAATAAAAACAAAAAAAAGTTTAAAAATATTAAGGTTTCAAGAATAATGAATTGTTAAGATTATATATAATAAGAGTTTAAAAACTTAGGCCTCGTTTGGGAACAAATTTTTTTTTTGTAATTTTTTGGCTTTTTGGTTAAATATGATATAAAAAAAACTTTGGATAACTTTTTGGTTTTTTACGAAAATATGTGTAAAAAATAGAAAGAAAAGAGAATCTTTTTGACTTTTTGGTATAAGTTGTTGGCTTTTTTATTTTTTTTAGTGACCTTTTTGGCTAAAAAAGCCACTTGCCAAACGAGGCCTTAGGTTATAAAGATGATAAGGTTAGTTAATTAAGATTAATAATTTATTATACTTATTAATATCATTATATTATTAGATTATATATATATATATTATAAATACAATATATGTTGAAGCGGTTGATTTCGGTTTAGATCAGTGCACAAGGTACTTAAACCGATACCGAATCGAAAACCAAAAAAAAATCAAATTTAAAAATCTCACAGACCGATTCTTGTTAAAAAACAGATCAAATATAATCGGTTTGGTCCGATTTACACGATTTGGTCAATTTTTTTAGTTTTTCTCACATCATAGGCGTAAGAGTAAAATATGTATATACTACTACACCAAAGATACATATCCTTGAAAAAAGAAATGATATATATATTTAACACTATACCTTTCAAGCCAGAGAAAAACCAAGATGCTTTGCGAGAAAAAATAAGTAAAGAATAATGATAGACGTGGTTAAATTCTTATAAATCACCAAAATTAAGCTCTTAAAATGCTTATAAACTTCCAGCACAGCATAGACCGGAAAAAAAAAAAAAAAAAACTTTGAAATTATACAGACAAGATCTCACACAATGACAAATGTAAAGTGATAAAATAAAATACCTTGTTGCAAAAAATGAAAAGCAGATCAAGTCTGTAACTTCTTCTGAGGGGCTCGAAATATCAAAGGGAGAAAGAACAATTGCAACGGAAAAGATGAGAAGAAGAATGAGGTCAATCTGATGTGAGGAAGGAGCTGGGAAGACTTTTCTTGACTTTGTGGTGAGAGATAATTTTGAAACTTTCTGTTAAAAAAATCACCACTAGCCACCACTAACTAATTCTTTATTCAACTTTTCAAATAAGACAAATTATATAAATAGTCCCTATACTTTGAGGATAGTGTCATTTTAGTTCTTAATTTTTTAATTGTAATATATTTGATTCTACATTTTGAATCTTGTTTCAAATAAGGATAATTGAAGATACCAAATATAAACTAATTTGACAAAAATAAATGTCAAGAAAATATTTTTTAATTTTTAAAAATTATTTCTACACACCAAAGATAAAATTATGTAAAATTGATAAATCTTTTTTTGACATTTATTTATTTATTTACTTATTTTACCAAATTAATTTTTATTATGTGTTTGGATGATGATCATGTAATGGGTGGTTGTTAAGATTTTAATGTATAATCGATATATTTAATATATAAAATATTTTTAGTTTTGGATTTTTAATTTAATGGATTAGTTTAATAATAATATTAAAGTTATCGTCATATTTGACTTTTGGTAAAAATATAAACTAATTTAATAAAAGTAAAAACAACCACTTATTACATGATCATCATCCAAACACATAATAAAAATTAATTTGGTAAAATAAATAAATAAATAAATAAATGTCAAAAAAAGATTTATCAATTTTACATAATTTTATTTTTAGTGGGTAGAAATAATTTTTAAAAATTCAAAAATATTTTTTTAACATTTATTTTTGTCAAATTAGTTTATATTTTTATCAAATTAATTATTTTGCCTTTAAAATTAAGTAATGATATATTCAATTGTCCTTATTTAAAACAAGATTCAAAATTTAAGATCAAATATATTACAATTAAAAAGTCAAAAATTAAAGTGACACAAGCTCTAAACTATAAGTACCATTAACATAAGGGAAAATTGGCCTAAGGTCCCTCCTCTACTTTTGATAGGAGGAAAGGTCCAAAATAATATATTTTAATGGCTAAGGTCCATGAAATTTATTTTAGATTATAAAGTACCTAAATTACCCTTCCTATATAACATAAATTTGTTTGAATATAATATTGTTGACTTAACTGATAGAATTTGGAAACCGAATTCGCAGGGGAGATTTCTTGGGAGTTTACGTCGGAGATTTCAGTGGAGATTTCATGGTGAGATTTCGTCGTGATTTGAGTGGAGTTTGACGAGAAAGATTGCTACGATCGTTTTGATTTCGTCGGAGTTTTGGTCGGAGATTTCAGTGGAGATTTCATGGTGAGATTTCGTCGAGATTTGAGTGGAGTTTGACGAGAAAGATTGCTACGATCGTGTTGATTTCGTCGGAGATTTCGACGGAGTTTTGATTCTTTGTTTTTTAATCAATTTCAAGGAGTGTTGACAGTGTATTGATCGCGTATGTTTTTGAGTGGAGTTGAATCAGGTTTGTTTTCGATTTTAGTTTCTGTGATTTTGTTTTTTATCACCTTGAAGGCGAATATCAGTTTGTAGATGTGTGTTTGGACTTTTATTTTATGAATGCAGACAACGTTAGACAGAGGCAATTGAATACAGACAAATTTTTATTTTATGAATAGAGAAAATTATAATTTTCAGTAATTTATCTGGACTTTTATGTTGTTTTTGTGAAGTGTTTGTATGTTAAACAATTTTTTCCAGTTTTGTGAAGGTGAATATCAGTTTTGTTCTGTTTTTTAAAGCCAGAGAAATTTCATTTTCATCATTTTTGTTTTTGTAGTCCAGAGAAAATTATAAGTGCATGTGGACATATTATTAGAAGTTTCTAATGCAGATAGAATATGAGAAAGTGAATGTAAGTTCACAAATTTTTCTGGACTTGGATTTGTAGTTTAGAGAAAATTGTAAGTTTGTTACCTTTCAGTTTGTAAATTTCTCTGATTGTAAATTTCTCTGGACTTGGATTTTTTTATATGATTGTGTTTCTGTGATTTTGTTTTTTATTATCTTGAAGGTGAATATCAGTTTGTAGATGTATGTGGGTTTTTATTTTAAGTTCAGAGAAAATTATTATTTTTAGAAATTTCTCTGGACTTTTATGTTGTTCTTGTGAAGTGTTTCTATGTTAACTAAATTATTTTTCTTGTTTTTTGTTTCAGTTTCAATGGACAGTGCAGTGTTGTTGCTGTGTAAATATGGGAATGATACTATTGTCATTAATGTTTCATGTGAATTGAATTTTGAGGAATTGGTTGGAATTTTGTGTAAAACATGGGAGAATTTGAAACCTGAGAGTATGTGTATTTCATATTCTATTTTGGGCCATTCGAATTGTATGGTTCGAAATAATATTGATTTTTTGAATATGTTGAGGGTTGTTTGTGCACGCGGTGTTGATATCGTTGATGTTTCAGTTACTAAATGTGGTACTTCTGATGAAGAGGATGAAGTGGGGTGTAATTGGGTAGATGTTGTGGATGGTGAGTGTGATAGGCTGGTGGATATTGAAAGGAATTCACTCTCTAAGTTTTGTTCTCACCAAGAAAAGGTGTTATTGTCGGCTCGTTGGCGGAATAATATTACGAGTGTTGGACAAAAGTTTGAGGGTGGTGTGGTTGAGTTCCGTAGCTTTTTGTGCAAGTATGCTATTGAGGTTGGTTTTCAGTTTACATATGTTAAAAATGACAAGCTGAGGGTTACGGCAGAATGTGCATATACGGAATCAAGGGGATGTATGTGGCGTGTACATGCTTCTGTTGAAAAAACAAATGGGTTCTTCTACATAAGGACTTTGAACAATGAACATACGTGTGGTGTGGCGGTTCGTACGAGTAAACATTCGAGGATGACTTCCAGCTTAGTTTCTGGGCTGATAGTTGACGAGGTAAGTGCAAAACCTTTAACTCGTCCAGTGGATGTTGTGAAAGAAATGAAAGACAAGTATGGGGTCTCAATCAGTTATAACTGTGGTTGGTTGGGTGTTGAAAAAGCAAAACGTACTACATATGGGGATTCTTGTTTGTCATTTGATCAATTACGGTGGTATTTTGATGAGGCATTGAAGAACAATCCAGGTAGTCGTTTTGAGTTAGATTTTGAAGACAACAAGCGTTTCAAAAGAGTGTTTGTGGCTTTTCATGCATGCACAGCTGGTTTCAAATATTGTCGGTCATTGCTTTTTCTTGATGGAACATTTTTGAAAGGGCGATACAAAGGAGTTATGCTTGCTGCAACGGCGAAAGATGGGAATGAAGGTAATTGTAAATATATGTAATTTTTAGCTAACTATGTGAATTTTCTATACATGTAGGAATTCAGTGAATGTGATTTTTCTTTGACAGTTTGAATTTTCTCTGGTTTTGGCCTGTGTGGATTTTCACTGGATTTTGGTCAGTGTGTGAATTTTCTCTGGATTTTGTCATTGTGTGAATTGTATCTGTAGGTGGTCACTGAGTGAATTTGCTGTGGATATTATGATTGTGTGAATTTTCTCTGTAGTTGGTCAGTAAGTCAATTTTCTCTGGATGTTGCCAATGTGTGAATTTTATCTGGAGTTGGGCACTAAGTGATTTTTTGTCTGTATGTTGGCAGTGTCAAATTTCTCTGGTTGTTTATTGTTCTAATTTTCTATGCATGTGTATATGTGATATGCTTGTTCCTATTTGTTTTGTAGGTTTTTTCCCTGTAGCTTTTGCTGTTGTTGATGCTGAGAATAAAGACAATTGGTGTTGGTTTCTTGAACATTTATGTGGTGTATTAGGATCAGAAAGGGTGATAAGTTTCATATCAGATCGACATTGTGGTATTGTGGAGGGAATTGCTAGGTTTTTCCCTAACTGCTTTCATGGATTTTGTCTTGAACATCTAAAGAGAAATCTGAGGGATAAGTTGTCATTGGGAAACACAAATTTGGTTAGGGAGACGATTGTGTCGAAGTTTTCAGAATGTGCATATGCGCCAACAAAGGCATCATTTCATTTCAAGTTAAATGAATTAAAAAGTGAGGGAGGAGACATTGTGATTGCTTTCTTGAGAAGTTTACCATATGAAAATTGGAGTGATGCATATTTTGCGGGGAGACGTTATGGTGAGATGTATTCAAATGTTGCTGAGTCATTCAATTCATGGATACGAGATGCTCGGCACTTGCCAATAACAAATTTGGTGGACATGATACGGTTGCAAATTATGAATATGAGGTCTGATAGGAGGCTGCTCTCTAGTAAATGGAATAAAGTTCTATGTCCTCGTATGGATAGTGTATTGGAGAAGTATTTTTTGGATGGGAGGACATGGAATGTGAGTTTGTCGTCTGATAATGTCTTTGAAGTGCATTGTTTTCCTTCGGTTATGGTTGATCTTGGGTTGAGAACTTGTTCGTGTCGAAAATGGGAAATAAATGGGTATCCATGTCAACATGCTGTTGCTGCAATTTTTAGGAGTGGAAGGAATTTGAATTCATTTGTTGAACCATTTTTTCATGCTGATATGTATCGTCAAGCGTACTCGTTTTCGATTGGCCCAGTTCCAACTGTTGAAAAACCTGTGTGTAGGATTGAAGATGTTATGATTTTACCTCCATTGAGCAAGAGACCAGCTGGGAGGCCGAAGAAGAACAGAATTGCTTCTACTGGAGAGTTTAAAAGGGTGATTAAGTGTAGTCGTTGTGGGAGTATTGGTCACCATAATAAGAGGACATGCAAGGAACCTTTGTTAAATAGTTGAGGATAATACATTTTATTGATTGAATAATACATTTGATGATTAGTTTGTGTATTTTGTTTTGTGAAATGTGTTTTTTGGACAGTGTATATAATAATATCAATGAAATTCATCCAGAGAAATTTTTGCAATATGAGTTAAAGTGTGTATTGTGTTTGTTGATATATAGTATAGGCATTGGGTTTGTAATACCTGTCAAATTTATGCAGAGAAATTTGGTATGGAAGAGAAAATTTTGTGTAATGTGTTTTGAAGCTTCAAATTCATCCATATAAATTTGACAATGGCAGATAAAAGTACTGTGTGGATTTTGTTTTTTGAATTTGATAATCGTTTTATACTAACACAGTGCATTATAGATTGCATGATCTATAATGCAATCTATAATGTCAGTCATAATAGATTTCTCTGTGAATTTCTCTGGCATGATACGAGTTAAATTTCTCTGTGAATTTGTGGTAACTTCATGTCACTCATTTCAAGAAATGTGCATACCAGACAGAGCATACACAAAATTATTGCAGTGTGTACAACCAAAAAACAAAATCATGCTTTTTTGAAATTTCTCTGAGTTAAGAATTTCTCTGGACCAGGGAAGAATTTATCTAGAATGAATTCAACTCATAAATTTTGCTCAAAGCCAGAGAAATTTTCTTCACCAACCCAGAGAAATTCACAACTCAGAAATTTCAAATTCATCCAGTGAAATTTTATAGTAGCAGATAAAATTACTGTGTCGCTTTTGTGTTTTGTTGAGTTTGATGATTGTTTGGTAACAACACAAAGCATTACAGATTACCTGATCATATAGGCATCCCGTTGGGACTTTACGTGTTAAATTTCTCTGAATTCTGGTAATATGATACCAGAGAAATTTGTGCAGACAATTTTCTCTGTGGGATTGTGTTGACAATCACAATAAAAATATACATATATATATATATATATATTTAACCATCGATAGGTATGAAATTGTCATTAGTTGAAATAAAAAAAAAAAAGAAATTTACATTAGTCAAGAAAGGATGCATATGGATAAGTCAAGCATCAGTATTCCTTCGATGTGTCAACAAAAAACTGAACGGTTAATACTGTATGGATATATACATATATGTGAGACAATTTTCTCTGTCTGGCTATGTACATTGTCTTCCTTTCACTAGTTTCACTATTACATGTCTGGTTGTTCTGGAGGTATTTCAATTGGTTCAGTCCATGATCGGCCAATATCGGTGACAAATCTCTCTATCAGTTCTGCCCTCATCAACCTGATCTCTTGTGTGGACAATTTGGAGCTGATTGGTTCATGCTTGCTATATTGTTTCATGATATAGCAGACAAAGAGGCCACAATCCAGACTGCATACAAATTATAGGAGTGGTTAGTTTTAAGAAACATGCAAATCAGAGTATCTTATTTATAGATGTATGAAACTTACGAATCACTTTCTTGTTGGGGAGCATTGTTGACATACTCAAAGTCGTAACTTGTGTTTTGTGAGTTTATCAACTTGAAAGAGGGTTGTGATTGAGCGTCTCTTTCAAGGCAATCTTTCAAAAAATTCTCCACATATTCTTGCTGCAAGAAAATGATTTTTAAATAACAGAGAAATTTACAGACAAACCAATGGGATTGTATGAAAATTATCATCACATAAAAATTATGATGGATCAGAGAAATTTGCACTGGTTACCAATTGTTTTGCGTCTTTGACGTATTTGTCTTCTGCATCATCCCTCCTTGGTCTCAGTGAGTTGTAGAACCTCCATAAACTGTCTTGTTTGTCTAGGACAAGCAAGGTCCAGTGATTTCCAGCTGTGGACTTCTCATTACCTCCAGTGTTTATTGGGAAATGGAGGAACCTGTAGTTCCTCCAAGCTGTTTCAATATGTTTGTCAAATAAGGACACTCGAAAAGATTGATTTTCTGTCATCCTGATGAAATTCTGTGTTCAGAGAAAATCCAAAAATGGTTATGTTCAGAGAAAATCCAAGAAGTATCTTAAGAAGAGAAAGTAGTAAGTAAATTCCAGAGAAAATCAAATAAAATAGTTGTAACATACTAAGCTCATGGATGTGAAAAAAAATGAGGTTGGTTGTTGTCTTTCTCTCATTTGGTCAGCCAAAAGTATCTCCCCATAACCGTCAATGACCTGAAAAATATGATTTGTAATTGAAATATTGGTTTATAAAGGCAGAGAAATTTTGATGAAAGGGAAAGACTTACATTGTTGGCAATTTCTTTTTGCTTTATTAGGTTTTGAATGTCTTCAAAGGAAATGAGGTTCAACTCACTTGTCCAAATTAATGCCCTACAAGACAAGTTTGTGGAAATTAAATTGTTGTTCATGCAATATAAGTTTGTAATTTGTTGTTTGTTATCTTCTATTTTGTTTGTTGTACTTACTCAAGTCCAGAGACGTTTGATATGTGCTGCAACCTATCTTTTACGTGCTCTTTTATCAATTTTGAAATAGGAAGAGTTTGTGGAAACACCCAAGATTTTCTGATGTTTAGAGGTTGAGGCAAGATGTACGCATCAGCATCAAGCACTTCTTTGTCCTTCGTGCTTTGCTCAGCTTGCTTTGCAGCTTGTGTTGAAGCTCTAGTCACTTTCGCAACTTTTGGATATTGAAATTCTGGATCGTGCTGCTTTTGCTTCCTTTCTTTTGCCTTTAAATTTTTGATCATTGACGTCGGATCTTTTTTGACTGTAGACAGTGAAAATATTAGTAAAATTGAAATTTCTCTGAAGTAACAGATGATATTTTAATATGTAAATTTATGTGATTCAATATTTTCCAGTTACCATAGACTTTCGTCTTTTGTTTTGGTTGTTCTTTGGGTGCCATTTCTTCTTGTTGGGTTGTTGGTTGTTGTTCAACTTGCATTCCAACTAGGCACAGTGAAAATCAAACAAATCTCAAAAATGGAATAAGAAAATAGACAGAGAAGATGAAATGAGCAGTAGAAATCAATAGAAATAATTGGCAGAAACTAATGTGTTCAGAGAAATATAACTTCCAGAGAAAATTACCAATGTCAGAAAATTATAATAAATAGAAATTTCTCTGAGTTGTGCTGACTCAAGGACTTGACTTTTTGTGGGTCAAGATTTTCACTGACCTTGTGGTTGAAGTTGTGGTGGTGTTCTGTATGGTTGTGTTGCTAGTTGGACTGAAAGTTCTTGTACTTGTTCATGCAATTTGGCATTTTCTGTTTCAAGCTCTGAATTTGAATTCCTCAACTGTTGAATTGTTTTCATATCATGTTCCTTTTCAAGCTCCAACATCCTTAGTTTCATTTGGATTGTGCTTTCTTTTTCTTGAAGTTCTGAGTTAAGTGATGTCAGGGTTCTTATTGAAATTTCCTTTTGACCAAGTATTTCCATCCAATTTCTGTCTTCTTCTTGTTTAGATTGAGAAAGTGCCTTCAATCTTTCACGCAGATCAGCAATTTGTGCGTCCTTTGATTCCTCAAATTGTTGTTGGTCCAATGGCTCAATACGTTCTTCTTGATCACTTTGCTCGTTTTCTTCTTGCTGTTCATCTTCTTCTTCTTCTTCTTCATCTTCTTCTTCTTCATTTTCTTCTTCACTGTCTTCTTTTTTTTGTTCATTCTGTTCTTTTTCTTCTGCTTCTATTTCTTCACTTTCTTCTGCGGCTTGTTCTTCTCCACTGCTTTCACTTTCTTCTCTGGCTTCTTCTTCTCCGCTGCTTGCTTGAGCTTCTTGTCCATTGCTTTCACTTTCTTCTCTGGGTTTTGCTTCTTCATTGAATTTGACAATTGCTTGACATTCAGATGAATCTTGTAATTTCTCTTTGAATTTGACAATTGCTTTTTTTGATTCTTTCTTTGTCTTTTTACCAAGACAGAACTCCTCTGATGGGTTTTTGACTAGTTGCTTGTTATCTATCTGTAACAGGAGGCTCTTTTATTAGAGAAATGTTACAAAATTCACTGACAGAAAAATTAAAATGAGGAAAATAAAATTCATCTAAATGATACTAATGGGAAACAAACTTCAGAGAAAATTGTATGGGCCAGAGAAAATTACAGACAAGGAGTTAATTTTATGAGGCAGAGAAAATTATGAAATGAGCAACATAATTTAGATATCAGAGAAAATCAATCAAGGCATATAAGTTAATGTTTGACTATAATTGTGTCAGAGAAATTTGGATTCCAGAGAAAATTCATTTGAATGGCAGAAATAAACAGTGTTTATCAAAGATGCAAGGCAAATAAGTAATGGGCCAGAGAAAATTATGAAACAACATAATTCAGATATTAGAGAAAAGCAATCAGGGCAAATAAGTTATGGGCCAAAGAAAATTATGGAACAGCAAAATTCAGATATTAGAGAAAAGCAATCAGGGCATACAAGTTAATGTGTTACAATTGTGGTCAGAGAATTTTGGATTGCAGAGAAAATTGATTACAATGCAGAAATGAACAAGTTTGTACCAAAGATGGAAGCATAAATTGAGAATTGAGAGAAAATTGATCTTAAACAATCAATGCACAAGGAGGGAAACAAAGTAGTTGTCAGAGATATTTTTGGAATTTCACTGAGATTTTAGGAGCAATAGGAATTAACCTGTCGAGGTGCAAGAGAGTGTAGTGGTGTCTTCTGCAGCTGTTTTGTCAAGGTTTGCAGGTTCCACTTTGCACATCTCGGGAAGTCATTTGTGTTGCTGTGTTCCGAGTCAATGATGGTTGCATGTTCACATATCCAATACTGTGATGAAAATTAAAGTAAATAAAATTTTCTAAATGCACAAATTTGTAAGTATGATAACTGCAAATTTGAATGGATATTATACTTACAAGCAAAGCAATGACACACCCCGTAACTTTTTCTGGGGTTTTGTGCAATGCCATGATAGAATCAATCAATGTTGAGGTGATTGCCTCAGGCCAATCATACTGTTTCATGGATTCAAGAGGTTCGACATACTGTATAAAAACCCAGCCTATCGAATTCCCACTTGTTGCAAAAAATAGTGTCAGACACAAGTACAATGTAACGATGATTGCTACATCTTTGTAGTCTGTTGGTTGCTTCCCTTTCATTGCCTTGAGCAAGGCGTTTTTAAGGACAGGACCAGTCAGCCGTGTGTCCTTTTGGAATCTTCTCCTCAGGAATGCAGATTTTGGCTTCTTGGAGTACCTTAATGACATGGGTCGTTTACCTCCTTCCAAACCGAAAATCAAGGTCATGTCGTTTGTTGTGAAGGTCAGGCTCTTCTTACCAACAGTGAATGTTTTTGTTTTCTGATTGTAACATTTGATTATGGCAACTACATCATCATCAGATTTCCTACATTTCTTTGGATCCATTCTTCCACTGGTTAGAGCTTGGATCAAGTACTAGAATGGGGATTTCTGAAGCTCTACAAGTTGTTTTGAATTGAATTTAAGTGTTTGAAAAAATGAGACGACAGACGAGAGGTTGGATCGGAATTGAATGGTGTAGTGAGCTCTCTTTCTGTGGAGTTTAGCAGGTTTTTTGCCCCTTGAGGTTGAGTCGGTTGAAGTTGGGGTACTCATGTGGATGCTAGTTGCCTCATCACCTTGTGTGATTCGGAGTGGAGTTTGTGGTGATTTGCTGCTGGTTTTTGATCTTAGATCATAGGAAGACTGAGAGAGTTGTTCCTTCTTGGTTGGTGTTTCCAGTGCTTTGCTGCTGGTGTTTGATCGCAGCTCATAAGAAGAGTGAGACAGTTTCTGTTTCTTGCTTGGTGTTTCTGGTGTTTCGGTGCTTTGACGTTTTGCCATTGCTAGACAATGATTAAAACATAAAGATTTCAACATTAAATCCCAGTGAAAATTGAACATCCCAGAGAAAATTGGATATGTCAGAGAAAATTACAGATGAATTAGAAAATTACAGATAAGAGAAAGTGTAAGATGTCAGAGAAAATTATAGATAAGAGAAAGTGTAAGATGTCAGAGAAAATTACAGATGAGGTAGAAAATTACAGATAAAAGAAAGTGTTAGATGTCAGAGAAAATTACAGATAAGGTAGAAAATTACAGATAAGAGAAACTGTAAGATGTCAGAGAAAATTACAAATGATGGAAAATTACAGAAAATTGGACATGCCAGAAGAAATTGGACATCAAAAATTAAATGTCAGAGAAAATCAACAAAGCATCATAAACATGGGATAGAAATTTTCAATAATTCTTAAAATTACAAATAGAAGTAAACATACCAGAGAAAATGAATGACAAAGAAAAGTAAACATGGCAAGGCAAAGAAAATTTCCATTCCACAATTAGCAAGATAAAATAAATAAAGTATTGTAAACAATCCAGTGAAAATTACACCACATTGAAACCAAGAATTGAACAAAATAAACATACCAGAGATAAATACACATTCCGGAGGAAATTACACATTCTTGAGTAAATTTCCATTGCAGAGAAAATTTAAATTCGTAATATTGAAATGCCAGAGAAATTTACATACACAACCAGAGGAAGTTAACCATGATAGAGATACACAAGGGGAGGAAAGTGATGTGATGTTTTGTCAGAGAAAATTATGAATACAGACAAACTTAGACAGAGCAAGAAAGTAATAAACATTCCAGAGAAAAATACATATTCCAGAGAAATTTTCAAAGCAGAGAAATTCATAGACAATCGCAGAAAAATGTTCAAAAATAAGATAAAAACACAGAGAAATAACTTTTTTTTCAAAATACACATGTCAGAGAAGAAACATTCATTCCAGTCCAAAATAAACATGGCAGAAAGGGTGATACATTCATTCCTAAATACATATGTCAGATAAGAAACATTCAGTCCAGTCCAAAATACATGTTACAGAGAAATGTACAGAAACAAAATTAGAGAAACACGTTCAAAAATTAGATGAAAACACAGGAAATTGGTTTTTTCAAAATAAACATGGCATAGAAAACTGAAAGAAGAAACATACATCAAGCAAAAATCAGAGAAATTCAAATGCCAGAGAAATTCGCAGAAATAATCACACAAACATGTTCAAGAATAAGTTCAAAACACACAGAAATAACTTTTTCCAAATTCAGGTAGCTTTTTAAAACGAATGTGAAACCCTAATTTATGGAAGTTTAATATAAAATGCAATTAACTGTGTTTCCAGAGAAAATCTAGTTGTAGAAAAACTTACCAGAGTTAGGATGAAACTTTGAATGAGGAGCTGATATGGCCTGAGATGGAGATGCGACGTCACGAAGGTGGACAGAGATGACGATGAGGAGTGAAAACGAAGCTCTAAGGAAGGTCAGAGAAATTTTTGAGGAAGGAATGGGATTGATTTGTGCAGAAGAGAACGAAGCTCCAATATCGATCGTGAAGATGATGTTGAAACCCTAAATTTGCTGTTCTTGTGTTCGTGAAAATGGTGGATGCTTGGAATGAACTCAGACGTCGGAAGTAGTATCGTTTCTGTGTTGATTTTGGCGAGGGTATTTTGGTCCAGAAAAATAATTAAAAACGCGCGCCAAGTAGCTCAGGGACCTCATACATCACTATTTTTTTGGATGTCCTTTAGCCTCTAAATTAGTATTATTAGGGAGCTGTAAAAAAATTCCCCTTAACATAATTCGCCCTCTCAAATATAAAGTTTAGTAACTGTAGCTTCTTCGAGCATTAAAATTCTTACAGCGCCGATTGGGACCCCCTCCCCCACTCACCCCCTCCACCGCCACACACACGTGGGGGTTGGTGAGTGGGGAGAAAAAAAAAAAAAAAAAAAAAAAAAACAGTTTTCAGCCAATGAAAAGGAAAAGGGGGTCGTGGGGGTGTGTTCTCAAGGGGGTCTTAGTCTTTTTTCAAATTCTTATTTTGCTCTTCGTACAGGTTGCAGCAAAAACACAATTTATAAATCAGTTGTACTTTGAATCAATTATTATTTGTTCAATTTGTTGATAACCATCATTATTTGAAAAGAATAAATTACCTGGTTATAGAATAGAATTTTTGCTTCTTATTTAGGGGTTGTTTGGGATGTCTTAAATAAGTATATTTTTTTTTATCTTTTTAGACTAAAAAGTTGATGGAAAAAAAATGAATATTTGGATTAATTTTTTGACTTTTTATGAAAACAATGTGTATTAAAAAATTGAGATTATTAAAACGGGACCCATGATGGGCTCCCATGGGCCTAACTTTACCATCCAATTTAGTACATATATACATGAATTTTTTTTTTTCCCTTTCACTGACTAGTTCATCACGTCATTTTGTTGATTGGACCGAAAAGTTGATTTATATTAATATTTGTATATTAATTTTTTAATATTTTTTTTGGTGAATAGTGATAATTTTTTAACTTTTTTGATAACTTTTTGACTTTTTGATTTTTTCTAAGAGTGCCAAACTAGCTCGTAGATTTTTATTTATTTAAATTTAAAAATTGCACATGATTTGATTTTTTTGGGTCTTTAATAATCAGAAATTATCTAATAGTTTTGGAACAATGTCAGGAAGGTTATGGCTAGTATATTTTTTTTAAATAAATCATTATAAAAATAAATATCATAAAATAAAAAAATTAAAATTATTGAATTGATTTCATTTTTTTTATGAATTATATACATGAGAATTTTATAAAATAAACTATCTGAAGAATCGAAACGAGATTCGTGGTAGACCTGACGAATAATCTTCTGAAGTTGAGAAGTGAAATTGAAAAAGCCCCAATTCTCTTTTATTTTAGCCTTGTTTGGGGAGAGTGTTGAGCTAAAACAGTCTACAAAAAGGCAAAATAGGTTAAAATAATTAATAAGACAAAATATTATATCTAATCCATAATCATTTTACTTTTTCTCCTACAACCATCAAATCAACTAAAAAAAATTAATTAACTTTTTAAACACAATTTTTTTTAGTCAGGTTAAAATAACTAAAAAGCCAAATAAAATTGCCAACTTCTCAAACAAGGCTTTTGTAAGGGTGTGGTTGGAGTATGGATTTGGAAAAGAAAATGGAAAGATAAAATATATGTTAAATGTAAATGAAATATAATTATATTTCACCTACATTTTACATACTTTTTATCTTTTCTTTTCTAAATCTCTACCTAAATTCATACTGCAAACACATCATAAAAGAAAAAGGATATTTTTGTCATAAATGTGAAAATAAATAAAAAAAAATGATTTGTAAACAAAAAATACATACAAAAAAATTTATAAAAATAATGTAACAATAACATTTTAAAAATTGTAAACCCCTTTAATTATCTTCTTCTTCTTTTTATTTTTTTTATTTGAAATGAATGAACACAAATATGTCATGTCATTCTATATGAATTTATTATACAAATTTTCTGTTTATATACTGCCACTCAAATAATAATAACCAGAAGAGTTAAGTGTTCGAATTTTTAGTGAGGGTAAAGTAATATGGACAGTAAATAAAATTGTAAAAATGATGATATAAAATAAAATATTCTTATAAAAAATTTATGCAGAATAAGATAACATAAGTGTGTCTATTTATTTAAAATTAAAAGACCCATTAAAATGAATGAGTTACAATTTTAAAAATATCATAAATCTTTTCGAGAGAGTAATTTTTTTTTTTTTAAGATTGTAGAGTAAAGTCTAAAGTTTTGTTTAGTATTGGCTAATATAGTTAATTTTTTTGTATTGAGACTTTTTTATCCTGACTTTTCTAGTCTCGTTTGGTTTAGATTTTTTGTTTTTTTTTGACTTTTATGAGAAAAAAATGTAATAATTATGAGTTAAATGTGATATTTTATTTTATTAAGTTATTTAACCTATTTTATCATTTTATACTTTTTTTTTAAGTCCCAAAATGATAGCCAAACCAGGCCTAAGAGCATCAGTATCAGGCTCTCTACAATAGCTTTGAAGTTATTGTAGAGAGCAAACATCAACAATATGGGCTCCATCAGACTTGGTATATGTTCAGTTATTTTGTTAATGCTACAGTATCTAACTACAACAAACGAGGTACTGTTCATCAGTACAATAGGCGGAGTTGTGTGTTACTGGGCGTCCTACCGATCAACTCGCCGGTCAACGGCAATATTATTATTATTATTTTTTTCAATTTTACCTTTTGTAAAACATAAGAATTGTTTTGTTGATAGCTCATCAATTTAATTATAAAAAAAAGAATAACAAATATTTTAATAAGATTGAGTTAAAATAGAAAATTTGATGCAATGGAATGATTAGCTAAAAAAAAAAGTTTTTTAAATTATAATTTGACTAAAATTTTGAGGGAACTGATGCTCTAATTGCCCTATTTGAAACAGAGAAAAAGGAAAAGAAGGAGAAAGGGTTTGGCTCCGCTCCGTCTCTCTCCCCTGTTATCTTCTCTATCCTCTGCCTCTCTCTCCACCGACTCGAATCCTCCAAAATCTTGTCCATCAAGCGATCAAAACTACCTCATTCTCATCCAATCACATCCTCCTCCTAAGCACCCACAACAGCCTCTTCTATTCTTCTCTTTTAATTTCTCCGATCACCTCACAAGGTTAGGGTTTTCATTTTAAATTACTCTTAGTTTTTGTTTTCAAGTTCTTTTTTATTATTGTTCTCTCCTTTCTCAGAACGAATCCGTGTAGTAGTTAATTTTTGGGTATTATTGGAAAATTAAAAAAAAAATAAAATTGTGACAAAACTTCTGAGTTGTGTTGTGTGCTTTATATAATAGAATATAGTCAGGAACATATATATGCTCATATGACACTCCATCAAAGCACTATTAATTAGCATAACCAATTATTAGAGTCGGAGTCATGATTTCATGTTGGCAACCAATCAAGAGAATGGGGTTGTGTCAATTGCATTCCGTTCCATGTTACGCTCCCATTCCAACTCTTATTTATTCCAGCTTGTACAAGAAAGAAAGGGAAGGAAAATAACACTTACTTTTTCATCGATTTGTTTGGTTTACTGGAAAATTTTAAATAGAAACAAGAATCCGAATTTGTACAAGTTTGTATCAAATGCTGAACAAAATTTGAGGAAAATATATAAGTGATTTTTATAGCTTTTTTGTTGTACAAGGTTTTGAAAAGCGGTTTTGGTCGCCGTAATGGTTGCGGTGACGTGGTAACGGTTGCGGAGTGTAAAGGTTGTAGCGTAACGGTTGCGGTAACCGAAACAGTGAATTTTTTTATTTTTTGTACAATTTGAAGAAAACTTACCGATACACATATATATATTTTTTTCTCCAGAATCACATTTATTGGGATTTAAAATAAATTTTGATCAATTTTTGTTAATTTTTAAGTATGATCCAATATATTTCATATTTTCAAATCACTATTAAAGGAATTTTTTACATTTTATTTCAATAGTTAATGATTTTAAGAATAATTGATTTTAAATGTTTGCAAATTATTTTTTACCAATACCTAAACTAACTAAAAAAAAATATTCACAATTATTAAATGAAAGGATTATAAAATAAAATTTGTGCCATAAATTAAAAAAAAAAATTATAAAGAAAACTCTAGCCAAGTAAATAGGGTTTTCTTTTTGATTTTTGATTATGTAATGGTTTGAACAAGTTGTATGGTATTCAAGAAGCATTTAAATATATTTTTTCATTATTTCTTCAAGTATTTTTCTTTCTGTGATTGTTGAATGCTTTTCATGCAATGGTTTTCTATTCTTTCATATTCAAGGTATATAAGATTTTTTCTTTGGGCTTGAATAACTTGAGTATTTGTTCTTTTTTTTGTAAGTTTTTGTTTTTGTTTTTGGGAAAATGAAGCTATTCAAAATATTGTAAAAGAGTGTAACGGTGTCTAACGGACCATTGCGGCCGTTATGTAACACCGAAACAGCCGTTACACATGTGAATTTCTGTCACACCGCTATAGCGGCCATAACAGGTGGCGGTAACCACCACAACCGTTACGTAAACTTTTACGTAACGGCGTTACGTAACGGTTGCGGCCACTTTTAAAACCTTAGTTGTATTTAACTACCTTGCTTTTCGCTTTTGTGGTTCCCATCATGTGAGGGAGTGTGCTATAAGTTCAACAAAAAGACTGAATTTATAATTTTCAAAATATGGTATTCAAAAATATAATTACTATGGTGTTGGTATTTTCCGATTGTAGTTTTTGATTGAAAGGTAGGGTCTAGGCACATCGTAGTCTTCAGCATATATACTACAAGACTCTATGGTCTTTTGGCTTGGAGGCTAAAGATGGAGGTTTCACCATGGTGTTACATCTGTGTGGGTCATGCTGCCTTAGGCTAGTCCTACACTTCTATTGAGAGAGAGGGAGAGAGATCTTGCCACATATACCGCCTCATATCAAAATGTCTTAGCGAGCTAACTAACTTCCCTTGAAAATTGAACGATTTATGCCCATGCGCTCACCGTTTATAAATATAAGGTCGTACCATCCTACATGACACATTAGAACACATGATGTCAGGTTGAGCTTTGTACTTGAACAATTTGAAAAGTATCACCCGCATATTGCATGATTGCTTCCTTTTGGCATACTAGCAGGTAGAAGTCAGAAGTTGAACTTTTGGTTTGTTAATTATATAATTACTGGGTAATTACTACTCACTAGGTAGTATATTAGTCATGCTTATGGATCAGTGAAGTTTTAATGTGACAGATTGAAGGACATTACCTAGTGTTGGTCCTTGTTAATTCCAGGTGCTTTGCTTGAATGTGAAATGTCATTATGCCATATTGATTTTTAATAGTCTATTTTGTGGAATGGAGAATAGTGCCACTTGATATTCTGTTAAATTGATTTAATTTTTCTCTAATATTCATTTGTAGGTACTACTACTAATGATTCATACCTCTGTACACTTGATCCATAGTACTCTTCATGAAGTTGAATATTGATTGCTTTATACTTCATTCTGGTGTTATGTACATTTTTGTTTATATACTTCTTCCACCTATTTCCAAGAATGTCACAAATAAGAAAAAGAAGAACAAATATGATACAAGATTCAATGTGATTGGTGACACAGAATTGAGAACCAATATGCCATCATAAAGCTCATATATTTTATCTCTGTAACATGTATGCATGCATTAGGATATTCTGGTTCCATCTTGCTTTTTGGGTGTCTAAGTTTATCTGGTGTTGACTTGTTTTGGTCTTTTGCTTTCCTTGTCAGGTTTAGATGGATTTGAATACAGAAAACAGGATAGCTGCAATTCTTATGAAAGAGGCAGCAGAATTGCGGCGACAAGCTGAGAAGGAGGGTGTGCATGTTTATCTTAGGCAGCCCAACATTAGGGGTCGGCCGAATTCACGTTTCCTCACAGCGACTGTTCTTGGTGTACAACAGGGTTAGTTCTGTAGTTGTTGCATAAATGTTTGGTGTACCTGTTTTATAATTTAAATTCAATGCTTAACGGATAATATTAAAATTTGAACAAACTTTTCACCAAAACATAGTTATTTGCATGGATAGTTGGTCCTTCTAGTCCTCACATTAATTGGGGTGTTATCAATCAGGTAAGCCTTGTACTGCTAGTGGATCACCTCTGGTTCCACTGAAACTCTTGCTTGTGGATATTTATCTGCAATTGTAAACGGATTGATGTTGAATCCAAGTCTACAACCATTTTGTTATTCCTTGCAGCCAAGCTGGTGGATCACCTCTGGTTTACCTCTACCTCTCTTTCTCTTTCTCTTTCTCTTTTGCACTCCATTTTGGTATTGCTTGCAGCCCCTCCCCCCAAACAAAAAGAAAAGAAAAGAATGTGAAGGAAAAAAAAAATAGAAAAATTAATTGGGGTTAGTTTAGTGGCCAGAAACCGTGTACTTCACTAAGAGGAGATCATGGGTACAACTTCCCTCTCCTCCTCCAATGTACCAATGAAAAAGGGAAAAAAAGGTTGCCAGCATTTTTTCTGGTTTGGGACTCATCAAGAGCACCTTAAGCATTGGAACAATGAATTTGTATGTTCTGTTAATTGTAGTTTCAATGGCGTTGATGAATTTTCTAGCTTTTCATTATATTCTATAAATAACCTCATTCTAATTTTTGAGTGTGTTTATGGGATGTCTTAATGTTATCAATATGCCATTAACATTTTGATGTCCATATGTCTGCTTGACTTTAAACATTTGTTTACTCCAGCAAATTGAGCTGTGGAATTAAATGAGATGTGGCGTGTCCGCCAAAAGGAACTAGAGCTGGATGATAGGCTCAAAGGGAGAATGGGAGATGACAGTAGCAGTGGTAGGAGCCAGAGGGACAGTAGTGACTCCCAAAGGAGTACAAATAAGAGGCATTCTCGAATTGATACAAATGTTAGTGATCCATGTTCATCAAGTAAAAGAGTAATCCAAGATTCCTATGCAAGGGAAGATGAAGGTTTGAAGGATGAAGATATTGATGAATTTCTACACTTGAGGTCTCTCTCTCTCTCTCTCTCTCTCTATATATATATATATATCTGTCTCTGTGTGTGGTTTATTTTTCTTCCCAGGTACGTTATACGAAACTCACTGATGAATCACTGATGCCAGGGTAAAGCGTGGTAGAGGTGATGTTGGTTCACGGATGGATGAAGCTGGTCCTTACCTTCCCTCTTGCCCAGATTCCAAGGGAAAGCAGTTAGCAAGCCCTGATGTGGGGGGTAATGAAAGATGGAAACATCGTGTTCTTCTTGGTCCACAAAAGCCTTCTTCACTGAGGTCTTGTGAATCTTCTGAAGAGGAGTCTCTTCATGATAAGCGGAAGAAAGCAAAGAAAGTTGACTCAAGCAAGCAGCACTCGAGGAAGCACAAATCCAAATCAAAAGAGAAGTCAAGAGACAAGAAGCAGAAAAAGAGGGAGGAAAAAAGATGTAAGCATCACAAGTAAGGATTTATTTGTTTTCTAATATTATGCAGGCTGATGCACTGTCTCTCCAAGTGGGACTTGTGTGGGTATGGATGATAGTTCGTGTATGTACAATTGATAATTAATGTTATTAAAGGTGGTTTTCGATCATGACTCTCTCTCTCTCTGAATACTGTTGATTGTAGACAAGTGTATTTTGTGCAGATTTAATAAGAATGGCATTTAGATCACGTACTTAAATTGGCCAAATCTCATTCTGATTAATATGAATTGATTCTCGTGTTTCGCACTTTTTTTAGTTTCCACATACATGCATGTGTCTGATTATTGATTTCTTAGATTTCCATATAATTTTTATTGTAGATCAAGCTGCCGTGATTGTTTTTAAATTATTATTTTAAATAAAACATAATTTAGGGGTTGTTGGGGGTGTCCTAAACAAGTGTATTTTTTTGTCTTTTTAGACTAAAAAGTTGAGGAACAAAATATGGATATTTGAGTTTAACTTTTTGACTTTTTATGAAAAAATGTGTATTAAAAAATTGTGTAAAGAAGTGTGTAGGAGAAGATTAGGTAGTACGCCGTACGGATGGGAACATTACAGTTTGCTTGGTGAATACATGGGAAAAAATTGCCTTATTTTCGGGCTTTAATTGGACGGTATTGTTCGGCCCATGGGGGCCCGTCACAGGTCCCGTTTTTCTAATTGTAACCGTTTAATGTATAGAACTCGTCGAGTATTATATGTTTGTTAAAAATCACGTTGATTGGATATCGATATCTATCTAATCGTGTTAGTTTTTTTTGTCAACTGTTAACTATAATACTATACAATTTTTATACAAAATTGATTTGATCATGTAATTAGCGATATCCGATAGACGAGATTTTTTTATAAAAATATAGTACTGGACGAGTTTTACATATTAAACGGTTAGGATTATTAAAATGAGACCCATGGTGGGCCCTCATAGGCCCAACTTTACCATTCATGGCTTGAATGTACCCATGTTATTTATTTATTTTTTTCCTTTCATTGCAGGTGGGTGACGTTAGTACGTTGATGGGTGGGAAAAGTTGAACTTTTATATTAATTTACCATTCAAATTAATATGTGTATATTAATTTTTATATATATATTTTTTTGTGAATAGTAATAATTTTTTAATTTTTTTTAATAATTTTTTGACTTTTTAACTTTTTTTGAATTTGCCAAATCAGCCCTTAATAGTACAAGGAACTTAACGAGTACTATAAGCAATTGGCGACAACCTCATTGTTGTAATGCTTAATGAGATAACAGATTGGGGCACAAGTCCTACTGAGACTTGTTAACAATAAAAAAAAAAGGAAAAAAAAAAAAAAAAAAAGGGAGAAAATCACATTGGTAGTCTTTACCTTTTAACTTTTGTATTATTTTGGTCTTTATATTTTTAATTCGCTCAATTTTGACTCTTAATTTTAAATTTTATATTAATTTGATTTAATTGATGATGTCGTTAATATTTTGACAAAAAATAATCACTAAAATAATTAAAATTAACTTATTGAGTTAAACAAATTTATAATTTTACCTATAGAAACTTTATATGTGTTTACTTATGTGTGGATTTTTGGGCAAATTTCTGTACCAGTAATTTCTTTCTTTTCATGAGCAACCCTATCAGTCAAAAAGTCAAATTTGTGCCCCACACGGTGTAGAAGATGAGTCATAACCCACAATAATTCCACACGGTGGTTGAAGCTTTATATTAAGAGCAATGATTCATTCTCCCTTTTCCCCCCACTTCTTTTGACCTCCTCTTTCTTTCATTGGTTATATTTTCTTTTTCTTTTTCTTTTTTTTCCTGTTTCTCCAATCACCACCCGCCACGTGACAAAAGGGGTGAGGAGTGACCCTCAAAAGGGGGTCTCAAGCATTATTCTTATATTAATATGGTCTTTGTGGGACTCAAGTCTCACTATGGTCTTTATGATCACGATGTGCGGTTCTTGGGAGTCCTACGTAATCGTGTGATTTTGAGAGCAGTTAGGGCATTGTTTTCATGAGCAACCCTATCAGTCAAAAAGTCAAATTTGTGCCCCACGCGGTGTAGAAGATGAGTCATAACCCACAATAATTCCACGCGGTGGTTGAAGCTTTATATTAATATCAGTAATGCTAGGGACTCCAAATATTCTATCAAAAGTTTTATCAAATGTCTCATATGGGTGTGGGATTCACGCAATGTGGGTCCCATGTGGGTCCCACACCCATGTGAGACATTTGGTAAAACTTTTGGTAGAATTTTTGGACCTCTAACATTTTGGTATTAATATATGGTCTTTGTGGAAATCGAATCTCACTGAATAGGTATTCAGTGGCGGAGTTAAGAAAATAAATCAGAAGGGGTATTTTTTAATTACAATATTAAAAATATTTACAAAAATATTTCACATAAATTTTTACGATTGACTTCGAGAAAGATAAAAAAAAAAATAATAATCAGTGTGTTTGGTTTGAATTTTTTGAATTTAGTTTTTTGACAATTAAGTTTTTTTATTTTTTATTATATTTTATTTTATTTGTTTTTAGTGAATATTTTTAAAATTTTAAGCATTTTTTTTTTTACTTTTTTAGATGCATGATGTATCTAAAAAAAATAAAATATTTGTGAAAAAATATTTTAAAAAATTAATAAATACATAAAAATACGAAAAATGTATTGATTTTTTTGTATTTTTTTTTTTAAATTTTTGGTATTTACTGAATTTTTAAAGATTTTTTCTCAAAAATTATACTTTTTAAATATATTTTATATTAGGTGTGTCTTAAAATTAAAAAAATTCAATAAAAACAAAAAAATACGAAAAACAAAAACATAGAATTTTTTGAAAAGTGTTTTTAGAAAACTCAAACCGAACAAAGTGAATGTGTTATTTGTAATTAGTGTATCATGGACAACATTAAAAAAAGTTATGGATATAAAGTTTTAAAATAAATTATATAATGATAAAGTAATTTTTCATACAAAATATGCATAAAAATTCAATATAATAGTCATACCACGCAATTATTGACATGTGATATTATCAACCAATAATAAAGAAACACATGGAGGATGAACCTTGCATATTAAATGTAATTAACAATTCAATAAATTTTATATTTTCATTGAGATTAATTATATTTGCATATCAATAATGATAGAGATCACCATTATATTGAAATTTTCATATATAATAATATCGTAGTCTCTTTATTTTCAATTAAAACAATCATTATTGTTCTTATAATTTTAAATATATCATTGACATTTCACTCTAAATAATATTTTTATAAATTTTTTTATATAAAATATTTTTTTTATGTTTGTAAAAAAAAAAAATCCAAAATTCAGGGGTACACGCGACCCCCTGGCCCACTTTCCCTCCGCCCCGGCAGGTATTCATGAAGAGTTTTCTCCTCAGGTTCCTTTATATTCTTAGATAATAGTGAATGATCATGACTACCGTGGAATTAAAAAAGGGATCAAAAGAAGGAAGGAAGGAAGGAAGGAAGGAAGGAAGAAATTTCGTCTAAAGTCTATGTGACGACTTTGGTGTTATTTCTCTGCATATTTACGTTTATAACTGCCACATCATAAAAATTCAACATCAATGTTTATAACTGCCACATCATTATATTTTTAAACCTCCATTAATAAATTTATTTTTTTTAAAAAAATATTCATATAAAATGAAGATTTTGATTTTATCTATAAAATGGAGAGTATTAAAGTCAAGGTAAAAAAAAAAAAAAAAAAACCCCCAACATTCCTATTTGTATTTTTGTCCTCAGTAGCAACAAAGTAGTGTTATTTATTATTATTGTTATTATTACTTCAAATATTTTTTCTCGAGTGGCATTAAATAAGATTATTGCTCTATAGTATCATTTAGTTACAGAAAAATGTTGTGATATATATATGAAAAATTTAGAAATCCCCTAGATGTTGATTTGTGATTATGTACCAATTTTAAGCAAAATATAACAATCCCAAACAAACAATCAAAGACAAATCGACACAATGATTTTACGTGGAAAAACCACAATTGGACACCTCCAACTGTGATAAAAAAACCACGGGCAACAGCCACAAGACAATCCACTAAGAAGATACAAAGGAATTACACGGGTATACTCTCAATTACCTAGCGAATCCACAACGCCTAATTGAACCAACCTCTATGTGCCTCTTCCAACCCCATCTTCACCTCAGAATTGTCTTTCCAAAGAGCCACTCCAGGATCTACCGAAGCTTCAGGCTCGAATTCTTCAGACTCCACCGAAGAACAACTCTCTCTTTTGTGTAAAACAAACCAAACATTTGATGTACTCTCTTTAAACCATGAGTTGAATACTCAATAAAAACATCAAAGAAACTAGCAAAATATCTCCAGATATAAACCTTAAGATCCAAAAAGAAGATCTGGAGAAGTTCCTTTAGTGTTGGGAGAAAACCAACTATTTATAGAAAACCAAAGCAATCCTAGTTTCAGAAGAAAACCAACTCCTTAACAAATCTGGAAATCTGGGATCGCGCGGTCCGCTCGAGCGTGGGTCTTCCTGCTCGAGCGGAGACTTCATATCTTGTGATTTCATATAGGCTCCACGCTCGAGCGTCGAATCACACCATCCAGTATTTTTTCAGGCATAGTAGAGATACTGTGAGCTTGTAAACCCCGCTCAAGCGGGAAGGCCAAAACTGGAAAAACTGGAAAAGTATAACATGATCGGACATGCAACTTTGAATGCATTTTTGCATTTTGCTTCGGGCCGCGAGCTGACCGGGCAGCTTGACCCCCGTCATAATCAGTGAAGTGGCAATCTTGAAAGCATTAACATCACAAACTTCTCTGTAAGGCTCGATTCGGGTTGGATTCGCATCTAATAAACTCATAGCCTTACTGAAAATAAAATGTGAATAAAATTACAACTCAAAGGAGTTTTGTCAAACGGGATTGCCAAAAATAAAAACCTAACAATATATATATATATATTATTTTATCAAACTTTTGGTGAAAAATAAGACATATATATTTTATCATTTTAAATTTATTATTTTGAAAAATATAAAAGCTTCTGAAGTGAGGTGACAAGTTATTATTATTTTCAGTGTTTTCTCTCATGAAAAATATTATCTAATTTTTTGAGGGAGAGATGAGGAAGGCAAGTTTTAATATTTTCTTTTGAAAATCAATAAGAGAGATTAGGATGGAGAAATTATGAAATATTTTTGTTATTTTTTCATTTGAAATCCATAAATTAAGGGATAATTATTATTTTCAAAATAATTAAATAGGTATGGGAGAAGTTGAAAAGAATGTGTATGAGAGAAATCAAAAAAGTTTAAGAGAAGTCAATAAGTGCTGAGGTATTTTTTTTTTTTTAAATTAGGAAATTAAGATTGAGATATTAAAACTCCCACAAAACTTGTGGGTTAAAAACTCTATTTTTCTCATATAATATATAGATAGATAGGTAGATATAGATTCCTTGTTTTGATTATTCAAACAAACACACATCACCCAAAATAATAATAATAATAATAATAATAATAATAATAATAATAATATTTCTCTTTCAATCCTTTTTGCCTTATCGTTTTCCATTAACTTCCTATGGTTCACGCAGTTGGCCATGACCCAGTTGTGGCTATACATGACCATTTCCTACCACAAAATGGTGATCTCATTTAGATAAAATTCCCACCACTAATTAATCGGTTGAAATTAGTAATATGTCATATTGGAAATTTATTATGGAGTTTCTTAATCTCCTTTGATATACTCAATATTAAAATAAAATTAAAATTCAAAAGTAGAGTTTAGCATCAAGAAGAAATTCGTTTTGAATTTAAATTTTTTATAATCTTTGCAGCTCTGCAAGCAATCAACTAATTAATATGACTCAAATCACAATTTAAGGAGAATAGGGAAGAGGGAGATATTCTTAAACTTTCCATGTTGTCACTTGACAGGTTTTCAAAATATACAATTTGTTAAACAATGAGTTTAGGTGTACATACACCAAACATAGAATGAGACACATATGTTTCATATGGAGCAAGTCCTACATGTACCCCACATCATGTGGACCCCACACCATGGAGAAGTTTTTTTTTTTTTTGGGTAAAAGATGGAGGCCTAAGCCAAGGAACAAACTAAGAAACTCTCCAATCAGGCGTCTTCTGAACAAGCAGCTGTTTTAGACTTGATGACGGCACATCCACTATTATCAACTGTGCATCCCCTTGAATGGCCTCCCTAACTATTTGATTTGCACATCCATTTTTCTTCCAAGCAATATAGCTAAGTCTACATTCCCAATTTTTGTCCAGGAAGACCTTCTGAATTGGCAAGACTAGATTATTGGTTGGTCTTAGAATATTACTCCACATCATTCATTGATGGACAAGTGTCCAGTTGTCAACTAGAAAGAGACAAAAAAAAAAAAAAAATGATGATCTCACTGTTTCAACCAATAAAAATCAAGTTGGAGTACCATATTAGCATGCCCTAGGAGCAATGAATAATTTTCCCACACCTTATGTTCCTAGTATTCAATCTTCAATTTTTTAATTATTTCATTTTGATCTCTAAATTATGGAATCTATTACACTTAGTTCCTAATGTCAATGTCATTCAAAATCAGTAGGGGTACTTTTGAAATTTGACATGAAATCTGAATAAAAATTAAAATCACCATATACACACACGATCTCAAAATAGATGGTTTCTGTCCAGGGAAGAAGTGTGGATGACTATAGCTAATGATTTCTCTTTTCTACATACTATTCAAAGTTAAATTTTCCTATAAATATCCCCTCAAACAAGCCTCATTTCCCATCAATTACTTGTGAAATCTTTGTATTCTAGACCAAAAGCCAAGATGGTGCTGTGTAAGCTTTCATTAGCTTTTGTATGTCTCATGAGCTTAGCCTTGGTTCATCCCTCCTATGCCCAAAACTCACCACAAGACTACCTCAATGCCCACAACGTAGCTCGTGCCCAAGTGGGTGTTAGACCTATGACATGGGACAACAACCTTGCCGCCTATGCACAAAACTATGCTAATTCGAGGATGGGTGATTGCAATCTCATCCACTCCGGTGGGCCTTATGGGGAGAACATTGCTGAGGGCAGCGGGTCATTTACAGGTATCGACGGAGTGAACCTTTGGGTGGGAGAGAAGCCTTATTATGACTACAACTCCAACTCATGTGTTGGGGGACGACAATGCTTGCATTATACCCAGGTGGCATGGAACAACTCGGTCCGTCTTGGGTGCGCTAGGGTTCAGTGTACCAACAACGGTTGGTGGTTTGTGATCTGCAGTTATGATCCCCCAGGCAACTACAATGGCGAACGCCCTTACACTACAACAAAATTGAATTTTTACAGCTTGCTATGCATACTGTAAAAACTCTTTCACGGCATGCATACAAATGTTATTATATGACATGTCGTGAAAAGTTGAGTGTCATTTACGACATGCAGGTAAAATTATAAAAAGTAATAAATTAAACATTAATGATATACTTTGTGTGTCGTATATAATTTTTTACAACATTTTTGTCATGCCATAAATCATCATACTTTCCATGGCATAATTTTGCATGCCGTAGAAGGTTATTTTTAATATATTTATGACATACTATGTATGCCGTATATAATCTTTTAGGACATTTTATTGCATGTCATAAATCATTACACTTTTCACGACATAATTTTGTATGCCGTAAAAGGTTATTTTTAGTATATTTCTGACATACTTTGTGTGCCGTATATAATTTTTTACATCATTTTCTCACATGTCATAGTTGTTACACTTTTCACGACATAACTTTGTATGCCGTAGAAAGCTATTTTTAATATATATATATATATAGAGAGAGAGAGAGAGAGAGAGAGAGAGAGAGAGAGAGAGAGAGAGAGAGAGAGAGAGAGAATGAGAGGGAGTCTGGGAGAGTGGTGAGAGGGGCCTAAAATAATGTTTTTGAGTTTTTTGTTTTAATTATTGTAAGTTTTTAAATATTTTAAATAATTTGTTTTTTACTTTTTAAATTCAAATAATTTACTTATACTTAAAAGTTTACATAATTTGTCTTAATTATTGTAAGGTTTTTTTTTTTTGTTTTAATTTTTTTTAAAAATCACTAAATTCAAAAAAATATAAAATTTAATACATTTCATATATATTATATTTTTTAATATTTTTTTTTACAAATATTTTACTTTTTAGTTATATTCAGATTAGGCACATCTAAAAAGTAAAAAATAAATAAATTATTAAAAGAAGAAAAAATATCAAATCAAGGTAATTTAAAAAAAAAATTACAAATTAGTGAAAAGCCATATAAATATTAATCATTAAAATTATAAAATTTTTCATGAATATGTAATTTTTTTCCCAAAATCCGACTGGGTGCAATTATCCCTTAAAAGAAGACACTAAATTATAAAATAATGTATAAATTATTTTTTCGTTGTCCTCAAGTAGGAAAATTTAAGGTGAAAAGCTTGGTTGGAAATTGTTAGCTTTTTTAAATAAAAAAAATCATTTTGAATTTTTTTTTAATAAAAGTTTTCACGACATACTAATGTATGCTGTGTAAAGTTATACTATTTTATGACATGAAATGTATGTCATCTTAACTGCAAATATTTTACGACATATTTTTGTATGTCGTGAAAATATGCATTTTTTACAGCACGCTTTTGCATGCCATAAAAAAAAATCGGATTGAGTTTTTTTTTTTTTTTTTTTGCAGAAGTTTTCATGACATGTTAATGCATGCCGTGTAAAATTATAATATTTTACACTATAAAATGTATGTCGTTTTAAGTGTAAATATTTTACGACATATTTTTTAAGTCGTGAAAATATACATTTTTTACGGCATACTTTTATATGCCATAAATGTATGAATTAACGACTTACATGTTATGTATGTCATTATTGAAAAACCATTAACGGCTTTCAAAAAAAAATGTCGTAGAATGTATTAATTATGACATGCATTTGATGTATGCCGTAAAGTTAAAGCCGTAAATAGTTAGTTTTATTCTAGTGTTATTAGAGATTGGTGTACTTAATAATTGTATGCATGCTATTTATATATATTACCAGCATACATTTATAAACAAGCTTACAAATGATTAGCACAAAAATAAAACTAAGATGTCCTATGTCATGATTATGAGTTAAAATAAGTGTAATTTTGGCTTTGTGCTTTGTTCTCTTTAATTGTTTGATTTTTCTTTTGTTAAAGAGAACTTATAATTTCATAAATATGTCCTTTTATTGAAATGTTATAGCACTCGTTGTACAAAATTTGTATGTGCTTGAACGCCTTCCTGTAATTATTGTGAATCTTTTTTTTTTTCTTCGACAAAAAAATTTGGAAGCTAAAAAGGAGATTTGCAACAAAAAAATAAAAAAGTTTCGATGAAATAAATTTCAAGACATTTTCATTCATACTGTCATCATCCAAATTTTATTTATCATTAATAAACCATTTTAAGCATATTGTAAATAGAAATGGATTCTCCCCTGGGCATGCAAACAATTAGATTAATTTAATAATCGTAACAAAATAATTTAAATCTTTTAAAAAAAATAGGGAAAATTATTTATAAGTCCTATTAGAGAAACTTATGCTACATATGGTCCTACTAAAAAACTTATGTTCTCATAAGTCCTGTGGGAAGTTTGTTGACACATTTACCCTCAATATTAGTTGTTAATATCATAAATAATAGTAAAACCATATATAGGAAATTGATATAAACGTAACGTAACGTGACACCTACATAAACGTAACGTGACACCTATACGTAACGTAACATCTACATAAACGTAACGTGACATATCTACATAAACGTAACGTAACGTGACACCTACATAAACGTAACGTGACACCTATATAAACGTAACGTGACATATCTATATAAACGTAACGTAACGTGACACTTACATAAGAGCCCATAGAATGGAACCACAATGTTACTAAATCCTAAATTAACATGCATTCTGATCAGAAATTCCATCATTGTTCTGATGAGAAAGAACCTTACATAAGTTATACATAAAGGCAGCTTCAAAAAATCTTATTTTAGATGAGGTGAGCCAGGGTTCCATTAATAGGCTTCACCCTGTCCACAGGACTCTTAATTATGAAACATAGTAGCAGCAAATTGATTACACAATGAAGGAATTGTTTTCTATTCTCCAAATGGACCATCTCAGAATAATTGACAAACAAGTAGATAAAAACCCAAATTAAAGGCAAGAAAAACACCCAAAATGAATCTCACCTTCGCCAAATCACGCCCTAGTTTCTTCGTTGTCATGGCCAATGAATCTCTCTCCTTGGAAAGCTTCGTCTTTAATTTAGAATTAAGAAAACACAAATTCATTAAAAAATAATCAACCATCAATCCAATTCGAAAGGGGAAAGAAAGAGTAGATACATTATCATCCTTCCATTAATTAATTTAAAATTATAATTTTTATTAATTAATTTAGATTTCACATATATTATTGATAATTTTTTAAATTTTACAATTAATAATACAAAATAAAAATATATTAATCAAAACAAATGGATTAAAAAAATAAAAACTTATTAAGTTTGCGAAACGTAACGTGACACATTACGTTACGTTTATGTAAGTGTCACATTACGTTTATATAGGTGTCACGTTACGGTTATATAGGTGTCACGTTACGTTACGTTTATGTAGGTGTCACGTTACGTTCATATTGGTGTCACGTTACATTACGTATATATAGGTGTCACGTTTGTCACGTCACGTTAGGTTTATGTAGGATCTTGTGGAATACATTCTTATGAAAATAGGACTTGAGACTCTATAAGAAATTACACATGACTTAGCCTAGCATAAGTGTCTGAAAAAGGACTTATAAATAAGTCTCCCAAAAAAATAACAATCAGTATAATTTTGAAATAAGACTAATTTAATTTTTAAAAGATAAACATGATAAAATCATACAGCTAATATTATTAAATCAATTTGATCTATGCACGTGGACTAACAAAACGAACCAATATGATTTTGATTAATTTTTTGAATAATGTTGTGACAACCTTCTGCATTTGAAAATTGTACAAATTTTTTCTTAGTCACAGACAAATCCTCCTGCTGTTTTTTTTCTTCTTCTTATAATACAAACTAGATTTAGGAGCATGAAAAAAACAATCCTATTTTAATACAAGTAAAGGTGCCAATTAGGGAAATTATTGAAAAGTCCTACTGTATAATTTTATTTTATGACAAATTTTATGAGAAATCTATTAACACGTGTAATTTAACTTATATAGAATGCTAGAAATTAAAATTCTCTTTCAAAATTTTATTACAATTTAATGGCTTTTTTTTTACTATTGATTTAAATGATATGTATATCATTATGTTTATTGTAGGCACGAATGTTTCCCTTTTTTTTTTGTTGTTGAAATTTTTATAATATTTATATCATATGGTACATTTATATAAGGGTTATTACACCTCAGTGGTGTCAGAAACAAAAATATATATACATGAAAAAATTTATAATTTTAATTATTAATATGTATAAAATTTCTTATTAATTTGTAATTATTTTTCTAAAACTCTATTGATGTTATATTTTTCATTATATAATGGATGAGATTCACATATGGGACTCACCCTTTGTGGGACGTCTCTGTCCATTCTATATTTAATTTTTTGTGTTTTTAGCATTGGTGTTATGTATGTATAATAAACGTTTCCTTTTTGGTGGAGATAAATGATACCTTTCCTTTCTCATGGAGAGTTACATGGTATTATATTATTATGTTAATTATATTTTATTATATGTCATAGTGTTTTAATTATGTATTATAAACGTTTGCTTTTTGGTGGAGATAAATGATACCTTTCCTTTTTTATGGAGACTTTCATGGTATTATATTGTCATGTTAATTATATTTTATTATATGTCATGGTGTTTTAATAATTTTATTGAATGAAAATGTGAAATTTCATACTTATAGCTTCTTCTTTTTTGTATCATAGTCTTAAATGTGAATATTTACATTTAAAATTTCACACGTTACAAAAATTCACACTAGGTTATTTTGATTGAAATTTCCCAATGAGTGAGTATTGCCAAATTTTGTTACCATTTTTAGTGTTACATTTGAAAAAATTGAATTTTTTATCTTTTGCATAGCTCTTCCAAAATTTTGGGGTTTATAAAATATATGAGACTTTATAATACAAGTTATATATGGAACTTTGCATTAAAAATCCCTTTTGATGTAATTTGCCTACTAATATCACATGAAACAAGCCTCATTGGAAACACTGTGTTATAGACAAAAAAAAAAAAAAAAAAAAGCAGCAAGATGGTGTTGAGTAATATTTCATTTGCTTTTGTATGTCTCATATCCTTGGTTCATCCCTCTCATGCCCGAAACTCACAACAAGACTACCTCAATGGCCAAAATGCCGCTCATGCCCAAGTGGGTGTTAGACCTTTGACATGGAATAATACTGTAGTTGCCTATGCACAAAACTATGCTAATTCAAGGATTGACGATTGCAATCTCATCCACTCAAACGGACCTTATGAGGAGAACCTTGCCAAGGGCACGAGTTCATTTACAGGTGCCAATGCAGTGAGTCTTTGGGTTAGAGAGAAGCCTTACTACGATTACAAGTCCAACACATGTGTTGGGGGACAAGATTGTGGACATTATACCCAGGTGGTGTGGCGAAAGTCAATCCATCTTGGGTGCACTAGGGTTCTATGCAAGAATGGATGGTGGCTTGTGTCTTGCAACTATGATCCCCCAAGCAACTATATTGGAGAGCATCCTTACTAAAGATCAATGTTCTTATTAATGTTCAAACAATTAATTATATATATTAGTTGCATATAAGTATCATCAAGTTTAAAAATGATAGGATGAGTTTTTTGGTGCAATATAGTTGGGATGATTTAGCTCATTGTGATACTTTTGCACTTGCTTTTCTTTATTGATGTTTTTTGCTTTGTACTTTGTACTGTGCTCTACATCAATGAAGTTTCTTTTTTTTGCCGATCAAAAAAAAGTTTAAAAATGATTCGCAAAAAAATAAAACAAATTGTTAAGATGGGGAGGTATATGTTTGTGAGTTAACTTTTATTTTATTTTATTTTATTTTTTGTTTTTGTGAGGCTTTATGCGTTTGGTCTCTTTGTCTGATTTTTCTTCAGTTGAAGAGAACTTATAATTTCGTAATTGTCAATTTTCATGTTATTGAAAATTTTTAGCAGTCTTTGTATAAAGTTTTTGTTAATTTCCATAGTTGACGATGACGATTTAAGGGGGAAAAAATTACAAAAAACAAAACCAGATATTTATCTACGGCCAACCCATGACCAAGAAAGTCTTCTGCTAACATGACAAAAAAGGAGGCCTTTGGTAATTTAGTTTCTTTTTTTAATTATTATTAAAATAATTAAGAAAAAAAAATTATTAAAGTTAAAAAGCCACTAAAAAATTGCCAAACATTTTAGTAATTCATGATTTTTAATACAATTGAAAAGAATAATGCTACATATAATTCTATTTTTTACCTCTTTTTCTAACATTTTTTTCTTACTTTAAGACACAAGTGAATGAGTCTCATATGTATTTATTGATGTGGACCTATTTCTTTGTGTCACAAAAGTGAATGAGTCTCATATGTATTTATTGATGTGGACCTATTTCTTTGTGTCTTGGAGCGAGAAAATGAGATAAAAAATTAGATTATGTATAACAAATTCAATTAAAAAAATTTATTCTTAAGCACATTAATTTTTTTGATCTCATAAATTTTTTTTTTAAAACAAATTACTAACAAAATTAACTTTTTATTTACGCCAACCCATGAAGTGTAAATCATTTACCTCTGAGGGTTGTCATGAGCTAACTATATGATAATTTATCCACGAAGATGCATTGGTAATTTGTATAATACCAGTGCACAAGCTAAATTGGAGCGGAAAGAATAAGATAAGAGAAATTGGATCGGTCAAACTCAAACTCAGATATTATAGTAAAAAAAAAAAATCTCATCAACTAAATCATTTCCGATCTCAACCTATTAGGTTTATTTATTTTATTGTTTAATTACCTTGTTGGCTACTTGACATTATTTATTTATTTATTTTTTCATTAAGACTTCGTTTGACAATAAATTGATAGTTAATAAGTCAAAAAATCATTAAAAAAAATTAAAGATTCATTTCTATTTTTTAACACATTTTTTACACATTTTTTTTTAAAAAAAAAAAAACTAAAAAATCATCCCCAAAAAAAAAAAAAAAAACACACTTTTTAAACCTACCCTAATTATTCTAGTGCCTGAATTATTTGACAAGGATGATACATTATTATTACCCTACAAAAATGAAAGGTAACCAATAATTTCAAGTCTTTGTGAAAATATTAACCGAAAGGCATTTTGGTCATTTGGTCATTTGGTAATTCAATAAACAAGTTGTACAACTAACCTTTTTTCTTTTTATTCCTTGCCGTTTTTGACTTTATTCTCTTTTGGGAAATCATTGTCAGAAATGATAAATGGAAAGCTATGAATATACTTGATTGGACGGATTACAATATAGAATTAAAATTATGAATCTATTAAACTTATATCTTATTTTTTAATTGTAATTTTTGTTATTCGAATTAAATTCTTTAAATTCTATTTAATCCATCTATTCCCACCTGATTGAGATGGATTTGTTTAGCTGTGATACTTTTTATACTTTCTTTTTATTTTTTGTTTAAAGGGAAATTACCCGTAAGTCCTGTTTGAAATATGTGTACACTATTTAATCCAACAACTTTTTGAGTAGACCCAAAAGACTTACACGTTTTCCTCTCTCTCTCTCTCTCTCTCTCTCTCTCTCTACTTTTTGTCTCATTCTTTACGTTTTCCTTTTTTTTTTCTTCTACGCTTTCCTCTCATTCTCTTTGTCATGTCTGACGATCGATGATCATACTTTCCTTATTTTCTTTCTTTTTCTAATATATGGTCACCAGTGATCGACGACTACTATTGATTGGGGTTCACCAACAACCACCAACCACTGACATTAACTCGTGACTTCATCTTCATTGACAGCGAACAAGATGAGTAGATCTACTCAGATCTGATGTAGTAGATCTGATGTAGATCTACATCAGATTTGAGTGAATCTACATGAGATCCGACTAGATCTAAATCAAAAATAGTTGCTGGAGTATAATATTCTTTCTATATCTATTTTTTCCTTCGATTTCTCAATTTTTCTACATTTTCTCTGTTACACACGTCTATTTTTCTATTTTAATGAAGAAAAATTTCAAGTTCTGAACAAGTTGTTTTTAAGTTTTAGTTACAGGCGGTGAAAACTGTAAAATTTTACAGTTTCAGCTTTTTTGGTGCTGAAATGAATCATGCTTTAAAATTGTAAAATTTTACAATTTCATAAAATTCTTTAGAACCGTAAAATTTTTCAGTTTCATAATATATTTTTTCCAGCTTAATGGAATAATGCTTTGAAACTATAACATTTTACAATTTCAAAGCTTACTTTTCACTTTTTTTTTTTTACCAGCAAAGAATTTTATTAAAGATAGAAAGGGAGCTTACTTTTCAGTTTAATCAACATTACAGATTAATTGCTTAAACCCTACAAAAATTGAAAAATAATATATACTTTTTCCCATTATTGTTTGTTGTCGTCATGTTTTTTTAACTATAATTTCTCAGTTTATTCTTTTTTTTTTAGACAATATTCTAAATATTCCGGTGAGCCTCCGATGATGTTCTTGACATTTTTCAATGATGTTTAGAACACTCCGGTGAACTTCCGGCGATGCTCAAAACACTCCGGCAAACTTCCGGTGGTGCTCCGTCAACTTTCCAGTGATGTTGAATATTCCGGCGAGTCTTCAGTAAATTTGACGGAAGTCATTGGATATAGCAGCATTTTTAAAGTTTAAAAAAAAAAGAATTTTTGGTAACAATTAAACATATGTAGGATTAATTGGTGCAAGTATTTTGTTTTGGGATTAAATGGATTTTGAACTTTATCTATGAGACTTATTGGTAAGAGCTCCTTTGTTTAATAACTTACTTTAGTTATGTAATGTTTCTTTAATATTCATCAATAATTTTTTTTTGGATAAAAATAAATAAATAAGGATAATTGCAACCTCGCACATTCTAGTGGGCCCTACAGATAGAACATTGCAAGGGCATGGGTTCCTTCTTAGGTGCGAATGCCATCAAAATTTAGGTAAGTGAGAACCCTAACCATGATTACAACTCCAACTCATGTATTGGTGGTGTATACACTATACTCAAGTGGTTTGGCGAAACGTGGTTCAACTTGGCTGTGCTAGGTTTAGTGTAATAACGATTGGTGGTTTGTCAATTGCAACTGTGATTCATCGGGCGTGGTTCCTAAAAAAATTCTCAAAATTTAAACCTAAGCAAAAGCGACTATGGTCAAGAAATACATATATATAAAAAAATGTCAATATTACAGATATAAATAAAATAGAGTGATATATAATACGTATCATGCATGGTGCAACTGCAACTTGTAATGTTTTGTAGTTATGTTTATATGTTCCTCTAGTACTGATAGATCATGGACCTTCTTGTGATATATGTTTAATAAATCTTTAATATCAATATAAACTACTATGTTAGTGTGTTTTAATTTGGAATCAAAGCTCAATCTTTTCTTAGTTTGTTCTTTATTTCGTTCTTCTTTATTGATTTGTTAATTGGCCTTAGCTTATATACTAATTGATAAGAGGAAATATCATTTTGCTTCCAAACTATCGTGCGTTTTTCAATTTGACCCCCATGCTTCGATTTATTTCAATTTAGTATCTGAACTTTTAACAAATTAATCAATTTAACCCCTGCCGTCATATTTCGTCTACAATTAGATGAAATGTACTGACGTAGCACCAAAATTCATTTAAAGTCATTTTATCCTCCAAACTATGTCTTAAAAATCAATTTGCCCCCCAAATATAAAAAAATTAAATTTAAATATTTAATAAATATTTTTATCTCGATAATGAAAAAATTAAATTTTAAATAATATATACTTTGCAAAAATAAAAAATAAAAAAATATAAAAGTCCTCATTTAGAATTATCTTGAGACTATGAAGTATGAATATTTCGACAAATATATCGTATCCGTACCAGTTACTCATTTAGAATTATCCACGAAGATGCATTGGTAGTTTATATAACATCGGGCACTACTGAAAATTAGGCTTTTAGTGGCGTTTAAAAAATGCTACTATAGCTATCCAAAATGCCGCGAATTGTTTTTGTGACGTTTAGTACCAAACGTCGAAGATGCGGCCGTTGCTATATCTTTATGACGCTTCAAAAGCGTCGCTATATTTAGTAAAAATGCCGCCAAATGTCCCAGCCTAAGATACTATGACATCATTACAATTTTAGCGACGTTTTCATTGACTAAATCATTTCCGATCTCAACCTGTTAGGTTTATTTATTTTATTGTTTAATTACCTTGTTGGCTACTTGACATTAAATTTTTTTTTCATTGAGACTTCGTTTGACAATAAATTGATAGTTAATAAAACAAAAAATCATTAAAAAAAAATTTAAAGATTCATTTCTATTTTTTTACACATTTTTTACATTTTTTTTTTGTAAAAAAACTAAAAAATCATTAAAAAAAAAAATCACTTTTTAAACCAACCCTAATTATTCTAGTGCCTGAATTATTTGACAAGGATGATACATTATTATCACCCTACAAAAATGAAAGGTAACCTATAATTTCAAGTCTTTGTGGAAAAATTTACCGAAAGACTTTTTGGTCATTTCGTAATTCAATAGGAGTGATTCTACTTATACCACTACTTTATCTCTTTACACCTTCAATATGAGTGTATTTTTTTTTTTTGGTGATTCTACTTACACCACTCTTTTGCCTCCTTACACCCTCCATATGAGATTCTTTTTTTTTTTTTTTCCAATTTTATCCATGTGTGAAATTACTTAAAAGGACAAAACACTAAAATTAAATATATTTGATTATCTCCTTACACCCCTTGATCTTTAATCCCTACTCCTCTTTTTCCTTTCTCAACTTTTCTTTTTTCTTACATATCTCTTTTGAAAAAGTGATAATCATAGTGTTTTGATCATCAAAAAAAGCAATGGATGAAGAAACGGTAGTGAAAAACTATCAAAAAAGTGAAATAGTGAGTTTTTTTTATTAGTTTGGTAGGTTTTTGTTTCGATTTTCTGGGCTGGTCTTCGACTTTGTTTGGTGTTTTGAAATCGAACAAAATAACATAGTCCGGCATCACAATGCCAAACAAAAAATATGAGTCTGGTATCAAATTGCCGAATAAAATATATATTTCCAGTAATATAAAGTCGGATTTTTTAAATTTGTTCGGCTACTCATTGCCGTGTATTTTCACTATCATTTTTTTTTTTTTGCTTGAAAGGATTATACTTATACTCATTGTAACAACGCAAGTATGACATTATTAGTAGACTCCAGTCATGAATTCATTACAGACGAGGTTTGTTAAGTTTTTTTATGAATATAATTTTTTCTTATTTTTAATTTGTATTGAGTTTTATTAATAATTTGACGTACAAATGTATTTATTATGTTTAGATTTTTAGTAGTCGTCAAGCATTAAATAAATGGGCTTTTGACGTTGGGAGGAAGACTGGATTTGTTATTGTTATAAAGACATCAGATGCGGGAGGTAATGGCAAAAAACCAAGACTTACCTTGCTTGTGAAAGAAGTGGTTATTATAGAGACAACAGGAAGATCAAGGGGGAACGATTGAGGTTGATAGGTTCTAAAAAATATGGATGTCCATTTCTATTAAGGGGGAAAAATTACCTACAAATGATAAGTGGATGTTGCATGTCTTATGCAGAGTACACAATCATCCGTCTGCTGAACATCTTGAAGGGCATTCATTTGCTGGCAGATTATCTAAGGAGAAAACATCCTTATTAGTTGACATGTCAAAGAGTATAGTGCGATCAAAAGAGATATTGGTTACATTGAAACAAAGGGATACCTTTAATGGGACAACAATGAAGACAATCTACAACGCATGTCATTGACATCGAGTAGTACAGAGGGCGGGAAGGTCACAGATGCAACAACTATTGGGGCAATTGTCGATTCAAAATTATGTTGAGTGGCATCGATGTGATGATAGAGAGATAGTGACTGACTTGTTCTGGACACACCCAGTTAGTTTGGAGTTGTTACGTGCATTTCCATATGTGTTGATTATGGATTGCACATACAAGACTAATAGGTATCGACTCCCTCTCTTAGAGATTGTTGGGGTAACATCAACGGACTTGACTTTTTCAGTTGCTTTTGCTTATCTTGATCATAAACAGAGGACAACTATACATGGGCTTTAGGTGTATTGCGTACTGTCATGGAGAATACTGCTTTTCCAAAAGTCATTTTTACAGATAGGGAGTTGGCTTTGATAAAATGCATATCAAAAGTTCTACCTATGGCCACTAATCTTTTATGTAGATGGCATATTAGCAAGAATGTTTTGATGAAGTGCAAGAAGGTTTTTTAGACGAAAGATAAATGAGATAAGTTCATGCATAGTTAGAGTGCTTTGGTATTGGTTAGAACAGAAACAGAATTCAATGAACAATTTTCCAATCTCAAGACTGAATTTAGTACGTATCCTGAAGCTATTAAGTATTTTACTACCAATTGTTTCGAGCCATACAAGGAAAAATTTGTTGCAGCTTGGACAGACAATAGTATGCATTTCGGAAATACTACTACAAATAGGTAAATTATGGTCATTGCATTTATGAATTGCTATAATTCTTTGATTTTTATATTAAATACCAAAATATACGTACTTGTAGGGTGGAAAGTTCTCATGCTAAATTGAAGAGGCAACTTGGATCAAGTCAAGGCAGTTTTGAGACATCTTGGACCAAAATATACAATTTGTTAGAGTTGCAGCATGCAGACATTAAAGCCTAATTTCAACAGAGTTTGATTGTAGTCCAACACAACTACACACTTACTGAGTTCACTGAGTTACGTGGTTTTATTTCAATTTATAGTTTGGAAAAAATATTGGCAGAGTCAAAGAGATCGAACAGTGTGGGAATAGATGTTGCTGCATGTGACTGCATTTTGCAACGTACACATGGGTTGCCATGTGCACATGAAATAGCTGAGTATTTTCAACAAGGTCAACTGATTCCCCTCTCGTGCGTAAATCCTCATTGAAGGAAGTTAGATATGCTTCCAGTTTCAGAAAGTGCTTTTTTGGAGTTGGATTGCAAAACAGAGGCTTCTTTTTTTATTGAGAAATTCCAAACAATTGACGAAACGCAACAAGTGATCCTTCTGAAGAAGTTGAGGGAGTTAATTAGTCCAGACAGTACATTTTTGATGGAACCTAAACTCAAGACTGACACGCGAGGGAGGGGTCGAGGTCGCGGCCGTGGTTAATTCGAAATTGATACGTCTATTAAACGCGAGCCATCTGCGTTTGAGTTTGTACTATCTGGGGAAGATAGTTATTCGCAGGGTGTTACCTTCTCAACTGCACCAGTTCGTAAGCAAGTGCAACGAAAGAAGGAAAAAAAAGATAATGTATTGAATTACATAAAACTTGTAACTATGTACAAAATATATTTTAATAGTTTTCAGCCTCATTTTAATTATTTCATATATCCATTGTTGTATATTTGTGATGTAGGTTTGTATGACGCAGTCAACAAATCGTATCTCTCACTTCGAACAATTTTCGAAGAAGTTGAGACCATATATCCGTTACATAAAAGATGTACAAGCAGATGACAATTGTGGTTTCAAGGCAATAGTTGGATTGATTGGTTTAGGTGAAGATGATTAGCAAAAAGTTAGGCACAACTTGTTGACTGAGTTGTATTCAAATGTAGTGCACTACGTGCAACTATTTGGTTCACAAGAAAGGGTTGATGACCTTGACTCTATCTTATCCTACTTCGAACCTAGCCCTGGATTTAATCATTGGATGACTATGCTCGACATGGGCCATTTGATAGCATCATACTACCGAGTCGTTCTTTACCATTTATCCATGCAACAATGCTTGACGTTTTTACCACTTAGATCAGTACTGATTGCAACACCTGATCGAAGAGATATCTGCATAGGATTTGTAAATGGAAACCATTTCGTGCAAGTAATTACCGAGCCTACTTAGATCATTACAATGTCTTATTTTGTAATTCTATTTATTGATTTCTTTGTTATAGTTTTATCTGCAACCTGGTCATCCAGCACCTCCGATAGCAAATAATTGGATTCCTTTTCATCACCCGTGTGCTAGTGGATGAGAGAAAGCATATACTATCTGTAATCAGCAATTCCGTACTCTTATTAGCCCTGACGTAATAACTACCGAAACAATCGATATAAAAGAATTGTGATAACATGTTTGATTGATGGATGCAAACAATGATAGATTTTATGGATATTCGTACACTTGATTTTGTTATGAAATATTTTATGGAAACTTTTTATGTTTGATTTTATAGATGTGTGTTTGATTTATAGATTTTTTTATCAAACTAGATTAATTGAAATTCGTTAAAATTGTATTACCGAACAGGTCCTAATTATCATTTGGAACAAAGTGGCTCTGTAAATGTACAGCAACAGAACGCTGGACAAATATATTTTTTCAAGCAACATAACACTGGACAAATGTAATTTGTCTACTATTGTGTGACCGAATAGACACTTCATAGTGGGTTCCACTGAATTTGTTGTGAAATTATCCAATTATATGGCAACATAATGCTGGGAAAATTTTTTTGTCTGGTAACACGACACTAGAGTAATTAAAATTCACTACCATTTTATTATCGAATAGGCCCAACACAAATTATTACCACATTATTTGGGCGGAAATGGCTCTGTAAATGTATAGCAACAAAAGACTGGACAAAACAATTTATTCCGACATTATAGAACCGAAGTTTTGTAAATTGTTTCGCATTGTGTGACTAAACAAGAACTTCAATGTGGACTCTACTGGCTTTGTTGGGAAGCAATATGAAATTATCCAATTGAATGGTAACATTATGTTGGGAAACAAAATTTCATCTGGTAACATGGCACTAGAATAATTCAAATTGTTTAGCATTGTATTACCGAATAGGCCTAGCACAAATAAAAAAACATTGTTTAGGACAAAGTGGCTCTGGAAATGTATAGCAACTAAATGCTGGAAGGATCTATTGTTTTCGGTAACTGAACACCTGAATAATGGAAATTGTTTAGCAGTATGCCACTGAACTGGCCCATAGCACTGAAAAAAACAATGTTACTTCCAACAAATGGTACCATATCCCTCCAAAACACTTTAATGCATAACAAACAATAACAAATCCATATGTTCACCAAAATAAGTTTTCATTCACATAAATATTGAATACAAAATAGATGTGAAATTATTTAAAATTCTTACAAAAGTATGACAATTCATTACTTGTCTAACCAAACATCCAGTTTACAAAGAATCCAAGACATCTACAAAAACTATGCCATTAGGGAAATGTATATCCCAAATTCTGTAGGGGCTAGACATTCACAAAAACTATGTCATCAAAAAAAAAAAAAAAAACTAGATCCCAAATTTTGTACGGGGCTAGGCATTCACAAAAACTATAAGTGTCGATGTAGATCCCAAACTCTGTCTATCAAGAACTTGCAGCATCCGACCAATGGTTTCATATAGCATGTCAGGGTGCAAGACACATTCATCACGACTGAGTCTATGGACTGCAGCACCAACATTGAAAGCAACATCATTACACTGCAAAAAAATTGATAAAAATCATACTTAGGGTTTGATTTATGGTGAACCACTTACAAGTGAAAAAAGTTAATTCACAATTTGCTTACCCACTCAGGATCCATTGTAACATCATTCTCGGGACGTTGAACACGTGGATCAAACTGAGAGTGATGCGTAGGATTTTGAACAACCCGGTGCGAAACATGAGCATACCACTCACGGTATCCCCGTACACATTCAGATAAGCGCTGTTGTATAGGCACACTACGAGCGTTAATGGACAAGACATGATTCTCCCATTGCGCCCATATTGTGTCATGGTATTGATACATGATTCTGTACTGTCCTGGTTTACTGCCTCGTGTAGCTTGAACAGGAGATAATGGTGTTGGTGGGATGGTTTGGACCCTACCAAACTGTCGTAAAACCCTATTGGGGTGATAGGGTTCAACAATATCAAGGCATTTCAAACATCCAGTATAATATGCAACCTCATGAAGTGGATGGTGTGTCCTACATAAATGTTATGGATCCCACTCGATTTACAAATAGGCAATACATAATGTTAGTTATGAAATCTTTTTTTTTTTTTTTTTTTTTTTTTTTTTTTTTTTTTTTTTTTTTTTAACACAATATGACACTATTATAAAATATCTAACCTCATTAGCACGTAACATGTCAAGCTGCTCTCGTAATATCTGCAAGTGGTCTTCTGTAAAACCTTCGTCTCTCCGCGGACTCCAACGACATAGACAAGGTTGTTCATCAGAATAGGACAAATTTGGATGAGGCCTTCCTAAACGAAAATGCTCATAAATCCATGCTTCTAATAGCTTCAAGTAACCAGCAATCTGCTTAACACCAACCCTACTAACAAGTCCTAATTGTCTATACAGGAATGCCAAAGCTGTAGCACCCCATGCCTATGAGCTAACAACATCAATGTCAGTTAACATGTGCAGGTATGCAATGGGTACTCGAGTCCCACTCTTGTCAGCGAAGAGGGTACAACCTAATAAATATAGCAAGTAAGCTCTCGCTGCGTATTCTATGAAATTTGCATCATCTGTATCTTTAACTTCATGAAATCTAATTCGTAACCACTCTAGCTTCACGGATTGCCCATGAGATTGAACTAATTCTACAAATGCATCATTCATTAGCACTCCCAAAATAGCACTCACCAGTTCAGCAGCCTCGTATCTTGTTAACTTAGGACATGACAAAGCCATGCCAGTGATTGGAATGCCAAGTATGGTCCGCACATCATCCAACGTGACAGTTATCTCACCATCTGGCATGTGAAATGTATTTGTCTCTGGATGCCACCTTTCAACGAAGGCAGATATTGCCACTCTATTGCCATGCCGATATGTGTGATCAATAAGGACACTAAGACCAGACTGCTCAACCAAATGTCTCCACCTAACATTTTTGACTGTTGGTGACATCCATGGCCACTCAGCAAGCTTTCGAGAACGATTCAAACATTTAAGAGGTCCCCGTTCCTACATTTTACGTAAAACATATAAATAATTTGAAGCATATAGTACATATGATTAGCTTATTGTTGAGAAATTCACCAAATACCTTTTTCTTCCAAATAGCGGTAGCAACATGGTTATGGAAGCTAATTAGCAATGAAGGATCCTCTGGAGCACCCGGAACTGGTTTTGTGTTGTCATCATCCATACCAACATCGTCCTCCATGAGGTCAGCCTCCACCAATATCATTATCGACATCATCATCCTCCACACCAATATCATCGTCAACATAATCATTATTCACATCCACATGGTCATCCTCCACCACAGGGACATTCATTTTCACTGGTTCAAGTTCTGTTTGCCTAGCACGTCTTCTGTTGGATGCCATTAGTCTCTTACATGAGACACCACTAACCATTTCTGTGTAAAAAAAAAAAGATTTAAACCCAATATCAGCCAAAACTCAAATATATTAAATGACTGATGTAAACAATATCAGCAAAAAAACCATAATTTCATAGATAACATTCAATTTAAAGAAAAAAAATTGAATGTGCAAATGTATAGAAAAGGGAAAAAATTCAAATTATAATGTAAGTAAGCATTTGATAATTTTAATGTGCCTATATTGTTCTATTTCAAGTTTCCAGTTTTTCTTGTTTATTTTTAATTTTTAAATGTTAACATTGTATTGTATGTTAAAGCTCACAATCTAATCTTCTTGGGATCATGTTAAAGCGCACAAGAAAATTGACATACTTGTGTAATAATATTCAGATAATTTGAAAAGAGCATTCAAACTAAGAAACAAGGAAGTGTTAGGATTCAAAATTGTATCTTAAGTTCCTCAAATTGTGGGGCATTGTGACTTTGGAATCCATGGTTTCCTAGTTGGTGGGGAGAAAAAAGGAGACATACTAGTATAGCAGTACCATACTTCTATTAAGCAAATTGTAAGAATTCCATTTGCGGAGTTTTTTTTGGAGGGAGGGGAGGGGGGGAAATAAGTTGAGACTAATGATCTTGAAGTACAGCAAGGGGAAAAAAAATATATGCAGTAGCTAAGTTTGAAAATGTGTTGCTTTCATTTGTTTTGTTATTCTTGAAGCTAATCGAGTGGGTTTTATGGGTTGTGGTAATTTATGCATTCCTATAATAATCAAAGATCATTCATAGAAATGGCTAATATTGTGAGCCCAATTTATAAGTTAAAAATTAAGATCATGTTGAAATTCACCAATCTACATTGTATTTCAAGAAGGAAGGCTGATATGGAAATGATGGAAATAGAGTGGAAAAATCAATAGAAACCCCAACAGCATTGTTCCCCGAACCCTTATATTTCTAGTAGAGATGAATCTCCTTGCTTTAGTCATTTATAAACATGTCTACGAAATATAGATATAAACACACAAATATGACAAAGCGATGAGAAAATCTCTACTACTCAATCCTAAATATGAGTTTCATGGAGGAAGAGGTAGCAGAGAACACATCTTTCTGCTGCATAACATTAAGTTGTATTATATCTTGATGGTTTGTTGAGTAAAACGTGTTTGTATATATATAAATATGAACGATAAAAAATATTATCATCTTGATGGTTTGTTGAGTAGAACATATTTATATATTACAGTTCCATGTATAAATAGCTTTATTATATTAAGTAACTTGCCTTGTTGATCAAAGTTACACATTTCAAAGGATTGCTTGGATGATGGAGAGATTGTTAACCAAACATCTCATCTAAAATCTTAAGTTATTAGAGAAAATCTAAAATCTTATGTTAAGACAAAGTTTATTTATTTCATCAACACATCCCCTTTACATGTGCTTGGTTGATGCACCGATGTCTGAGAAATTGTTGATCACCATCTCATCTGTTAGAGAGAAAGGTGTAACATTATTATTTATATCCCCAACAATGTCCATTGATGCTAGTTTTCTCTTTGGGTTTTTGACAAGCCTATACTTGGAATTGGAAGCAGAAGTTGCAAAACTTAAAGAACTTAATGAAGAGTTGCAAAAAAAGCAGGTATATTACTAATTGCTGCCAAAAGTTTTGTGCTTTTGAAATTGTAGATTATGTAAAAAAGAAATTAAAGGTCAAATATTTGTTGCTATATTATTGTTGCCGCAAGAAGAAATTATGGAGATGCAGAAGAATCAGGTACATACCTTTTACTATACAAGTTGCCTTGGATTTAAAACTAGGAAATTATGATAGTTGTTCTGAAACGATATTGCCCCACCAAAAAAGACAATTTAAAATAAAAGGTAAAAAAATGAATAGCTTTGGCTCAAATCTTCACAGCATACAAGCGTGGAAGCTCGAGTTTTTCCATCATGCAAAGACTTCTTAATGAAAACAGTTCTCGTTTTTTATAAAATGAATAAATTTTATTTGCATTTGGTTTTCCCCTATTTTTAATTTATTCCCTACAAATGGCTACTTAGAATTTTACATCCAATAAATGGAATTTATCAATTGATTGGCATCATCTTGGTATAGCCAATAAATGTAGAACATGGACTATGAGATCAAGAAACCATAATTGGGTAGATAAAGGTTAAATTAACAGGGTGCTCCTTGTATATGTAGAACTCTGCTTGAATTTTCGATTCATTTGACAAGTAATGTATTTTTGTTTTGTTTCTCCCGATATTGGAGACAATGGATATGCCCTGGGGAAGTAAAAGACGATGCTTAAGGAGAACGTTGACAGGTCCCTGGTAGAGTAGTGAGAATGGAAGCAAGTTGCGAATTGCTTCTGACATACTCTCAATTTTATACCTAACCAATATATTTATGAAAACCAAGAACCCACAAAACTCAAACCCATAAATTCAATTTTTTTCCACAACTATTGACAACCTTCTATGGCAGCTCTTTACCCACAGAACTCTAATCCTTTCCACTTAACTATCACTCTTTTTTAAAAATAAAAAAAAAAAAAAAAAAAATTAAAAAAAAGAAGAAAAGAGACAGTAGGCAAAACAGAGAACCAAAAATCTGATAAAACATAGAACTAAAATTTGGACTTCAACAATCAACTAGCACCAAAAATCACAAACCCAATTAAATTCCAAGATCAAAACCACCAAAGCTATGTTGGGAATGTGCTATTCTTTGTCTATTCGCAAAAAATGATGACATAGATGATATATATATAGATACACATATCTATGTCTATCAATATAGAGAGAGAAAAAAAGAGTTTTTTCACTTACCTTTGGCGAATGAGAAGAGTGAGTTCAATCGTCTACGCTATCCGAACGCCTCCATGCTAGTGTTGTCTACTCTTCTTCCCTGCGTCATTCTCTCTGCATCGTTCTCTTTTCCATCTTTTCCCTCCAAAAGTATGGGTGTAAATAAATGGGTTTTGAAGAGTTTTTTTTTATCATAGGGTTTGTTCTGGTAATATATTGGGTGTAATGAGAATTCAATTTTTTTTAAAGTGGTGTAATGAGATGGAGGGTGTAAGGAGGTAAAAGAGTGGTGCAAGTAGAATCACCCTTTTTTGTTTCCTTCCAATTTTTTCCATGTGTAAAATTACTTTTAAGAACAAAACACTAAAATTAAATATATTTGATTATCTCCTTATACCCCTTGGTCTTCAATCCCTACTCCTCTTTTTCCTTTCTCAACTTTTCTTTTCTCTTACATATCTCTTTTGAAAAAGTGAGAATCATAGTGTTTTAATCATCAAAGAAAGCAATAGATGAAGAATTGGTGGTGAAGAACTATAGCGACCCCGGTCTTTTCCCATTTGATTATTGTATCCGGACTTAGGTTCCGTAGATTCTATCATTGTATAATTGTTGTTATCATCCTTTATTTTCTCATTTGGAGTTATGGGATGTGTTGAGCAGGATTGTTTCAGGTTGGTTGGGTTGGTAACCAAGTGTTGCTGTCCAGTTTTTGGGTTGGTCGCTCGAGCGAGGACTTGGTCGCTCGAGCGAGGGTATTTTGTGTCTGGTAGCTCGAGCCAGCTTTTCTTCGCTCGAGCGAGCGATTGCGTCTAGTATAGACCTGAAAGTTGTGATTCTTCGCTCGAGCGAGCTTTCCTTCGCTTGAGCGATCGAGGTGTATGTTTTCGAGTCCTTCGCTCGAGCGAGCAGTCCTTCGCTCGAGCATGCTTCTGGGTTGCAGACCTAAAGCTTCGAGTTCTTGGCTCGAGCGAGCTTTTCTTCGCTCGAGCGAGAGTTTTCTGTGTCTGGTCGCTCGAGCGACCATGTCTTCGCTCGAGCGAGCCTGTTCAGTTTAAATAGGCAGCAGCGGGTTTTTGAACAGTTTTTCATCTACTTTTTGATCCCAAACCCTAGGTCCGACTTCTCTCTCTCTTTTCTCTTAGGTTTGATCTACCTAGGGTGTGTTTCTACCCTAGACTTTTTATTAAAAAGGTAGAGTGAGTCGAGGGCTTCGTTTTAATCGGAACATTTGTGGATTTTGAGCACTTTGGATTTTGGGTCGTCATCTCCATCTTCTCCATTCGAGTTCTTGCTTCGAGGTAGGGATTTCCTACTCCATCTTATAGGTTTTAATCCTAAGTTTTGGTATTTCTGATATGTTGGGTTGTTGGGTAATATTGGGAAAAACTAGGGTTTGTTTTATAATTAAAATGCCCTAATTGTTGTAATAAAATTAATTCGTATAATTAATTTTGGGAAAGATATGGATAATGAGTTTAATTCATAATATTGAGAAGTTATGAGATTAAGTGATGTAGTTGGATAAATTAACCACTCATCTTTATCATTGAGACTATATGTGTTGTACATTTATTTCCTGTTTAGAAATAACTGTTTTGGGCTATCGGTGGAGGATAGTCATGATTGTTGTAGACATTGCATGTGGATTAGGAAAAACTGAAACTAATCAATTGGCCATGTCGTTGTGTATAAAGGTTGGAATAATACATTAAATTTATGTATTGATTGATTGTGTATATGACTTTGTGTTTATATGCATTACTTGTGTATGGGAGGAGATAGGGGATGTACTCCACGGTTTAGGGGAAGATAGGGGATGTACCTCTAAACCGGTTAATGATTATGGGAAGATAGGGGATGAACCCAGGGTTGCTGCTCATATGCGCGCCTATTGCAGAGATACAGCTCATATGCTTATCTATTGAAGTGTGATACAGCTCATATGCTTGTCCACTGAAGTGTTTGTTTATTTGATTTGATATAGCACTAAAATGTATATCATCATCTGTTGTGAAGTACGAAAGTGGTTTATGTGAGATTGATACGACACCAACATGTGTATCCGTTATGATATAAGAAAGGTTTAACTTGATTTGTTATTCCTGTTGAATTGGAAATATTGTTAATAAGAGATGAAACCCTTGTTGAGTTATTTGGTCAGGTTCTGAGCCATATCTGTATAACTGGAAAGTGAAACGTGTCATAGACATTAGTGTCATGAAATTGTATAATGACGAGATTGATGATTTTGTGTTAACCATCTATCGAATGCTACTGCTTTAGTTAATTCTTATACTTGGTTTAGTATTTCTCTACTGGGCTGTGGCTCACCCTATATGGGAACATTATTTTCAGGTTCAGGTGATGGGCTACCTCCAAGGAATTAGCTCGGGAGGGATTTAGAGTTGAAGACTCATTTAGATTAGTTGTTATTTGCTTTGTTTGATATTACGTGTAAGGACTCAAGCCAAGGGCTTAACTTGTAAATGAGTTAGTACTCATATCTTTGTATCCAAGTGTTGGCTTGGAAAGATGTAAGCCCATAGGGCATTTACTTTCTTTATTACATGTAATGTCTTTTAACAAGTTTACTCTGATGAATGGAAAAATATTCTTGTTCTCTTATAATGATGCATGTTAATATTATATATTATGGGTTTAAAAAAAATGAGGGCATTACAAGAACCATAAAAAAAGTGAAATGGTGAGTTTTTTTATTTGTTTTGTAGGTTTTTGTTTTGATTTTTTAGGCTAGTCTTCGACTTTTGTTTGGTATTTCGAAATCAAACAAAATAACATAGTTCGGTACGAAATAGCCGAACAAAAAATGTAAGTCTGGTATTCAACTGCCGAATAAAAGATAAATTTTCGGTAATATAAAGACGAACTTTTTAAATTTGTTCGGCTACTCATTGCCATGTATGTTCAGTTTTATTATTATTTTTTGCTTGGAAGGATTATACTTATACTCACTGCAACTACGCACGCAAGTACTGCATTATTAGTGGACTCTAGTCATGAATTCATAACAGGCGAGATTTGTTAAGTTTTTTTTATGAATACGATTTTTTCTTATTTTTAATTTGTATTGAGTTTTATTAATAATTTGACGTATAAATATATTTGTTATGTTTAGATTTTTAGTCGTCGTCAAGCATTAATTAAATAGGCTTCTGACGTTGGGAGGAAGACTGGATTTGCCATTGTTGTAAAGACATCAGATGCAGGAGATAATGGCAGAAAACCAAGACTTACCCTTGCTTGTGAAAGAAGTGGTTACTATAGAGATAATAGAAAGATTAAGGGAGAATGATTGAGGTTGACAGATTCTAAAAACTGTGGATGTCCATTTCTATTAAGGGGGGAAAAATAATCTACAAATGATGAGTGGATGTTGCATGTCTTATGTGGAGTGCACAATCGTATGCTTGCTGAACATCTTGAAGGGCACTTATTTGCTGGCAGATTATCTAAGGAGGAAACATTCTTATTAGTTGACATGTCAAAGAGTATGGTGCAACCAAAAGAGATATTGGTTACATTGAAACAAAGGGATGCCTTTAATGCGACAACAATGAAGATAATCTACAACGCACGTCATTTACATCGAGTAGTACAGAGGGCGGGAAGATCACAGATGTAATAACTATTGGGGCAATTGTTGATTCAAAATTATGTTGAGTGGCATCGATGTGATGATAGAGAGATGGCGACTGACTTGTTCTAGGCATACTTAGTTAGTTTGGAGTTGTTACGTGCATTTCCACATGTGTTGATTATGGATTGTACATACAAGACTAATAGGTATCGACTCCCTCTCTTAGAGATTGTTGGGATAATATCAACAAACTTGACATTTTCAGTTCCTTTTGTTTATCTTGGTTATGAACGAGAGCACAACTATACATGGGCTTTAGGTGTATTGCGTACTGTTATGGAGAATACTGCTTTTCCAAAAGTCATTATTACAGATAAAGAGTTGGCGTTGATGAAAGGCATATCAAGAGTTCTACCTATGGGCACTAATCTTTTATGTAAATGGCATATTAGCAAGAACGTTTTGATGAAGTGCAAGAAGGTTTTTGAGACGAAAGATAAATGGGATAAATTCATGCATAGTTGGAGAGCTTTGGTATTGGTTAAGAACAAAAACAGAATTCAATGAACAATTTTCTAGTCTGAAGACTGAATTTAGTACGTATCCTCAAGCTATTAAGTATGTTACTACCAATTGGTTAGAACCATACAAGGAAAAATTTGTTGTTGCTTGGACAAACAGTAGTATGCATTTCGGAAATACTACTACAAACAGGTAAATTATGGTCATTACATTTATGAATTGCTATAATTTTTTTTATTTTTATATTAAATACCAAAATATACATACTTGTAGGGCGGAGAGTTCTCATGCTAAATTGAAGCGGCAACTTGGATCAAGTCAAGGTAGTTTTGAGACATCTTGGACCAAAATACACAATTTGTTAGAGTTGCAGCATGCAAACATTAAAGCCTCATTTCAGCAGAGTTTGATTGTAATCCAACACAACTACACACCTACGGAGTTCACTGAGTTACGTGGTTTTATTTCAATTTGTAGTTTGGAAAAAATATTGGCAGAGCCAAAGAGATCGAATAGTGTGGGAATAGATGTCGCTGCATGTGACTGCATTTTGCAACGTACACATGGGTTGCCATGTGCACATAAAATAGCTGAGTATTTTCAACAAGGTCGACCGATTCCCCTCTCGTGCGTAAATCCTCATTGGAGGAAGTTAGATATGCTTCCAGTTTCAGAAAGTGCTTTTTTGGAGTTGGATTGCAAAACAGAGACTGCTTTTTTTATTGAGAAATTCCAAACGATTGACGAGACGCAACAAATGATCCTTCTTAAGAAGTTGAGAGAGTTAATTAGTCCAGATAGTACATTTTTAATGGAACCTGAACTCAAGACTGACATGCGAAGTAGGAGCCGAGGTCATGACCGTGGTCAATTCAAAATTGATACATCTACTAAACGCGAGCCATCTGCGTTTGAGTTTGTACTATCTAGGGAATATAGTTATTCATAGGGTGTTACCATCTCAACTGCACCAGTTCGTAAGCAACTACAACGGAAGAAGGCAAAATCCGATAATGTATGTAATTGCATAAAACTTGTAAATATGTACAAAATTTATTTTAATAGTTGTTAAGCCTCATTTTAATTATTCCATATATCCATTGCTGTATATTTGTGATGTAGGTCTATATGACGCAGTCAACAAATCGTATCTCTTACTTCGAGCAATTTTCGGAGAAGTTAAGACCATATATCTGTCACATAAAAGATGTATAAGCAGATGACAATTGTGGTTTCAGGGCAATAGCTGGATTGATTGATTTAGGTGAAGATGATTGGCAACAAGTTAGGCGTAACTTGTTGACTGAGTTGCATTCGAATGTAGTGCACTACGTGCAACTATTTGGTTCACAATAGGTTGATAACCTTAACTCTATCTTATCTTACTTCGAACCTAGCCTTGGATTTAATCATTGAATGACTATGCCCGACATGGGCCATTTGATAGAATCATACTATCGAGTTGTTCTTTATCATTTATCCATGCAACAATGCTTGACGTTTCTACCACTTAGATCAGTATTGATTACAACACCTGATAGAAGAGATATCTGCATAGGATTTGTAAATGGAAACCATTTTGTGCAGGTAACTACCGAGCCTACTTAGATCATTACCATGTCTTATTTTGTAATTCTACTTATTGATTTCTTTATTATAGGTTTATCTGCAACCTGTTCATCCAGTACCTCCGATAGCAAATAATTGGATTTATTTTCATCACCCGTGTGCTAGTGGACGGAAGAAAGCATTTACTATCTGTATTCATCAATTTCATACTCTTATTAGTCTTGATGTAGTAACTACTGAAACAATCAATATAGACGAATTGTGATAACATGTTTGATTGATGGATGCAAATAATGACAGATTTTATGGATGCTTTTATGGATATTTGTACACTTGATTTTTTTATGAAAAATTTTATGGATACTTTTATGTATGATTTTATAGATGCATGTTTGATTTATGGATATTTTTTATCGAATTGGATTAATTCAAATTCGTTAACATTATATTACTGAACATGCCTAAATTATCGTTTGAAACAAAGTAGCTCTGTAAATGTATAGCAACAAAACGCTAGACAAATCTATTTTTTCCAGCAACATAACACCAGAAAAATGTAATTTGTCTAGTACCGTGTGACCGAACAGATACTTCACAGTAGGCTCCACGAACTTTGTTGTAAAGCAAATTGAAATTATCCAATTGTATGGCAACATAATGTTGGGAAAAAATAGTTTGTCTGGTAACACGACACTAGAGTAATTGAAATTCATTAGCATTTTATTACCGAATAGGTGTAACAACCCTCGTATTGATTACCGATTAACCACTGAATTATATACTGATTTCTGTTAAACTGGACTGATAATGACTGATAATTGGATTAACTGAAGTACTGAATGAACTGATTGAAATCGAAACTGAAATTGAATAAGTTATCTATTGAATTGCATATTGCATCTGTTTGATTGATTGAATATCTGTCTGAATCCTTATGTTTGAACTGTTAATTGGAGGCCTTATCGGCGGCCGATTTAGGAATCGTTTAGTGTTTTGTAATCAGGAGAATATTTGTGATTTAATGGTATATTTATCTGAAAATTGATTAGGAATGAATAAATTAGATTAAATTAAGTTAATTGAAGAGTTGGGCTTAATTACAATTATGCCATTGGTAGTGGGCCATGTAGACAACACATTAGAGAATTGTATTACACTTGAACAACTTCATTTCATCAGCCATTTCTCTTGCTCTAGCCGACCAAAGAAGAGGTTTAGGGAGAGAGAGGGAGAATTGACTTAGTCTTGTAGAATTTGGCTTGGATTGCTTGAAATTGAAGTGTGAATTGGCAATTGGAGCTCTTAAACCTTGAATACAAGACCTAAGGTAGATCATTGACCTTCTCATTGTTGAGTTAAACTTGTTCTTGCATGTTTCATGCTAAATTGTTGAGCTAAGTCATGTTTTAAGCTTAGCATATTAGATTGAAGTTCCATTGTTGCATGCATGTTGAATTTAGTGAGTTTGAAGTTGAATTCTTGGAGCATTATACATGCATGTCCATATCTTTACCATAGTCCATGTTTTCAAGTTGTTTTCAAAGATTGGAGCTCAATAGAGCAAGATTTGAACATTGATTTTGGTTTGAAGTTCATGCCTTGCATGTTTAAAGATTGTTCATGAAATGGGTTTGAATGTTGGATTTAATTGACCAACCTTTGAGGCTTGAATTCATAAATTGAGCTTTAAAACTTGTTGTACTATGAGTTTGAAATGTTTTCCCAGAATTTGGGCCCAAGAGGTTGAGTTTTGGATGGTAGAATGCTTGGTTCGAACTTGGAAGACAAATCTGGAAATTCCAGATTTTGCTTCCTCGCTCGAGCGAAGGATTCCTCGCTCGAGCGAGCACCTTTGTACAGGGATCCGCTCGAGCGAGCATCGAGCGTGGTATCGCGCGTAAAAATCGAGCATCCAGTACTTTTACTGTTCATGCAGGTCGCTCGAGCGAAGGATTTCTCGCTCGAGCGAAGCCTTTGATTTTGGAATCTCGCTCGAGCGAAGGAAGGCTCGCTCGAGCGAGGCTCCTATTTTCAGCAACTTTTGAAAAATGCCTTCCAAGTGTATTTTTGCATCCTCATCTCATCCTAGGCATTCTTAGGCCTAGTTTAAGGCATCTTATTGAGGATTTGGACATAGAACCACACCGAGGAAATTTAGGGATTTAATTATCATCCTTCCCGACTGTGAAACTTAGTGTGTGTTCTATTTATTGACTGTTTAGGGTTGGCTTTCGGGGACGCGCTCTAGCTGCTATTAGCCCAATCTCTGTGAGTAACAGATTGTGTAAAGATATGTTCAAAATGGTTATCTTTTGAATACTGAACTGAACTGTTTATTGAACTGATATTGTTTATTGAATGAATGTATGTCCTTTATTTCTGAACTGTACTGTGGCATCCTTAGCACCTACTGTTATTGACTGTTACAGAGCTCTGTAGGTTTCCCTGTGGAACCATATTGTTTATCGATTGATGGCCATCATTATTGTTGGGTCTGTTAAGGCCCGGTCCTCCTGGACCTACTGTTTATAGGCTATTGGATGTACCACATATGACTGATTGACTGAATTACTGAAAGACTGAAATACTGTATAATGAATTGATTTCATTACTGTAAGGACATTCATTCATAACCTCTTTACACTTATTGTTATTCACTAGGCTTTAGCTCACTGTTTATATATATATGTAGGTTCTCAGCAGCCAGACCGGAGCTAGGAGCGTGGGTTAGTTCCCCAGTTTTGTCAAGCCAGCCTATATGCCTCACTGCGAGGTTCCGAGACGCCATGCTATGGCTTGGGGTGTTTTTGTATCCCCCACCTGTCTCTTGACTGTTTTGTATAGTTGTATAAACTGTTTACTGTTTACTGTACTGTTATCGAGGGATTTGATTCGCGTACTGAATGATGTATACGATTGTATATAGACTGTACTGTTTGAACTGAATGAATGCATGAAAAATGTTTTTGGCATACAGATTTTCACAGCTCAATGGACACTAGTTATTTACTGAATTGGCTTCCGCCAGGCCCTGTACTCTGTTTTACTGTATTACTGTTCTGCAGGCCTTCGGTAATCTCGGATTACTGGCCAGTTACGGTGCTAAACCCATAGGGCCGGGTTTGGGTCGTGACAGAGTGGTATCAGAGCACTACTTAACCACGAGTTATACCGCACACACGTGTCCAAATGAGCTATAGGGTGTCCTAGAAAAGTGATTAGGGCATCTCATGAACTTGAAAAGTGTGTGCTTATGATTGACTGATTATATGCTAAATGTTAAACTGTTTAACGATACAACTGCTTATAATGATAACTGTTATAATTGCTTATAGTGAAATGGATAATGCAAATGAACCTGAATCATCATCCTCTGAGGCCAGAATGGCCAGACTAGAACAAATGATGGGATTGGTACTTGAAAGACTGGACCAACAACAGAACCAACAGCCCCCACCTCCTCCTCCTCCGGTGCAACCGGAACAAAATGCAAATGTGAATGCTAATGAGGTGGACATTATTGCACTGACTCATAAGTTCAGCAAACTGAAACCGCCGTCCTTTCAGGGAGGCTTGGAACCGCTAAAGGCTGAAGCTTGGGTGCTTGAAACAGAAAAGTTGTTTGAAATGTTTCCGTGCTCTGAAGCCAATAAAGTACTGTTAGCAACCTTCACTCTTCAGGAAGAAGCAAGAAGGTGGTGGATGTTAACCCGCGATACAAATGCTATTATAACTTGGGCTCAGTTCAAGGAGTCCTTCTTTGAAAAGTATTTCCCTCAGTGCATCAGGGACAGAAAAGTAACGGAGTTTGAACAACTGAAACAGGGCACAATGTCTGTTGCCGAGTATGAGAAGAAATTTACTGAACTTGCTAGATATGCACCACAGATGGTGGACACTGAATATAAGAAGGCCAGAAGGTTTGAAGGAGGCCTTAGTGCTGTTATACTGGACCGAATAAATGTTTTGAAAATGCCAACTTATGTGGGTGTGCTCGACCGTGCATTGATGGCCGAGTCAAATATTGCAGCAGTGAAACAATCTGAAACACCAACAACTGAATGGCATGGTAAACGACAGGGTTTCAAATTTAAGAAAGGTAAGCACAATCAGTTGAACAAGAAACAGAATACGGGGTCAACAACTAGCCCCAGCCAAGGGAGTGGATTCATTCCACCCTGTTCTGTATGTGGCAATAAACACAAAGGGGTTTGCTACCAGATTTCAGGAGCTTGCTTCAGATGTGGCAAGGTGGGCCACAGAATTAAAGACTGCCCTTCTGCTCCACCAGCTAGTGGTAAAGCTGCACCAAGCGCAGCAGCATCAAATGTAGCACCAAAGCCTAACCCCAAAGCTACCGGGAAAGAGCCTGTGAGGCAGGGCCGAGTATTTGCCCTAGTACCGGGAGATGTTCAGAATACTGAGACCGTTGTGTCAGGTATCCTCTCTATTTGTGCTCAAAATGCATATGTATTGATTGATTCGGGGTCTACACATTCTTATGTGTCGCATGCTTTTTCACGGAAATTGAATAGACCCTTAGAACCTATGAATTACTTGTTAGCTGTATCATCACCTGTTGGAGGATCCATGACATTTGCATATATGTATCCTGCTTGTGAAATTATTGTTGGGGATATGCATCTGTTTATTGACTTACTACCGTTGAACATAGATCATTTTGATGTGATATTGGGGATGGATTGGCTACAAAAATATCATGCCACTATAGATTGTGTAACAAAACAAGTAGTGTTCCGTCCACCTGGTTTACCTGAATTCGTATTTAGTGGAGTTGGAGTAGTACCTCCTCCGTATCTGATTTCTTCTGTAAAAGCTGTCAAATTGATTAGAAAGGGATGTAAAGGATATCTGTGTTCTGTACTGACTGTATCTGCTAATGACAATGTTAAAACTGATGTGAATTGCATTCCTATAGTCAGAGAATTCCCAGATGTGTTTCCAGATGATCTGCCAGGGGATTTGATTGATAGGGAAGTTGAATTTACTGTTGATGTGATTCCGGGTACACAGCCAGTGTCTAAAGCTCCCTACAGAATGGCTCCAACTGAACTGAAAGAATTGAAGGTACAATTGCAGGAACTGTTAGACAAGAAGTTTATCAGACCCAGTACCTCACCGTGGGGTGCACCTGTCCTGTTTGTAAAGAAGAAAGATGGCTCACTGAGACTGTGCATTGATTACCGCGAATTGAACAAGGTAACTGTAAAGAACAAATATCCCTTACCGCGTATTGATGATTTATTTGATCAGCTACAGGGTGCACAAGTGTTTTCCAAGATTGACCTTAGATCGGGGTACCATCAACTGAAAGTTAAACCGGAAGACATTGACAAAACTGCTTTTAGAACGAGGTATGGTCATTATGAATTTTTAGTTATGCCGTTCGGAGTCACGAATGCCCCAGCTGCATTTATGGACCTCATGAACAGAATTTTTAAACCATACCTTGATGATTTTATTGTGGTATTCATTGATGACATATTGATCTATTCTAAGACTGTAGAAGAACATGAACATCATCTGAGACTTGCCCTGCAAACCTTAAGAGAACAGAAACTGTATGGTAAACTGTCTAAATGTGAATTTTGGCTTGATCATGTTATGTTTTTGGGGCATGTTGTTAGCAAAGATGGAATTTCTGTTGATCCGCAGAAAATTGAAGCTGTAGTGAACTGGCCTAGACCAACCAACGTGACTGAAGTCCGAAGCTTTTTGGGATTGGCTGGATATTACAGAAGATTTGTCAAAGACTTCTCCAAAATTGCCTTACCTCTGACTCAGTTGACACAGAAAGGGATATCATTTGACTGGACTGACCAACGGGAATCAGCATTTCAGGAGTTGAAAACTAGACTTGTGACTGCACCAATTCTGACTCTACCTTCAGGTACGGATGGTTATACTGTATTTAGTGATGCTTCTCATAAGGGTTTGGGGTGTGTTTTAATGCAGAATGGGAGAGTTATTGCTTATGCTTCCCGACAGTTGAGACCACATGAAAAGAACTACCCGACCCATGACTTAGAACTTGCTGCAGTGGTATTTGCATTGAAAATCTGGCGTCACTATCTTTATGGGGCGACATGTGAAGTATATACTGACCACAAGAGCCTGAAGTACTTTTTCACTCAGAAAGAACTGAATATGAGACAGCGGAGATGGCTTGAACTGATAAAAGATTATGACCTACAGATTTTGTACCATCCGGGAAAAGCCAACACCGTTGCCGATGCTTTGAGCCGAAAATCGATTGGGAACTTAGCCTGTTTGCTGACTGGACAGAAAGAGTTGCTTTGTGACCTTGAAAAGTCTGAAATTGAAATTGTTTTGAAGGAACAAGGTGGAACCTTAGCTGCTATTTCTGCTCAACCAGCATTGATTGAAGAAATTAAGGAGAAACAGCAATTGGATGATTACTTGAAGAAGATCATCGAAGAAAGAGAGTCTAAACCGAGACCGGGATACAAATTTGAGAACAATGTACTGAAATTTCAAGAAAGACTGTGTGTACCGAATGACACTGAACTGAAAAGAAGAATTCTGCAAGAGGGCCACAATTCAAAATTTTCTATCCACCCAGGGAATACGAAAATGTATCAAGATTTGAAGTTGAATTTCTGGTGGCCGGGAATGAAGAAAGAAATTGCCGACTTTGTGTCCAAATGTCTTCATTGCCAACAAGTCAAAGCTGAACATCAACGACCTGCTGGATTATTGCAGCCCTTACCCATACCAGAATGGAAATGGGAGCATATCACGATGGATTTTATCGTTGGATTACCTCGCTCCAGAAAAGGTATGGACTCTATTTGGGTTATTGTTGATAGATTGACTAAATCTGCTCACTTTTTACCTGTCAAGACAATTTATAATGCGGACAAATTGGCTGTTATCTATATTGATGAAATTGTGAGACTGCACGGAGTGCCTGTGTCTATTGTTTCTGACAGGGATTCGAAGTTTACATCGAGGTTCTGGCAAAGCCTACAGACTGCATTGGGTACTGAATTGAGGCTGAGTAGTGCCTATCATCCTCAGACAGATGGACAGTCAGAAAGGACCATCCAGACTCTAGAGGATCTACTGAGAATGTGTGTCCTTGACTTCCAAGGAAACTGGGAAAGTCATTTGCCGTTGGCTGAATTCGCCTACAACAACAGCTACCATTCGAGTATTGGTATGGCGCCTTTCGAGGCATTGTATGGCAGAAAGTGTAGATCTCCAATCTGCTGGGCAGAAGTTGGAGACGGGCCGTTGCTTGGGCCCGAGATTGTGTATGAAACAACCGAAAAGATAAAACTGATACAGCAAAGATTGAAAACTGCACAGAGTAGACAGAAGAGTTATGCAGATGTTAGAAGACGAGATCGAGAATATGAAGTGGGTGATCACGTTTTTGTGAAAGTGACACCAATGAAAGGCCAGACTCGTTTTGGAGTCAAAGGCAAGTTAGCGCCGAGATACGTTGGACCCTATGAGATCGTTGAGAAAATCAATCCGGTGGCGTATCAAGTTGCACTTCCTCCTGAAATGGAGCATATGCATAACGTCTTCCACATTTCGATGTTGAGAGATTATCTTCGGGATCCATTCCATGTGATTGAGCCTACTCGGATAGTGTTGAGTGATGACTACACTTACGAGGAGAGGCCTATACAGATTGTAAACAGACGGATCAAGAAACTGAGAAACAAAGAGATCCCGCTAGTGAAAGTTGACTGGCAGAACCATGGTGGTGTGTATGCCACTTGGGAAAGGGAAGATGACATGGCTAAAAGATACCCAGAACTGTTTCCACTGAACCCTGTTGTAGACACCCCATTTTTGACCGTCCTCAAGACTTGGACGTCACCGTTGGAACACTCGGTGATTATCCATACTTGTGTTCGTTTGGCGTTCCCGGAGTTCTCGGCTCGCGCGCCTTGCCTCAGGACCTCCGAACTCGACCGTTTTGTGTCTGGTTTTGCACCAAACACTTGTGTTTTGCCTTGGAAGGGAAGGGGATGCTTTGTGAGGCATTCCCACACACCACCGGCTGTGGCTAAAGGCCACCGGCTAGCTGGTGTTTCTATCGGCACTTTATTGTGCCGACCGGCACTCTTTTGTGCCGACCGGCACTAAGTTTTCCAAAATGGCACTCTTTGCCGGCCGGGCACTGTTCAGCTGCTTTATGAGATATTTTCTCACAGCTGTTCAGCCTTTTGCTCCCCTCCATACACGTGTATGGAGGGATGAGCTTGCTTGGTGGCTAAGCTTGTAAGCTTTTTGCCTATAAGAGAGAAGGCTCCTCCCTTTGCTCAAGGGTTACAAAATCCAAGAGCTTTAGACATTGTTAGAGAGTTAGAGCTCTGGTTTTTTTTTTAGGGTTAGAATAGATATACTTACTATCTCTCTCTTTCTCTTTATAATCTAGGTGTTTTGTGCCTTACTATTGCACTAAAACACCTAGTGTTCCACCTTTCTCTTGGTTCTGAGGTTCCAAAGGTTGGTTCTTGCTGTTTTTGGTTGATTTGAAGCTCAAAGAGGCCATCACTCCATCTTTGTTGAAGAAGGCTACAAGGGTGAGATACTAACTCCCTTTTTCCCCATTTTTGCACCTTGTTTTCACCTAGTTTAAAACAGTTTTTGTGCTTAGTGATTAACACATAAAATCTCTGTTTTTAAGCCCTCTTTATTGTTCATTAAGAGTGTTTAGTGGTTTGGGTGAGTTTGACCACCCTTAGGCCTTGAAAAGGGCACTTTTTGTGCTATTTTGTGAGGGATCCGAGATTTTGGTGATAGGATCTCTTCACCACTGAAATCTTGAGGGATTTTAGTGGTGAAGAGCATGCCTTGAAGTCTCAAGAAGGAGAGGGTCACCCCCTCTCCTTGATGTCCTTGAAAAGGGCAAATTTTGCTTCCTTATGGAGCTTCATGCTTGAGTGTGTGTTGAACATGTTTGAGTTGTTTTCCATGCTTATATTACCATGATATAACATGCCTATAAGTTGGTTTTGATCTCCTATGCATGCTTAGCATGGTTGCCTTGTAATGCCCCTTTTATGCCTTAACATGCCTAGGTTGTATGCCCTAGTTTCTAGCATGTTTTAGGCTTACATTTGTGAAGCTTTTGTGCTTATATTATCATGTTTTAGGTCTGTCCATAAGTATTTGGGTCAATCTTAGCATGTTTAATATAGCCTCTTTGCATTTGGCTTGTTGGCCTTGAGAGTATGTGAGTGTAGCATGACTTGCTTGCTTCATTTTCAATGATTTGAAACCACCTAGCATGCTATTTCAGGCCTTATGATGTGCTTGTATGCTTGCCTTAGTGGTCTTGTTAATGCTTTGGGAGCATGTGTTGTATGCCCTTTGTTTTGACCATTGTGCATGCCTTCATGTTCAAACCTCTTAGATGCCATCTAAGTAGCTCTTTGGCCTTGCTTTAACATGCTAAGAACCTGTTTTTGGTTGTTTGATGCATGCCATATGTGTTTGTGCTAAGTGTGGTTTAATGCCCTATTGACTTGCTTTAAGCCTAGGCCATTTGCATGCTTTGTTTGGCATACTTCATTGCATGATTTGGCATCATGTTTGACATGGATTTCAGAGCTTTTCATGCATGCTATTAGCCCATGTTTGTGCCTCTTAAGTGTGCATGAGAGTTGCTTTTGTATGCCTTGGGTTTGGACCTTAACAATTGCATGTGTGTGAGTTTGTTTAGTCTCCATTCCTAGGCACTTTGGCCACTGATTTTGGGCCCATTTGAGATGCCTAATTCATATCTAAGTCCATCATTTCATTGGTTTGCATGCTTGCCTTGTACGCCTACTTGCATGCTTACATAAGTGCCTCGCATTGTCCATATGGCATAGTAGATAACATGCTTAGGGCCTTGTTGCATTGGCATGCATGTTGGGCCTCTTGAAGTGAAGTATGATGGAGGTTTGGCACCTTTATTTGCTTGTTTGCATTGCATGCATTTGACATTGAAGTTGCATTCTTGGTCCTTTGGGCCATCACGCATAGAAATGCGCGATTGGTGGTCCGAGGATCGAGGCACATGCCCCATTGAGCCATCAACATGATGTGGGATGTGTTTGGTGCATACATGCTTTGAATTGCCTTGCTATGCATAGCTTGTCCTCTGCTGCTGTGAGTTGCAGGATCTGCAGAACATTTTGTGCCGGCCGGCACTTTTTAATGCCGATCGGCAGTGTTTTCCCAGCCGATGGAACAATTCAGTGCCGGTGGCCACATCCTTCAGCCGGTGGTGTTCTACCCCAGCCGGTGGTGATCTTCAGTGCCCAAGGAAGTATTCCTGAAGTTTTGGTAGTCTTCAGAAGAGGAAAGCAGGGAAAACAGAGGCAATCATGCATGGCAGTGCGATTCCGAGCCAGTCCCGAGCGCGTGCTGCATTTGGCCCTCATCCCGAGGCGATTTACCGTTTAATTAGATTAATTATTTTATTTAATTAATTTAATTGGTTTGTAATATTTAATTAGCTTGCGTAGTTAATTATTTATTCAATTCTGTATTTATTCGGTCCCTCCGAGCGAGGGCAAATATGTAATAAGTGTGTGTGAGTGGGTGTATGTCTTCCAACCCCCATTTCTTTCTCCCTTTTATTTACCTGCTTTGATGGTAGATTAGGGCACATTTAAATTAGCATACCTTATGCAATGCATGCGTGCATTCATGCATTTGTTTACATGCATTCGGGCTCGGCACATCATGCAAACTGCATCGTACTTTCAATTCCAAATTGAATACGTGATAGTTGTTGCATCTCATGTGCCATGTTTAGGGTTAGTCGAGCCTGTTTAGATTACACCCCTGTATGTGATGCATTAGTCATTTAACATGAACTAGGACATGCATGTTTGCTAACTAGTTTATTGTTTTGGCGCGGAGTACGATGTAAGTATTTTATGCTTTAGCATACCACATGCGTGTGAGTGTTGTCATGACAGTATGCTTGCCATGCGGCTAAATGCTTATGTGTTATATACTGTTTGAATGCCTGTGGGTGGAGGTTGGATTGCGTGAGTTGGAACAATTCATTGAAATCCGCATTTTAGCCTACTTACGAGTAGCACAAAAAACCAACACGTTTTTCGAGACAAAACGGATATGCAATGTTTATTTCCAAATTAGGCAATTTAGTCTATACTTGTTTGCCGTGCGCATAACATAGTAATTCTAGGCTAATAATTGGAATAAGAACGCATAAAGTTTTCAAAAACGGATATCACGGTTAGTAGAGGCCGGTCTTCGGACCTGGCGAAAGGGGGTGCTCATAGCTGACCTTCCCCGATCGTACCCAAGCTCCCGAGCCAAGACCACTTTGGTGATGACGGACATGTGGCCTTCGGCAACCGAGTCAGGGTTTCCTAAATTTCCCATTTAAAATATTTAGGTGGCGACTCTGTAATCTGGCAAAGCAGTCCATGTTTGGCACTACTTTTCAAAAATCTGTTTTCTCAAACGATTTGCCGGATTTGGACTCTTTGGTTCAAGATTCAGAACCAACACAAATCGAGTCCGAGCTGTAGTGACCCCAATATGAACGGAACGGGACTTAACCCTCCCGGGGCGTTCGGGGACGTCTACAGTTTCTGGCGACTCTGCTGGGGAGTTTAGAGAGCTTGACTCGAACTCGTGATATCCTGTTTTGATTTCATTTATGTGTTTCTTTGCATTGCATGTGCATTGGTGCGCCTAGGACATCGTGTTGGCCATCTGCTATTCCTGAGCGGTTTGCTGGAGGCTTGTCTTGTCAAGGCATGTCCATAAGGCTGACCGGTTGCGGCTCTGCCAGTATGGGAACACAAACCCCGGTTTTTACCGGGGCACCCTCTCTTGACCATTCGACCTAGTGCATATTCGGAATCCATAGTGACCATTCCAAACTAGGACAGGTTGCTTACCCGATGCTAAGTTGTCTGAAACCGCTGTGTGCGTAGTGAAACCCTAGTTCCTGACAAAATAGGACAGGGAAACCCTTCCCCAATATAGGGGTGTTTTGGTTCTCATTTATTTGCTATGTGCTTTAGAGTGTAACTCTGCAGGGAACGTACATATCAGTTTGCGAGTTTGGGTACCCGGCCCGAGGGCACCAGTATCAATGTTGTTGAGAATTAGCCGTGTCTGCGGGTATCAGTTCAGTTTTGATAATGACTCCGGGGAATAGTGTTCAGTAGTAGAGCGCAGTTGTCCGGCTACACCCGTGTTTGATCTGTTTGGGGCTGAAATACTGCTTGCTTTCCGTTTCAGTTCAGAGATTCAGTGAGTTGACCCAGAACAGTTAGCGTCTCCCCCTTTGCTGAGGCAGGACTGAACATGATGCAGAACTCTGAAGAGATTGTGGTCATGACGGCCGCGTTGAGTCAGGAAACCATCCCACAGAATGATGCTACCGTTGATATGCCGCATCCGCCCAGGTCGCCCGCTGCACACCCAATCTGGACTCCCCAGTTCTATCAGGCTCGCGAGCCCACTACATTCGAGTTAATGGGGATGATAGGTGATCTTCAGAGGTCCGTGGCGGATCTCGCTTACGGAATGTTAGCCTTGCCACCGGTTGCACCGTATGCCGGAAATTTCGAATCCCAAGAACCCCCGCTACTGGGGCGGATTGTGATTGAGCTTAATCAGCCGGAGATGGCCTCCACATACAACAGTGATGCACCGATATCCACCCAAACCCTCAACCCGGCTGGGGCCAGAGGTAAAGACAAAGTGAAGGCAGATGCCGATCCCATCGAACAACTGCTGTGGGCAGTAGAGGCTTTGAAAGCCGGGGGAATGAACAAGCAACAGATATTCGCAGTTACGACAAAAGCTGTGGAGGATGCTTTCCCTACTCCGCCTGAGGGCAGTTCCAGTCAATCAGAAAATCGGGACAGGCCCCGTCATGCCAGGGTAGCTTCTCCCATTCCCAATCCTGCACCAGGGAAGGGTCAGAAACTCAAAGCCGCACCCGCTGACCCGTTCGCTAGTTCATCTAGCAAGAGTGCTCAGGCCCCAAAATACCTGCCCCGGGGGCGCAGGGCCTTCCATCCTCTCTACATGCCTTTGTCTAGGGCACTCCTGATCTTGGCCAAAAAGGGGCATCTTACACCCCTCGATCCTAGGCCGCTCCCCAAACCCCTTCCAGCAGGCCATGATGCCACTCAGTACTGTGCGTACCATCAGCAGACCGGTCACAATACCGACAATTGCTTCCGCCTCCGTCATGAGGTGCAGGATTTGATCGATAACAAGGTTATCCTCCCGCCTACCTCGGCCAAATCAGTCACTACAGAGTTCTTGGAATATGAGGACACAGATATCGAGGACACAGATACCGCGAGTATGTGATCAGAAGGTGAACCGCCTGCGGGCAGTAGTAGGAACATTTTTTGGATGCAGCGTTTGGCACGCATTTTTGAGCATCGACCAATACTAGTTTTGTAAATTCTGATTTGAGTATCGGGTCAGTCTTTTGTTTTGTCTTGAGCCTGTCTCATTGTTTGGAGACAGTCCTTTTGCTTAAGGGTCTGTCTAATTGTAATGAGTCAATCCCTCTTGTATAGAATACCGGGTGATTTCGGGGTTGTTGCCTCAAACACCGTTCTGTTTTGTACTTAGTTGTTTTTCCTTTTGAGTCTGTCTCAGTTGAGGAGCCGGTTGCAATCAGGGTTTTGGAATGAAACAGCTGCGGTTACTCTGTTTTTATGCTTGCTTTGTGAGAGGAACGATAGTACCTTCTACCTACTCTCTTGTGCCTTGAAGTCATTGTAATGACCTGAGTTTTTCAAAACCTTTTGAACATTGCGGTGAAAACAAAGAGGAATGAATTCCTCGGGATTTGTAAAACTTTGATCAACTGAGAGAAAAAGAGGCGTGCTAAGCTTTTAATGAATGAAATCATGCTTGTTAGTGTGAGTACTGAGAAGGACCCTGGCTTGATCCAGACTGGTTCCACACTATCCTCAGCGCGAGCGATTCGTCGCCTTCTAAAAAACTTTCAAAAATTCAAAAAATATTTTGCGCAGTCCTGCGAAGACATGTGTGGAATCGCTCTTGAGATTGTGCAGCTTAGGATCGCTCTCAGCCTCGAGACTCGCCCCCCCCTGTTTTCAAACCTTGGACGTGCATTCAGAATGTTCAACGGTCGACCACAATGCAAGGCTTGTGGGGGGCAGATTTGAAGCAGCCCTCGAACAAGAGGCACCGAAGTCAGATCAAGAAGGTCAGACCTCATCAGAAAAAGCTTGCAAGGCTAGAGCAGAAGCACCCCTCGAACTAGGGGCAAAAAATATCCGATGTGCTCGAAGAGCCAAAAGGTGGATCCTTCTGCAAATCAATGACACCCATTCTCCTGGATTCGGATGACTTCAGGATCTCAAAACCATTTGGCATGGACAAAGCTACACTTTTACCCTTTGAGAGGCTCGCTGGGCCGAAAACCCGGAAGGGCGACCCAGGCAAAAGTTAGAGCAAGAGAAAAATACAAAGAAAATAAAGCAAAAAAAAAAGCAAAATACAAAAAAGGAAAAAAGACAAAAAATACAAGGAAAAGAAAAGAAAAAAGCAAAAAAAGAAAAGAAATGAAAAATCAGAAAAAAATTGAAAAAGAAAGAAGAACAAAGCTCGCAAGGTCGAAAACCCGCATTGGGCGCCTTGGCAAAAGTGAGAGCCTAAAAATAGTGAAGGTTAAAATACCCGAGTGTACCTTAACCGGAACTACGTAAGGCTTGATTCCCATGTCTGGGATACGTAGGCAACTTCATCCTGAAGTCCAGCCCCCAACGCTTCCATAGCGTTTCAGTCCATGTCATGATTTTGATCATTTATGCCTCCTCCGAATCTGATATTTCGATTGTAACAATCTGGAACTCCGTGAGTAACTTCCTCTTGAAGTCCAGCCACCAACACCTTCCAGGTGACTGTGTCCACATATTGATTCAGACCGTCTTCAACTCCTCCGCGTCCGAGGGTCTGATCGTCATCAACGAGGATTGGTTTATAGCATGCTGCGGCATCATCTAAACAAGGGGCAACTTTCCGTTGCCATGTATTGCCACATGTTGCCCTAAGTTGTCGCCCAAACTAGGGGCAACTTTCCGTTGCCTTGCCTCTCCTTTAAGCAAGGGGCAATTTTCCATTGCCTCTGATCCGAGGTTGCGCATCTTGAGGGTGAGTTCGTGCTCGTTGGGCATTGATTGCTTGCAAAAATAGTTTTTGAAAATTTTTACTGAGGTTGACTGTTTTCGAAAAAACTATTTCATTTTCAATTGGGCCATGTTTGGACCCAAAAAGGAAAATTTTCAGTGCTTACAGCCTGACTTGCATGATTTCAAATCAAAAATCGAACAAGCGCGCTAATCTGATGTTCATTTTGATCGAAGCTGTTTTAGAAAGAAAACAAAAATGGTCAAAGTGACGAACTAGGGGCACAGTTGAGTCAGGTCTTCTGTCCTTCCCCTGCCAACACACTTGCCCGAGAGGCACCCTATCTACCAGAAGAAGTGGCTGCGAGCTAGCTGTATCGGGCGTGAACCCATAACCTCTCACTTATCCATCAACCACTCTGGGGAGGGATGAAAAATGAGAGAATAAAGAATAGAGAGGTGTAAGTTGAGAGAAAAAGTGAGCAAAAAGGGGTTTTGTGAGAAAAACCGAGCTCGAGGGCCGAGTGGCGTGAGGATCACACAAATCAGAGGGGGTGGGAAACCTGCCCAGAAGGATTGGCTCCTCAAGATCTTTTGTTTTCAAACATGTCCGTGTCGTGTCTTTTGATTTGTCGGTCTTGCTTTCGGCTTCGAGTCTTTTCCGAGCGTGTCTCGTTGTGTCAGGTCGTGTGCCTTTGTTCCTTTGTCTGAGTCTGTCTCGCCATGTCCTGTGGTAGGCTCGATACCCCGGTCGTGAAACCCTTCCTCACTTCGAAAAGGTCGTTTGTGCTCTGAATGCTGTGCCATTCTCTACATTCGTATGAGGCAGGAGAAGGAAAGGATTGATTTGGGACATCCGGATGTGTTTCGATTATAACTGTTTCAGCTTTCGTGGTCCGTCTCGTCAGATCGGGCTGTTGATTCAGAATTTGTTGTATGCAGGATGGGCCGAATGCCGTGTTCCGGGTTGCGTACAGATCAATCCTCAGCAGATTAGTCCCCGGTAGAGTATGGGCTGTGTGTCCAGTCTCAAGCAGTGATGTGTATGTTTTGTATTGCTGATTAGTCGGTGGGTTATCTGATTATTATAGTGCAAGTGTTCAAGTGTCAGACAACAAATCAATATCATTTACATTTGAGGTGTAATATGATGTAACACAGTGCAGGGTATGAAATATACACAAATGTAAATACTTTTTCAGACAGAAAGTTTGTGTTATATAATCTCTTTCAAAGTACAACTTTTGAAGAAAGCAAAACCTACCTGCGGCAGTACAAAGTACTCTATCTACAAAAAAGAGAAAAATACAAGAAAAGAAATAAAGAAAAGAAGCAGCAAAATCATCAGCAGCCAGCAGCAGGCCTCATGCCTAAGGATCAGTCCTCGCCCTCTTCCTAGGCAAAAGCGCAAAAGCATCGTCGGAGCCGTCACTATCGGAGCCCGAGCCCGAGCTGTCCCCGGCCTCCTCCGCAAATGACTCCGTCCCCGCCTCCGACTCACCATCTCCCGGAACTGGAGCTCGTGAGCTGCTCCCCACGTGACCACATCCCCCTCTAGTACGAGGGAATATCCTGCCATCCCGGGTAGAGAGGGGAGGCCCAACTGGAGCAGCGCCACCCACTGGAGGGATCGGGAAGGGAGGCTGAAAATACGAAGAACAAACACATCAGAAAACTGTGAGCAGTTTATCAGTATAGAATGCAGTGTATGAGTACAGTGTGTGAAAACTGTGAGCAGTTTATCAGTATAGAATGCAGTGTATGAGTACAGCGTGTGAATGCCGTGAGCAGTTTATCAGTATAGAATGCAGTGTATGAGTACAGTGTGTGAATGCCGTGAGCAGTTTATCAGTATAGAATGCAGTGTATGAGTATAGTGTGTGAATGCCGTGAGCAGTTTATCAGTATAGAATGCAGCGTATGATTACAGTGTGTGAATGCCGTGAGCAGTTTATCAGTACAGAATGCAGTGTATGATTACAGGGTGTGAATGCTGTAAACAGTGAATCAGTGCCAGATGTAGTGTATAAGCACAGTGTATGAAAGCCGTGAGCAGTTTATCAGATTTTTGTGCAGTATAGCAGACGGTGCGAAACAGAGTATGATTTGAGACTGTGGTCAGTAGAATATACCGGCAGGCCGTAGACGGCCAAAGCGTCGAGAGTCCGCTGCAACATCCCCATCAGGGAGGCATTCAGCTCTACAGACTGACGGGTATATCCGGAGGAAGCCTGCAGAAGTATTAAATACATCAGTATTCTATGGGATATCTGAATGAACTGAAATGAAATAACAATGCAAGATGCAGAAATAAAGCAGTACATACCGGAGGCAAGTCAGGAATACCGGCCAACCCATGACCAGCCGGGGGAGGAGCAAAAGGGATCTGGTAGGTCTCCCCACTCTGCCCCCTGTATGTCAGCATGGTAGGCAGAGCAGGCCAGCCCGTCCCTCGTCCCCTCTGCACTCCCCTCCTGCCGCGAGCTCGAGCCCTCTGTGACGACCCCACTCCTGCTCCTGCCTCTGCCCGGGCCGCGGGCGCCACAGGTCTCGCTGGATCAGCTCGGGAGCCCCTGCTCAAAGGCCGCATCAAGAAGATCCGGACGTACTCTGAGTAGTCGCCCTCGCCCCTGTAGCCATCCCCGTCCCAGCCAAGGGTGTAGTCCTCCATCTGCTGCAGAGAAAACCTCTCGGTGTCCCTCATGTGCTCGGGAGGGTGAACCGGGACTATCTGCTATGGCAACCCGAGGGTCTGGCGCAGAAAACGCTCCCCCAGGTACCAAGCCCGACAGACCGGGCCCTCCAGCAAAATCCGGTAGCGCGAGGTCTCGATCGCGCCGGCATACCGATCTCGTACCACCGCTGGTAGTGGAGCCCACGGCTGCCAGGTGACCTGAAATGAAATACAGTTGATTATCTATTGATATAGAAATGTACGCTTGAAAGCGAAGCTTAAACGGACTGTAAGTAAAACATACCTCGGTAGGGGTGATGGTGTCGAAAAAACGGCGGAAGAAGCTAAAAGTGTCCCGGGGCCTCCGGACGCATCGCCCGTCGTAACGGCGAGAGAAGGGGACGACCAGAGGAGTCTCCGCCTCCGGTACTGGCTCTAGTCTGGGGAAGTAGGCGTACACCCACAGCTGCAAAACAGACGTCAGTATGACTATCAGATCAATTAGGATGCAGAATAAAGCAGAAATAACGAAGCCGTGTGTTGTGCAGTGTAAAGCAGAGTGTGTGTGTGCCGTGTGTACAGTATACAGTCAGTGTAAACCAGAGTATGTGTGTGCCGTGTGTACAATATACAGACTACAGTGTGTGCAGTGTGCAGAATACAGAAAGTATAGTGCAGAAATGTAAAACAGAGGAGAAGACGTACCTCCCAGGCTCGCCAGTAGCCTCCTAGCAGCTGTCCACTGCCACGAGAAACGGAGCTCATGTAGCCATAAAGGGTGGCCAGACCCGCGCCACCCCAGTCATACTGCACAATCCGTCGGACGTCCACCAGTGCGCTCAGAAGACAGAGAGGCACGGTGTTCGCCCGGTCGGCGAAGAGGGTGGTCCCTAGCAGAAACATCAAGAAGCCGCGGGCATACTGCTCTACGGCCGTCTCGGTCATCGGAGCCGCCGCCTCCAACGCAGGCTGCACCCTAAACTGCACCTCGAACCAGGAGTAGCGGACGAACCCTGGACGAGCAAGTGGTGGCGCCTCGCCAAGCAGGTAGACCTGAGCGGCGGTCCACTCGTCCATATCTATATCGAAGGGGATCGGATCACCCCCCACCCCGATGCCGGTAAGCATCGAGAAGTCGTAAGGGGTCATCGTCATGTCCCCAGTCGCTGATAAGTGAAATGAATCGGTGGTGTCCCACCACCTCTCTGCCAGGGCGGCAAGAAGAGGTCTGCAAGCAGAGAGCCTGGAGAGTCCCCTGCAGAAGGTCCCAAAGCCGGCCCGATCTACAATGCGGCTAACGGCGTCAGGCAGCTCGGTGTACCAATCGCGAGCGGTGACATTCCCATACCCGCGGAGAGTATGAGAGTCTCCCTGTAGTCAAGAAATCGCAAAGCCATATGAAAATATGCAGTCGGTACAAATCTGGTATGCGTGCAGATTTTTTAACAGAAACCGGGTACCGGTGTGCTTACAGTGAACTACAAGCGTGTGATGCGTCAGTGTGTTTTAGATGCTCCAGTATAAACTTGGTGCATGTGTGCACATTTTTCAGGTTCAAGCAGATATCGGGTTTCAGCGTACCAGTGGGTGGGCTACGGCCTGTGATATGTCAGTGCTCCTATGAGGATCAGTGTAAATAGCATGTGTACGCGTTTTTCAAAGTTCAAATAGAAGCCAGGTCTCGGTATGTTTTAGTGAACTACGACGTGTGATGTGTTCGCGTGCTGGTGTAGTTTTGTGCAGATCTAGCATGCGTGCGAGTGTTCAGATTCAAATAAGTACCGGGTGTCGGCGAATTGACAATGCAATGTGTGCCGTGTGTTTGGGTGATTCAGACTAGTGCAGTGTGTGTGCATGTGCGTCGGTCCTAAACAGATGTCGGTTGTGAGTTTGCCTACAATCAACTACAGTACAGTATATCAGAACTAAAGCAGTTAATGGTTTCAGTTAGCTACGGCAGTTGACAGGAAATCCTACGTTGCAGAAAATAAAAGACAAGGATGTTACCTCGGCGGCGCCAGAAGACAAGTGGGAGGCCGGCTCGCGCAGCAAAAGCTTCGGGTCCAAAGCCCTGTCGAAGCCGCGGAAATGGCGAAGTCCATCGGGTGGTAGCACGTGGATGGCCGGGCGATAAGTCGCCGGATCGAATGGTCGCTCGCTCAGCGGGAGGAGCTCGACCCCGGGATCCATCTCGTGATCCGGGGGAGTCCCAACAGGAGGAACATCGTCTGCCATAGTGATGGTGGCGAGAAAATGGCCGGAAAAGGAAAAACGAGCAAGAATACGAAAAGTCAACCGAAAAAGTCAACCCCGAGAGGGTCGGAAATGGCCGGGAAGGCCGGAAGATGAGAATACACGGAAATGTAGAGAATATCAAGGGGAACAAGTCCCGAAAAAGCAGAACTAGCAAAAAGTGCACCGAAACGAAGATTTGTTCGGTTGAAAATGTCCGAAACGCGAAGAATATCGCGAATCCGACGAGAAAATGGGTGTAAAACGCGAAGAAATCGATGAAACAAGAAGGAAACGAGCTCTAGAGAGGGAGAGAGAGTATTTTCGGCGGTTTAGAAATGAGAAGAATAGGGTTTCAAACCCTATTTTAAAACACCCGAGGTGAAATGGCAGTTCTGCCCCCGATCAGGCATTTTCTGCCGGTCGGCATTATTTTGTGCCGGTCGGCACTTTTTTGTGCCGGTGGATTAGTTTAGGCAGCCGGTGGCAGCCGGTGACCACCCCACCCAGCCGGTGGTGCTCCCAAGAATGTTTTTAGGCAAGATGAGGGGTTTTGGGTCTCCAAAGATCAATAAAATGCAAGAAAGTGCATCTCCGATGCTCAACCGGCCTCCGTTTCGACTTCGGACTCTGTCTGCTGTGAGTGGCACTCAAATTCAAGCAAAGATCGTATCCTTTTGTATCCTTTTGTTGTTTACAGAGGTTCAGAAGTTGCCCCGTGTGCGTTGCATGCATCCATCACATTGTCCGGCGCATCGTATCGCGCCATCTTGCACGTCCATTGCGACTTGCACCGTTTTGCATTGTCGTGTGGCATGCGTGTCACGTGCTTCACTTTGCATTTCGCTTTCATCCATGTGAGGTGTACTACCTCGCGTGCTTCATCCTGCATTTTGTTTTGCATTCTTGCATCTATGAGGTATGCATACCTCGTCTTGTATCTCGTTTTGCGCTTCTTTGCGCTGACCTGCGGGCCTCATTGTTTTATTCCACACAGCGGGTCCGGCGGGACCGAAAACACGCACGGTCCGGCGAGACCTTAAACACGCACCGTCTAGGAGACCTTAAATCCTCGGGGGGTGCAAGACCTTCGGTGCATTAAGATGCACCTCATTGCATTTCGCATGCATTTCATTCGCGCTATTTCGCGCATCGCGCCGTTTGGCGCACCCTCATTGCACTCCATTTTCCATGTTTTGAGACACGCACATCTCGCCTGCCCCATTTGCACCCGCGTGCGTTACTCGTTTGCATCATATTCACTTAAGTGTTGCATAACAGTTAGCCCGCTTGGTCTGGCGAGACCTTAAACACGTGCGGTCTAGGAGACCTTAAATCCTCGGGAGGCGCGAGGCCTTCGGTGCATTAAGACGCACCTCGTTGCGTCTAGCGTGCGCTTCATCGCACCATCTTGCACCCTTCATTGCATTTGGCATGCATTCCACAGCATTGTTTTGCGCATCTCATCGTTGCCCCCCGGGTTTAGCGAGACCTTAAACCCGTTTGACTGCATTGTCATGCATTTCATTGCAAGCATTGTCATGCATATTCTGCTCTCTAACAGTTGCCCCTCATTGCATTTGGCATGCATTTCATCGCGCTATTTTGCGCACCACACTTGCGTTGCCCCGAAACGAGAGTCCGGCGGGACCAAAAGTACGCTCGGTCTAGGAGACCTTAAATCCTTGGAGGGTGCAAAACCTTCGATACATCGGCATGCGTGCCCCATCCGCATTATCATGCATCGCATTGTAAATATTGCATTGTCATGTATCATTGTAGGTAGCGCATGTATCATGCATCATTTGCATTTCAAAAACCAAAAAGCAAAAAAATCATGCATCATTTGCATTTTCAGACAAAAAAAAAACAAAAACAACATGCATTGTCATGCATACATTTTGCATTCCGGTCTAGGAGACCTTAAATCCTCTGAAGGTGCAATTCCTTTGGTGTTTGTCGTGCCCGAACGACTTCCATGCTTGCGGTGAGTTCCTAGAAGACCGATGGGGACGGTGAAAACTAGAGTTTGAACGGCTTATGCCTGGAACGCAAAGGTTCGGAATTTCCGAGACTAAAGTCTGGTTTAAATACCCAGGGGGTGAACCCTCGGCTTGAACTCTGTATGGAAGCCCTATAGGTTGAGGCGGCGTGTTTACGCCTCGATTCTGGATACTGAACCAACCTAGTATATCGCCCTGCTGGTAAGATAGGGAAAGTTGCGATCATGGTCATTGCATCATCTGCATTGTCATGCATTCCATCCATTCCATTGTAGATAGCGCATTATAGGTTGCATGCATTTCACTGCATCACCTTCCATCCATGGCTTGCGCCTTTCCTTGTTGAGCTTGGTCTGGTATGTGTCTATACTTTTCACGTCAAAACATAGTTCTGTGTGTGCTCGCGCCGTGATGGCTTCGACACCTTTTCTATGTTAGACGCGGCTTGTACGCGTACATGCCTTTCCTAGGCAAGATTTGGTTTGGCTTGCGTGCCACATCCATTGTATCCATTCCATTGCATGCATTCCGTTGCATCACCTTCCATCTATGGCTTGCGCCTTTCCTTGTTGAGCTTGGTCTGGTATGTGCCTATACTTTTCACGTCTATACACTCATAGTTCTGTGTGCGCTCGCGCCTTGAGGGCTTCGACACCTTTTCTATGTTAGACATGACTTGTACGTGTACATGCCCTTCCTAGGCGAGATTTGGTTTGGCCCGCGTGTCATATCCATTGTATCATTTATCCTTTTTTATTACATTGTAGTGTAATTGTTGCATCCGGCGTTAGGATCATCATTCTTTCCCCAGCGGGTCATCACCCCACTTATGTCATTCCACCCAATACTTGTTCTTGTGTCTGTCTACATTACTCATAGTTCTGCGTGCGCTCGCGCCTTGAGGGCTTCGACACCTTTTCTATGGTAGACAGACTTGTTACCTCCATCAATCTATTTGACATTTGTGTGGTTTCGAATCGCTCATGAATGAATCATGATTCAATTGCCTTGCATGTAGTTTGCATATAGTTTCAATTGTATTGCATTTTCGTTTGCATCATTCATACATAGTTTTGTATATATTGCATAGCATCCATCAGTCGCATTGCATATGTCATGCATGTTGCTAATCATATTGTACCTGTTAAGTTTGCTTTCTTTTCAGGCACGATATTGTATGTACGGTTCATTTACCGCTGGTGGAGCCAGGCGAGCCGCACAGGTATTGTATCTCCCGAGTGAGACGTTTTGAGAATTTCATAATTCTCTTACAGCCCTTCTGCATTGTAGTGTAGACTGTTGCATGTTAGCTTATAACTGTCGCATGTGTGCTTCATTACAGCTTTCTTTGCATGATCATAAGTTATGCCGGGCTTCTTGCATTTTCAGTTGCATTTTGCCCCTGCCTTCGGGCGCATACCTTGCTTTGTCTTGCATGATTGTCCAAGTCTTCGGCCTTGTCAAAAATGGGTCGTCTCTGGGCTTTGACATTCACTCCCGTCATTGTTATGACTTTCGAGTTCTGTCAAAGAGGGGCAACTGTAGACACCCCATTTTTGACCGTCCTCAAGACTTGGACGTCACCGTTGGAACACTCGGTGATTATCCATACTTGTGTTCGTTTGGCGTTCCCGGAGTTCTCGGCTCGCGCGCCTTGCCTCAGGACCTCCGAACTCGACCGTTTTGTGTCTGGTTTTGCACCAAACACTTGTGTTTTGCCTTGGAAGGGAAGGGGATGCTTTGTGAGGCATTCCCACACACCACCGGCTGTGGCTAAAGGCCACCGGCTAGCTGGTGTTTCTATCGGCACTTTATTGTGCCGACCGGCACTCTTTTGTGCCGACCGGCACTAAGTTTTCCAAAATGGCACTCTTTGCCGGCCGGGCACTGTTCAGCTGCTTTATGAGATATTTTCTCACAGCTGTTCAGCCTTTTGCTCCCCTCCATACACGTGTATGGAGGGATGAGCTTGCTTGGTGGCTAAGCTTGTAAGCTTTTTGCCTATAAGAGAGAAGGCTCCTCCCTTTGCTCAAGGGTTACAAAATCCAAGAGCTTTAGACATTGTTAGAGAGTTAGAGCTCTGGTTTTTTTTTAGGGTTAGAATAGATATACTTACTATCTCTCTCTTTCTCTTTATAATCTAGGTGTTTTGTGCCTTACTATTGCACTAAAACACCTAGTGTTCCACCTTTCTCTTGGTTCTGAGGTTCCAAAGGTTGGTTCTTGCTGTTTTTGATTGATTTGAAGCTCAAAGAGGCCATCACTCCATCTTTGTTGAAGAAGGCTACAAGGGTGAGATACTAACTCCCTTTTTCCCCATTTTTGCACCTTGTTTTTACCTAGTTTAAAACAGTTTTTGTGCTTAGTGATTAACACATAAAATCTCTGTTTTTAAGCCCTCTTTATTGTTCATTAAGAGTGTTTAGTGGTTTGGGTGAGTTTGACCACCCTTAGGCCTTGAAAAGGGCACTTTTTGTGCTATTTTGTGAGGGATCCGAGATTTTGGTGATAGGATCTCTTCACCACTGAAATCTTGAGGGATTTTAGTGGTGAAGAGCATGCCTTGAAGTCTCAAGAAGGAGAGGGTCACCCCCTCTCCTTGATGTCCTTGAAAAGGGCAAATTTTGCTTCCTTATGGAGCTTCATGCTTGAGTGTGTGTTGAACATGTTTGAGTTGTTTTCCATGCTTATATTACCATGATATAACATGCCTATAAGTTGGTTTTGATCTCCTATGCATGCTTAGCATGGTTGCCTTGTAATGCCCCTTTTATGCCTTAACATGCCTAGGTTGTATGCCCTAGTTTCTAGCATGTTTTAGGCTTACATTTGTGAAGCTTTTGTGCTTATATTATCATGTTTTAGGTCTGTCCATAAGTATTTGGGTCAATCTTAGCATGTTTAATATAGCCTCTTTGCATTTGGCTTGTTGGCCTTGAGAGTATGTGAGTGTAGCATGACTTGCTTGCTTCATTTTCAATGATTTGAAACCACCTAGCATGCTATTTCAGGCCTTATGATGTGCTTGTATGCTTGCCTTAGTGGTCTTGTTAATGCTTTGGGAGCATGTGTTGTATGCCCTTTGTTTTGACCATTGTGCATGCCTTCATGTTCAAACCTCTTAGATGCCATCTAAGTAGCTCTTTGGCCTTGCTTTAACATGCTAAGAACCTGTTTTTGGTTGTTTGATGCATGCCATATGTGTTTGTGCTAAGTGTGGTTTAATGCCCTATTGACTTGCTTTAAGCCTAGGCCATTTGCATGCTTTGTTTGGCATACTTCATTGCATGATTTGGCATCATGTTTGACATGGATTTCAGAGCTTTTCATGCATGCTATTAGCCCATGTTTGTGCCTCTTAAGTGTGCATGAGAGTTGCTTTTGTATGCCTTGGGTTTGGACCTTAACAATTGCATGTGTGTGAGTTTGTTTAGTCTCCATTCCTAGGCACTTTGGCCACTGATTTTGGGCCCATTTGAGATGCCTAATTCATATCTAAGTCCATCATTTCATTGGTTTGCATGCTTGCCTTGTACGCCTACTTGCATGCTTACATAAGTGCCTCGCATTGTCCATATGGCATAGTAGATAACATGCTTAGGGCCTTGTTGCATTGGCATGCATGTTGGGCCTCTTGAAGTGAAGTATGATGGAGGTTTGGCACCTTTATTTGCTTGTTTGCATTGCATGCATTTGACATTGAAGTTGCATTCTTGGTCCTTTGGGCCATCACGCATAGAAATGCGCGATTGGTGGTCCGAGGATCGAGGCACATGCCCCATTGAGCCATCAACATGATGTGGGATGTGTTTGGTGCATACATGCTTTGAATTGCCTTGCTATGCATAGCTTGTCCTCTGCTGCTGTGAGTTGCAGGATCTGCAGAACATTTTGTGCCGGCCGGCACTTTTTAATGCCGATCGGCAGTGTTTTCCCAGCCGATGGAACAATTCAGTGCCGGTGGCCACATCCTTCAGCCGGTGGTGTTCTACCCCAGCCGGTGGTGATCTTCAGTGCCCAAGGAAGTATTCCTGAAGTTTTGGTAGTCTTCAGAAGAGGAAAGCAGGGAAAACAGAGGCAATCATGCATGGCAGTGCGATTCCGAGCCAGTCCCGAGCGCGTGCTGCATTTGGCCCTCATCCCGAGGCGATTTACCGTTTAATTAGATTAATTATTTTATTTAATTAATTTAATTGGTTTGTAATATTTAATTAGCTTGCGTAGTTAATTATTTATTCAATTCTGTATTTATTCGGTCCCTCCGAGCGAGGGCAAATATGTAATAAGTGTGTGTGAGTGGGTGTATGTCTTCCAACCCCCATTTCTTTCTCCCTTTTATTTACCTGCTTTGATGGTAGATTAGGGCACATTTAAATTAGCATACCTTATGCAATGCATGCGTGCATTCATGCATTTGTTTACATGCATTCGGGCTCGGCACATCATGCAAACTGCATCGTACTTTCAATTCCAAATTGAATACGTGATAGTTGTTGCATCTCATGTGCCATGTTTAGGGTTAGTCGAGCCTGTTTAGATTACACCCCTGTATGTGATGCATTAGTCATTTAACATGAACTAGGACATGCATGTTTGCTAACTAGTTTATTGTTTTGGCGCGGAGTACGATGTAAGTATTTTATGCTTTAGCATACCACATGCGTGTGAGTGTTGTCATGACAGTATGCTTGCCATGCGGCTAAATGCTTATGTGTTATATACTGTTTGAATGCCTGTGGGTGGAGGTTGGATTGCGTGAGTTGGAACAATTCATTGAAATCCGCATTTTAGCCTACTTACGAGTAGCACAAAAAACCAACACGTTTTTCGAGACAAAACGGATATGCAATGTTTATTTCCAAATTAGGCAATTTAGTCTATACTTGTTTGCCGTGCGCATAACATAGTAATTCTAGGCTAATAATTGGAACAAGAACGCATAAAGTTTTCAAAAACGGATATCACGGTTAGTAGAGGCCGGTCTTCGGACCGGGCGAAAGGGGGTGCTCATAGCTGACCTTCCCCGATCGTACCCAAGCTCCCGAGCCAAGACCACTTTGGTGATGACGGACATGTGGCCTTCGGCAACCGAGTCAGGGTTTCCTAAATTTCCCATTTTAAATATTTAGGTGGCGACTCTGTAATCTGGCAAAGCAGTCCATGTTTGGCACTACTTTTCAAAAATCTGTTTTCTCAAACGATTTGCCGGATTTGGACTCTTTGGTTCAAGATTCAGAACCAACACAAATCGAGTCCGAGCTGTAGTGACCCCAATATGAACGGAACGGGACTTAACCCTCCCGGGGCGTTCGGGGACGTCTACACCTGTTTTCTTCCAAACTGAAGGTAACTCGAGTTTAGAGGACTAAACTCCTTATAAGGAGGGGAGACTGTAACAACCCTCGTATTGATTACCGATTAACCACTGAATTATATACTGATTTCTGTTAAACTGGACTGATAATGACTGATAATTGGATTAACTGAAGTACTGAATGAACTGATTGAAATCGAAACTGAAATTGAATAAGTTATCTATTGAATTGCATATTGCATCTGTTTGATTGATTGAATATCTGTCTGAATCCTTATGTTTGAACTGTTAATTGGAGGCCTTATCGGCGGCCGATTTAGGAATCGTTTAGTGTTTTGTAATCAGGAGAATATTTGTGATTTAATGGTATATTTATCTGAAAATTGATTAGGAATGAGTAAATTAGATTAAATTAAGTTAATTGAAGAGTTGGGCTTAATTACAATTATGCCATTGGTAGTGGGCCATGTAGACAACACATTAGAGAATTGTATTACACTTGAACAACTTCATTTCATCAGCCATTTCTCTTGCTCTAGCCGACCAAAGAAGAGGTTTAGGGAGAGAGAGGGAGAATTGACTTAGTCTTGTAGAATTTGGCTTGGATTGCTTGAAATTGAAGTGTGAATTGGCAATTGGAGCTCTTAAACCTTGAATACAAGACCTAAGGTAGATCATTGACCTTCTCATTGTTGAGTTAAACTTGTTCTTGCATGTTTCATGCTAAATTGTTGAGCTAAGTCATGTTTTAAGCTTAGCATATTAGATTGAAGTTCCATTGTTGCATGCATGTTGAATTTAGTGAGTTTGAAGTTGAATTCTTGGAGCATTATACATGCATGTCCATATCTTTACCATAGTCCATGTTTTCAAGTTGTTTTCAAAGATTGGAGCTCAATAGAGCAAGATTTGAACATTGATTTTGGTTTGAAGTTCATGCCTTGCATGTTTAAAGATTGTTCATGAAATGGGTTTGAATGTTGGATTTAATTGACCAACCTTTGGGGCTTGAATTCATAAATTGAGCTTTAAAACTTGTTGTACTATGAGTTTGAAATGTTTTCCCAGAATTTGGGCCCAAGAGGTTGAGTTTTGGATGGTAGAATGCTTGGTTCGAACTTGGAAGACAAATCTGGAAATTCCAGATTTTGCTTCCTCGCTCGAGCGAAGGATTCCTCGCTCGAGCGAGCACCTTTGTACAGGGATCCGCTCGAGCGAGCATTGAGCGTGGTATCGCGCGTAAAAATCGAGCATCCAGTACTTTTACTGTTCATGCAGGTCGCTCGAGCGAAGGATTTCTCGCTCGAGCGAAGCCTTTGATTTTGGAATCTCGCTCGAGCGAAGGAAGGCTCGCTCGAGCGAGGCTCCTATTTTCAGCAACTTTTGAAAAATGCCTTCCAAGTGTATTTTTGCATCCTCATCTCATCCTAGGCATTCTTAGGCCTAGTTTAAGGCATTTTATTGAGGATTTGGACATAGAACCACACCGAGGAAATTTAGGGATTTAATTATCATCCTTCCCGACTGTGAAACTTAGTGTGTGTTCTATTTATTGACTGTTTAGGGTTGGCTTTCGGGGACGCGCTCTAGCTGCTATTAGCCCAATCTCTGTGAGTAACAGATTGTGTAAAGATATGTTCAAAATGGTTATCTTTTGACTACTGAACTGAACTGTTTATTGAACTGATATTGTTTATTGAATGAATGTATGTCCTTTATTTCTGAACTGCACTGTGGCATCCTTAGCACCTACTGTTATTGACTGTTACAGAGCTCTGTAGGTTTCCCTGTGGAACCATATTGTTTATCGATTGATGGCCATCATTATTGTTGGGTCTGTTAAGGCCCGGTCCTCCTGGACCTACTGTTTATAGGCTATTGGATGTACCACATATGACTGATTGACTGAATTACTGAAAGACTGAAATACTGTATAATGAATTGATTTTATTACTGTAAGGACATTCATTCATAACCTCTTTACACTTATTGTTATTCACTGGGCTTTAGCTCACTGTTTATATATATATGTAGGTTCTCAGCAGCCAGACCGGAGCTAGGAGCGTGGGTTAGTTCCCCAGTTTTGTCAAGCCAGCCTATATGCCTCACTGCGAGGTTCCGAGACGCCATGCTATGGCTTGGGGTGTTTTTGTATCCCCCACCTGTCTCTTGACTGTTTTGTATAGTTGTATAAACTGTTTACTGTTTACTGTACTGTTATCGAGGGATTTGATTCGCGTACTGAATGATGTATACGATTGTATATAGACTGTACTGTTTGAACTGAATGAATGCATGAAAAATGTTTTTGGCATACAGATTTTCACAGCTCAATGGACACTAGTTATTTACTGAATTGGCTTCCGCCAGGCCCTGTACTCTGTTTTACTGTATTACTGTTCTGCAGGCCTTCGGTAATCTCGGATTACTGGCCAGTTACGGTGCTAAACCCATAGGGCCGGGTTTGGGTCGTGACAATAGGACCGTCACAAATTATTACCACATTATTTGGAAGGAAGTGGCTCTGTAAATGTATAAGAACAAAAAGCTGGACAAACCAATTCATTTCGGCTTTATAACACCGAAGTTTTGTAAATTGTATCACATTGTGTGACCGAACAAGAACTTCAATGTGGGCTCCACTGGCTTTGTTGTGAAGCAAACTGAAATTATCCAATTGAACAGTAACATAATGCTGGGAAAAAAAATTGTATTTGGTAACATGGCACTGAAGTAATTCAAATTGATTAGCATTGTATTACCGAACAAGCCCAGCACAAATTAAACAAACATTATTTAGGATAAAGTGGCTCTGTAAATGTATAGCAACAAAATACCGTAGGGATTTATTTTTTTCGGCAACTGAACACGGGAAAAGTATTGGTGTAAAGAGATGGGTTTTTAAGATCTTTTTACCTTAGAGTTTGTTTTGGTAATATATTGAGTGTAATGAGAATCTTATTTTTTTTAGTGGCGTAATGAGATGGAGGGTGTAAAGAGGTAAAAGAGTGGTGTAAGTAGAATCACCCTTCAATAAACAAGTTGTACAATTTACCTTTTTTCTTTTTTTTCCTTTCCCCTTTTTGACTTTATTCTCTTTTGGGAAATGGTTGTCAAAAATGATAAATGGTAAGCTATGAACGTATTTGATTGGACGGATTATAATTAGAATTAAGATTATTGATCTATTAAACTTGCATTTCATTATTTAATTGTAATTTTTGTTATTTGAATTAAATTCTTTAAATTCTATTTAATCCATCTATTCCCACCTAATTGAGATGGATTTGTTTAGCTGTAATACTTTTTACACTTTCTCTTTATTTTTTGTTTAATTACTTACTTTAGTTATGTAGTGTTTCTTTTTTTCTTTTTTTTTTTGATAAAAAAATAAATAAAGGTGATTGCAATCTCGCACATTCTAGTGGGCCCTACAGATAGAACATTGCCAAGGGCATGGGGTCCTTCTCAGGTGCGAATGCCATCAAAATTTGGGTAAGTGAGAACCCTAACCGTGATTACAACCCAAACTCATGTATTGGTGGTGTATACACTATACTCAAGTGGTTTGGCGAAACTTGGTTCAACTTGGCTGCGCTAGGTTCAATGCAATAATGATTGGTGGTTTGTCAATTGAAACTATGATTTATTAGGCGTCGTTACTAAAGAAATTCTCAAAATTTAAACCCAAGCAAAAGCAATTATGGTAAGGAAACACATATACTTATATATAAAGAAATGTAAATATTACAGATATAAATAAAATAGAGTGATATATAATATGTATCATGCATGGTGCAACTGCAACTTGTAATGTTTTGTAGTTATATTTATATGTTCCTCTAATACTGATAGATCATGGACCTTCTTGTGATATATGTTAAATAAATCTCTACTATCAATATAAACTAGGGGATGCACCAATAAATCCCAAATTAATAACTTATACACTGTTTAGTCCTAAAAGTTTTCTTATAGACTGAAAGGTCCCATTACCATGTTTCAAACATCAGATTAATGTTTCGAACATTAGATTTTGAACATCAGATTAATGTTTCGAACATTAGATTGATGTGCAAATGGGACTAAATGGAGCATAAGAAAACTATTAGGAGTAAATAGTTCAACTTTTCAGAAACTAGGACTTATGGGTAAATTTTCCTATAAACTACTATGTTAGTGTGTTTTCATTTGGAATCAAAGCGCAATCTTTTCTTAGTTTATTCTTGATTTCATTCTTCTTTATTGATTTGTTAATTGGCCTTAGCTTATATACTAATTGATAGGAGAAAATATCATTTTGCCCCCAAACTATTATGCGTTTTTCAATTTGATCCCATGCTTCGATTTATTTCAATTTAATACTTGAATTTTCAACAAATTTATCAATTTAACCCCTGCCGTCACATTCCGTCTACAACTGGACGAAATGTGCTGACATGATATCAAAGTTCATTTAGAGTCATTTTATCCCCTAAACTATACCTTAAAAATCAATTTGCCCTCCAAATATAAAAACAATTAAATTTAAATATTTAATAAATATTTTTATCTCAATAATGAAAAAAATTAAATTTTAAATAATATATACTTTGCAAAAAAATAATAAAAAAAAAATAAAAGTCCTCATTTAGAATTATCTTGAGACTATGAAGTATGGATACTTCAACAAACATGTCGTATCTGTACCTATTACTTACTGAATTTTGAAAATTTTTTCCACTCAATTTTGAAATTACTATTAGTCTCAAGAGTAGTCAAGAAATTTAGGTAATAAACTAGTTACATTGTGCGTGCACACATACATAGAGTAGTCAAAAAAATTTCGGCTCAATAAGTTTCTCTAGGATCAACTCGAGATAATTTGAGACCTATGAAACACAAGTATGGGTATGAGTACTGGTATTGGTATGATATGAGTACATCGACATGGTAAAATCATAAAAAAGTAGGGTAAGAGTACGGGTATAGTTTAATATGTTTGTAAAAAAATATTTATTTTTAATTTGAAATAATACAAAAATTGATTAAATGGTTTAATTTGTTAAATCCAACATACAATTGAAATTTAATGCCAAAAGCATAGGTATAAGATAAAATTAAATATTATTATATTAAATAACAACTTAATTTTAAAACCATACTAAGTACAAAACTAAAAATGAAAAAGAAGTTTAGTACAAAGAATTTTATCTTTATAGTAGAAGAAAAATATCAGTGTGTTTTTTGAAACCTGAGTCTTTTGTTTTTCATTTTTTTTTTGTTTGTTTTTAGTGAATATTTTTTAAATTTTAAGTAAATTTTTTTTTTACTTTTTTAGATGCATCCTTGCTTAGAGGCATCTAAATAGTAAAATATTTTTCAAACAATATTTTAAAAAATTAATAAATACACAAAAATACGAAAAATGCACTGAAATTTTTTTTTTTTGTATTTTTTGGTATTTGGTGTATTTTTTAAAGTTTTTTTTTTCACAAATATTATACTTTTTAAGTGTATTTATGTTATGTGTGTCTAAAATTTTTTTTAAAAAATATTTGCTTAAAATATTACAAAAAATCATTGAAAACATTATAATATGGAAAATAAAAAAATAGAATTTTCTGAAAACTATTTTCTGAAAACTATAACCAAACATATTTTTGACTGAAGTACGGCACGGCTTGGATATATATTAGATATGTCTAAGTAGGCCAAAAATTAAGAAAGAAAAATTTGAGTACATATTGTGTGTACCCAGTGCGTATGTAGAAATATCACACCTCGGTAAATACCCGGTACGGGTATAACATGTTTGTCAAATTATCCATGCTTAATAGTTTCAAAAGAATTCAAAATGAGAATTTTTATATTTTTTATTATTTTTTTGCAAAATATATATTATTTAAAATTTAATTTTTTTCATTATTGAGATAAAAAAATTATTTATTAAATATTTAAATTTAAATTTAATTTTTTTTATATTTGGGGGGGCAAATTAATTTTTAAGGTATAGTTTGTGGGGGTAAAATGTTATTCCAAATGAACTTTAATGTCACGTCAGCGTATTCCGTCCAATTGTAGACGGAATGTGATGGTAAGGGTTAAATTGATCAATTTTCTGAAAGTTTAGATACTAAATTGAAATAAATCGAAATATAAAGGTCAAATTAAAAAATACGTGATAATTTGAGAGGCAAAATAATATTTTGTCAATTGATAATCATGTAACTAGGGCTAACAATTGTCGGGCCTTTCTGAGTTGTGTTTCCCTTCAAACTCCTAGCATAAATTATTTTTATTTTTATTTTTATTTTTATCTTCAATTTTACAATTTATGGAGTGAATGTAATCCTTCTCATATTTATAAAATCAGTTTCTTATCCACTAGCAAAAATTATCTCTATTTTTTGTTAGATTGATTTTCAAAGATGGGCTTGGACTTATAGATTTATTCAACAAAAACGCTGGGCTTGGACTTGAGATTTGTGAAAAATCAAAAAGGTTCGGCTGTATAGCTAAAGCCCAATTCCACAGCATCAACATGTCAGGGCCGGCTGGTGGCCCGTTCAATCAAGTCCCACTATTTTTAAGAGCATTGTTATTTAAGATTAAAAATTAAACCTAATTTTTAAATTCAGTAATGTGAAAATTAATTAGGATATTAAAAACAATTTTCTCTCATATCTTCTCTAATTATCAACCAATCATATCACTTATATATCATTGGATTTAGAAAATAGGTTTAGAAAGTGGATTTGTATATCATTTTTTTAATTTTTAATATTTTGAAGAAAAAATATGTATTAATATTTGATTGAGCTAAGCTGAATTTTTTAACCCTTTTATTTTTTGAGCTGGCCTAGAATTGGGAATTCTAAGTTGGCTCAACCTGTTTATTTATAAAATTTTAATTTTATATTATTTAGTTATACAATGATGGAATTTAAGGTTTGGTTTGGTTTTGTATTATTTAGTTACACAAAAAATTAGAAGAATTTGGAAGAAAAAAAGAAGGATAAATTACACTTTGTCTCCCTAAAATTTTAACTATTTCTCACTTTGGCTATAAGTGTAAAATTGTCATGCGGCTTGGGGCGAGCCCGGCCCGTTTGGGCTCGAGCCCAAGCCCTTAGGCCAGGGCATGTGCCATCATTTTGAAGTCCGGCTCGGCCCATCGGCCCGGTTAAGGCCCGCCTCGAGGCCCGGCCCGCATGAGGCTATAGGCTTGCCTTTTTCGCGCCCCCTTTTGGAAGGTTTGAAAAGAAGGCCTCACAGTTCGGACTCCTGTGGTTCTGAATCTAATCTCACAAGTGCAATGTGAAATTGATAATTACCAAAGAGTCCAAATCCGGCAAATATTTTCTAAAATCGATTTTAAATCAAATAATGCCAAAATTGGACTGCTTTGTCAGATACAGAGTCGCTACCTAAATATTTTTTGTTTTGGAAAAATTTAGGAAACCCTGACTCGTGCCAAAGGCCACGTGTCCGTCATCACCAAAGTTGCCTCGACTCGAAAACTTGGGTATGAAGGGGGAAGGTCATGAATTGAGCACCCCCACTCGCCCGATCAAAGATCGGCCTCTACTAATCATGATATGATTTTTTTATAAACATTATGTGCTCTTGTTCCAGTTATTAATCTAACCTTACTCTGTGATGCGCACAAGCATGTATAGACTACATCGCAAGAATCATAACATTTTAAGTCATATTTGTTTTTGAAAATGGTTTGAATTTGCCACCTCAAGTGGACTTAAAGATACGGATTTTGCCACTAAACATAGTGGGCTTGAAATATGATTTGCCACTCAACAAAGTGGGTTTAAAACACACATTCATTGAATCGTTCCAATTCAAACAATAAGCCTTCATCCACAGGCACCCATTCAGTTTAGCAAATAAGCACATAGCCTCATGGCATGCATGCTAATCATGGCAACATTTATATTCATGAGAGTATGCTAAAGCGTAAAAACTCACCTAGTACTCCAAGCTAGGAAAACATGAGTTAGTAAAATATGCATGATTTCTAACTATGTTAAGTGTCTAATGCAACACATACAATATGTAATTAATAGGCTCGGCTACTAATATGGCATATGATTTGATTTGATAATATGCGGTTAAACACGTATTCAAAGAGTTATTGAAATGGCAATGCAGTTTGAATGATGCGCCGAGCCTCTGTGCATGCAAGACAAGATGAATGGATGCAAACACGCGATATGCTAATTAAAACATGTCCCTAATCTAACCATCAAAAGCGATTAAATAAAAGGGAGAAAGATGTGGGGTTGGAAGATATACACACATGCACGCACATTTATTACAACATTACGCCCTCGCGAAGGAGGGTCCAAATGAATAAGCTAACTAATTAAGCTAACTAATTATTACAAACCGAAAACTAATTAACTATTCTAGCTAACTAATTAAATAATACATCACATCTAATTAACTACTTAGATAATTAATGGATTACAAGTCAATTGCAAGTAAACTAAGTAATCAACTACTTAGCCCCGTGAAGTGATGGATATGCATGCGCATGCTCGATTCTTCACGCGAAAAGCCATTGCCTTGCTGCTGCAAGCCTCTTTTTAAAATTCTACCAACTTCCAGAACACCTTTGCTTCATCTTACGATCACATTGTGCAAAAATCAATGATGGCCGACAAGAGGGACAAGGGGCCGGTCGGTTACCAATGGTGGCCGGTCGGTTACCATTGGTGGCCGGTTGGCCACTAATAATTGTAAACACCCCATTTTTGACCGCCCTTAAGACTTGGGCGATTTATTCCAAACACTCGATGATGATGATTACATTGTGTAAGTGGTTTTAATTGTCAATAAAAGAATCCGAGTTTGAGCTCTAAACAATTCTAACTTGCCATACCCAATGTATTTCTACCCCAGAAAATCAGTTTTGCACCTTGTACCAACCTTCATTGAACCTAAAAGTAAGGAACAGTGGAAATACATTGACCTCCGGCCGTACTTCAATGACATTCGGCCATCGATACCAATGCCCGACCGGACCTCATGACTTTTCAAAGCAGATTGAGCAGAATTCAGCCAGCTGTCTAATTCTGCAAATATTTTGATCTGTAGCTCAATCTCTATAAATATGAGGCTACTGGACTGCATTCAGGGGGTTAGAAGAAGAAGAGAAAGGCGTTAGAAATATGAAGGAGAAGAATAGATATCAAGTGTTAAGGATTAGATATTAAGTGTAGAAAATATGAAAGAGTTAAATCTTCTCTTTTGTAAGCCATCTTCCTACTCTCATATCATCCATACACACCATATCAAGAGTTTGGACTTGGAACTTTTATTGAGATTTGGAAATCATAACTCAATCTTGAGAGTATTTTGGAATAAAGTTTGGTTTACAACAAGAACACCTTCCAAAAGGCTTAGACATTGATAGAGCATCCATCTTCCATCCAAAAGCTTCCTTAATTTCATATCACCTTTTAGCTATACATACACAATACATACACCATTAGGGTTGGTTCTTGGAGCTTTTTGTTGAGATTTCAAACTAAATTTTAGAAACTTGAGGGTGTTGGAATCAAGTTTGTTAATTAAATGCTTACCTCTCTTTCAAAGGTATAATTTTTCACCTTCTTCTTTCATCTTCTTCTACTCTTTTCCTCTATTTTTCTTGTTTTTATATACTGATTTTCAGAGTTTGTAAAGGCTGAAAAACATGGTTTACAAGTCTCAAAAGTGGAAGGCTTAGCCACCTCTCCTTGAATTTGCTTACTAGCTTTATATCTCTTGTTTTTGTCTATCTTTGTGTGCTCTTTAAACACACTTTTAGCCACTGTTTTGGGCTGTTTTGGGACTGTTATTGGACTGATTTGTGGGCTGAAACTTTTGATTAAAAGCTACCCAAAGGTGGAGGGGTTAATCACCCTTGCTTGAACCTTATTCCAAGCTTTTATCCTTGTGTTTCCCACTTGTTTTCTCTAATTTTTGCCACTGTTTTGGGGCTGATTTGGGACTGATTTGGGGTTGTTTTTCAACATCTAAAATATGTGATTTGAAGTTATAAAAGTGGGGGGGTTAGCCACCCTTCCTTAAACTTGTTTACTAGCTTGAATCTATTCACCTTTTCTAGCTTAAATTATGCTATTAGGGGCTATTTAATTTATGTCAATAATTATTATTTTTAATATTATGTTTGTGTTGTATTTACCAATTAATCAACTTCACATAATCAACTCTACAATCTCCCTCCATTCTTTGCTTGTTTCGATTAAAAAGTCATGAAAAACTAAAGATTGTTATTCAAGTACAAGAAAGAAACTTTTCCACGCTTAATGGTTTAATCTCTTTGGAGATTCATTGCCGAAGGCATACATCTTTCTTATACTAAAGCACAATCTTTTATTTTTTCATTTCTCTTTATCATCGGTGTGTTTACTTTTAAGGGACTAATTGACCCTTGGAAATCACCAAGGAAAGTGTCATTATAGCTTATTATCAAGTTCGAATTTAAAGCCATTATCGCTCACTTTGGGTTTTCTAGTCATTATCGCTCTTTGAGTTTGATTAGTCCTTATGATGCATCTTGGGTTTGACTTGAAATCCCTAACTTGTAAATAAGTTTGAATCTTCCTTTGTAATTTCCCCCGAAGAAAATAAGGTTTGTTTCTCGGGTTAAGTTGATGCTTGTTTCTCTTTATTGTGTTTTGAACTTAGTGGATGAAAATATCACTTTTGGACAAACAGGAGAAAAGATAAAGAAACGGAAAGGTAAGATTAAAAAGGCTAATAAAATTGGTTAATTAGATTAAAACCAACATAAAGAACTAATATTGAATTTGGTCAGACGTTATACTGAGTCTATTGTGTCAAGGCTTGTCTTACATCAATTTATGATGTTTTGATGAATCTTGAAGCGTCTTTACGGCCAGATGTTATGTCGGAGTCTATTGTGTCAAGGCTTGTCTTACATCAATTCATGATATTTTAATGAACCTTGAAGCGTCTCTACTTCCCTTTTTGAGTTCACTTTATGATAGGAGGGAGGGGTGGTTATTATTCATTGCATTTATTGATCTTTTGTCCTATCGTGTCCAAAATCATCAAGCAAATCAACTTGCAACCATTAATGGTTTGGGAACTGAACCCGCTCCTCTATTGAGTATTTCTATGATAGAGAAGGGCAGAAGGGACAAACATGGCTTAGGAATACCTTGTCTGCATTGTTTCACCTCAGGCACAAAAACAAATTTCTGCAAGGAAATAAGGAATGATTGGACTTATTTGGGATCAATTGGGTCTCATTGTGGGTTGGCTAGGCTCCAATAAATGGCAAACAGTACACTCTTGGTTAGAAGCAGTGACTAAGGGTGAAATAGAACAGTTCCCAGCAAGGTAGACAGAGTAATTCCTGAGGAGCATTGCGCAATTATTACATATTGTTGTTGTAATAAATTAGACAACCCCTTCATTTATTATTTATTTGAATTTGTAATAAGTAGTTTATTCAGACATTTGGACCCTTCGGCGTGAGGATAATTATGTAATAATGTGTATGTTTTCCAACCCCATGTCTTTCTCCGTTTTATTTAATTGCTTATGATGGTTAGATTACGGACATCATGTTTTATTTAGCATTATTTATGTCTGCATCCACTTGTCTTGAATACACCAAGGCTCGGTTCATCATTTTAAATTGCTTGTTTACATACTTCTTTGAATACATATTAAACTGCATACTATCAAATTGATTCATATGCCATATTAGTAGCCGATCCTATTTAATTGCATATCGTATATGTTGCATTAGCCATATTGCATAATTAGGATCATGCATTTTTCTAACTAGTTTCTCTTTTGGCTTGGAGTACTAGGTAAGTTTTTATGCTTTAGCATATTGCATAAGTGTGATTGCTGTCATATCAAACATACTCCCATGAGGCTAAATGCTTAATTGATAAACTGCTTGAATGCCTGTGAATAAAGGCTATTTGCTTAAATTGGAATAATTTGAATAATGTTCATATACGATCACTTTTTTAAGTGATACATATTTAAAGCACTCTTGTTTTTCAAAACAAACATGAATCAAGTATTCAAATATTTGCAAAATTAGTCTATACTTGTACGCATCACATAGTAAAGTTAGCCTAACAATCAGAATAAGAACATATGTTGTACATAAGAATCACATCATGATTAGTAGAGGCCGATCTTTGATCGGGTGAGTGGGGTGCTCAATTAATGACCTTCGTCTCTCATACCTAAGTTCTCGAACCAAGACACTTTGGTGACGACGGACTAATGGCCTTTGGCACAAGTCATGAGTTTCTTAAATTTCCCAAAAATATTTAGGTGGCGACTCTGAAATCTGGCAAAGCAGTCTATTTTTGACATTTGATTCAAACATTGATTTCCAAAAAGAATTATTGGATTTGGACTCTTTTTGTATTTTCATTATTTTACATTGCACTTTTGAAATCAGATTCAGAACCACAAGTGGAGTCCGAACTGTAGGGCTATTCATTCTCCCAAAAAGAGGGGCATGAAAAGTCGAGCTACAATGGTGGCTGTCGGCCACTGCTGGTTCACACTTCTGTAGCTCCCGACTTTCTTCACGCCCCCTTTCGGAGAGCATCAAATCGGTCTTCTACAGTTCTGACTCCTGTCACGGCTCTAAATCTAATCTCACAAAGTGCAATGTGAGACTGATAAACACCAAAGAGTCCAATCCGGCAAATCATTTTGGAAAATCAGATTTTGAATCAAATAATGCCAAAACTGGACTGCTTTGCCAGATTACAGAGTCGCCACCTAAATATTTTGTTTTTGGGAAATTTAGGAAACCCTGACTCGTGCCAAAGGCTATGTGTCCGTCATCACCAAAGTTACCTCGGCTAGGGAACTTGGGTACAAGAGGGGAAGGTCCTGAAATGAGCACCCCCGCTCGCTCGATCAAAGATCGGCCTCTACTAAGCATGATATGTTGTTTTATAAACACATGTGTTCTTATTCCAGTTATTAACCTAACATTACTATGTGATGCGCGTAGCAAGTATAGATTGAGCCGTAAGACTTGGAACAAATCAACTCATGTTTGTTTTCGAAAATGGTTTGAAAATGCCACCCTCAAGTGGGTTAAAACATGGATTTGCCACTCTCAAGTGGGCTTTAAAACAGGATTTGCCACTTCTCAAAGTGGGCTTTAAAACTCACATTTATCGAATTGTTCCAATTCAAGCAACGAAGCCTTCATCCACAGGCATTCAAGCAGTTAAGCATTTAAGCAAATAGCCTCATGGCAAGCATGCTAACATGACAGCACTCACACTCATGCAAGTATGCTAAAGCGTAAAACTTACAGTGTACTCCAAGCCAAAACAAAAGCTAGTTAGAAACAATGCATGATTCCTAACTATACGAAATGCCTAATGTAACATATGTAAAAATGCAACTAAATAGGCTTGGCTATCTAAGATGGTATATGAATGCAACAATTTGATACATGTATTCAAAGAATTATTGAAATACGATGCAGTTTGAATGATGTGTTGGGCCTTGGTGCATGCAAGACAAATGAATGATGCAAACATACAAGCATAAGGTATGCTAATCAAAACGTGCCCTAATCTAACCATCAAAAGCGATTAAATAAAAGGGAGAAAGACGCGGGGTTGGAAGACATGCACACACACACGCACACTTATTATAACATTGTGCCCTCGCGAAGGAGGGTCCGAATGAATAAGAGCTAAGCTAATCTAAGCTAAGCTAAGCTAAGCTAACTAATCTAATTAAAACTAATTAGACTAATTATTACAACACAACATAAAGAAATAGCTAATCTAAAGCTACTTAATTATTACAACAATCAATGCAAATTAACTAAGCAATTAACATGTTAAACTATGCTGCTACTACTCTGCTCCGGGAGGTAAAAGATGCATGCATTCGGTTTTCGCCCCGAAAAGCTCTCTGGTTTTCTCCTGGGAGGTTCTGTTTGCAAGGTTTCTCCCAGAATCTTCTGCACCATTTTACCAAATCACTGCTGAGGAGTGCACCAGTGGCCTGCCGGCCATGAAGGCTTGTTGCCGGCCATCTGCCGGCCAAAAGAGTGTGCTGCCGGTGAAGGATGAAGCCACTGCCGACCATCAGTGTGCCACTGCTGACCACTGGTGTACTGATTCACCAAACTGCAACAGAGCACAAACAGAGGAAAAGAGAGGGTTTTCCAAGGACATGTTTGTACTGCACCCTCTCCTTATTATTTCAAAACATCAAAGGAGTGGTATTCTTGAATCCAAAACCACCAATCAAGCATTTTCAACGCATGATAGCCAAAGATCCAAGTTGTACACTTTCAATCAATGCACAAAACAAGACTCAAAGGAACCACCACCCTATCATGCATGATCAAGGGTGATGGAAACAAAGGAGATTGGCTCATTTCATCACTTTTAGTATGAAATGGACCAATCTACCTTGTGTTCAATATAACGTCTGATTGAACACGATGCAATGCAAACACAACATGCTTGTCTTGGTCATGTTTTATTTGTCCAATTCTTGTTTACTCATTTTACATTACCGACCCATTCTTTAACCGGTTAAGTCCAAGATGAGAGTTCTCTAATGAGAGAGGGGTCAACCAAAAAATGGTTTAAGACATATGAGAGATCATGCCTTTGGCTAGTAGGAACCCTCAAAAGAAGGTTAAAGCCATTGAGCACAAGCTCCATCTCAAGCTTAAACACGATCATAAGGCCAACCAACCCTCAAAGCAAATCAAAAATGAAGAAATGAGAGAGGTCGTAGAATTTCAATGCTGAAATGGCATGCGAAATAATACTACAACATGCAAGCAACACATGCACAACATGTTAAAAGCCCAAGAATAGTTAACTAGTGAAGAGCACTACACTAGAGGCATGCAATATCAAGCTTAAATGATCAAACCAACTCTAGACAGAGCTTAAACATGCCAAAACAGTAGCTAAAACATGCTAAGATCTAGGCACAAAGACAAGAAAATCATGCGCACATATTGGCTCGCAAGCAAGGCATAAGGCACAACTCTCAAAAGCAATGAAAGAATGAACTAAGTGAGAGTGTGACAGAGGTATATGCACTAAAATCACATGCTAAATGATGCTATACCATGCAAACATCATAAGCAAAGCATGCTAGAGGCCTTAAAACACAATGCGGTAAAGGCATTTGCACTATAGCTATACAAAGCATGAGTCATATGACCAAGACCACTCAAAACAGAGTTAAAGCATGGTAAATTAGTAGCAAAAATGTGCTGGAGTCAAGCTAACACAAGCTAAAATGATAGGCTAACTCATTAGGCATGCTAGGCTAGTAAGCATTATTAAACTACAAGTGCAAGAAGCAAGCAACAAGTGACCCAACCAGCCAAAAACAAAGTTAAAGCAGGTCAAAATAGAGCCTAAAACATGCTTGAATAAAGCTACGAAAGGGTAGAAATATATGCTCACATGTTAGGCCATCAATACATGCAAATAAAACACAAGGAGGGGAGGCCAACCCCTCCTATTTTGGACCTCAAAACATGGTTTTTGTCACTAAAAACCCTCTGAGTTTCAGTGGTAAAGAGGCCCAAAAATTTTGATTTGAAGGTGATGAGAAATGGTGCAAAAAGCTTAACAAGCTAAAGAGCAAAATGGGGGAACAACCCCCTAACTCACAAAGGCTCAAAACACCACTTTTAGGACTAAAAAATAGAAATTTTTACATGCCAAAACCAGCCTTGAAATGGTGGAAAAAGATGGCAAAGCAAGTACGAAAAACAAGCTTAAAGGGAGAGAGTTATACCTCTTGAAGCAAAGCACCACTTAGGCACAAAATGGGCAACAAACCAAGCTCAATCCTCCTTCTAGAGCTCAAACAAGGCTCCAAGTAAGCTTCAAGCAACCTCAACCCAAAGATGAATCACTTTGATCAAGGGTTGATAGGTTAAAGATTGATGTATGCAAGCTTCTAAGCACAAAAAGCTCAAGAGAGAGAGAAATCTAGAGAGAGAGGATTGTAGAGGGAGAGAGATTTTAGAGAGAGAGGCTCCCAAACTTTCTTCCTAAATTGTTCTAACCTCTAAAACCACAGAGAAGCCTCTCTATATATGCAAGCTCAAGTCAAAAATATCCGAAAAGGGACAACTGGAATAGCTGGAGCACAAATATCTGCCAAAAATCTGACTTTTTGCATCAATGGCCGGCAGGCCATCATTGATGGCCGGCACTTCATCATCCATGGCCGGCAAGGAACACTCTTGGATGGCACATGGCCGGCACATGGCCAGAAAAGCCCATTCATGGCCAGAAATCTCCACCTCTGGTTGGCCAGAAAAATCTACTTTTTGGGCCCAACTTCAAATGGACATATCTCCTTCATATGGACTCCTTTGCAAGTCATTGTTGAGCCTAAATTGAAGCCATGGAAGTCTTCTTTCAATGGTGGAAGCCTCACATCAAAATTCCAAGTGTGCAAAAAGTTATTTCTCTTTTAGTGAAGACTATTCAGTTTCAATCCTTCTCGGATTCATGCCGAATTTCTCCTCAACTAGTTTTCTTCTCTCCTCTCCCATTTTCTTCAACTCCAAACCCCTAAAAAAGGTGTTTTAAAGATTTTTCCAAAGAGTTCACCTCTCTTCCATTCATTTCCACTTTGTCCTTGCTCAGTTTACCAGAAAATGCAACATTTAACGAAATGTGAGTGTCGGGACATCGTAGGAATTTTTTCAAAAATATTTTGAAGGAGTGGGTTTTAAGGTCTAAAAACCATTCAAAATAGTTTTGGTCCAGAATGGGGTGTAACGTTGGGATTTGACACTCTCCTTGCCAAAGAAATCGAACCTTTGCACTGCACAACTTTCATCACCAAGTAAACGATCAGTGGCGTTCAAGTCTTGAGGGCGGTAAAAAATGGGGTGTCTACAACTTCCATCCGCAACAGAGAGAAAAATAGTGTATTCTCACAGGTTGTTTGTACTGTTTACCCTCCTTATCATCACACAAGCTCAAAGGAGAGAAACTCTTGGCTCTCAAACCATCAATCAAGCAATTTCTATGTATGATGGCTAAAGGATCAAGTTTGTACAAGTTTAATAAATACACAAACAAGACCAAAATGACCACCACCCTATCATGCATGCTCAAGGATAATGGCGACCAAGGAAAATGGAACATTTCATCACTTTTGAGTATGAAATGTTCCATTTCACACTTAGGCAAACAAGCGATTTGAAACCACTTTCAAAGAAAATAAAAAATGATGAAGAATTGAGGGGGATTACAGAGATTGTAAGTACTGAAATGATGTAGAAAAAGCACTAAAAACATGCAACCAACTTAAACCAATGATGGTTAAAGCCTTAAAACACCAAACTAGTGAAGGAATTAACACTAGAACCATGCCATACAAGGCTCAAATAAAACAAATGACCAAAAATAGAGGCAAAACAGCCCTAATTATAGACTAAAATATGCTGGACTTAAGCCACAAAAAGCTAAAACAATAAGCTAATATATGGAGTTAACTAGGCATGCAAACAAGACACAAGGAAGGGAGGCTAACCCCTCAAATTTTTCACTTTAAAATAAGTTTCTGGCCACTGAAAATACTCTGAAATTCAGTGGTTAAAAGACCCAAAAAAGTTGGTTTGAAGGTGGTGAACAAAGCACAAAAGCTTAGAAAACTAGTAAGCAAGAAGGGTGACCCACCCCTTAACCAAAAATGGCCTCAAACCACCACTTTTAGGTCATAAAAACAGAGGTTTTTATAGTTCAAAAACAGGCCAAAAACAATTAGAATAGATGGCAAAACAAGTATACTAAACAAGTGAACAAAACAAGTAAACTACCTCTTGAAGCAAAGAGCAACTCTAGGCACAAATCCAAGCTAAAACCACTTGCTAGAGCTCAAAACAAGTCTCAAGGAACCTCAGCTCCAATAGAAGTTACTTTGATCAAGGTAGTGTATGTAAAAGTATAGAGAAAACTAGCTACAAAGTACAAAATTGTAAGAGAGACAGAGAAATCTAGAGAGAGAGAGAGAGAGAATTTTGTTCCAATATTGCTAACCTCCCAAAATGGGGGAGGAACCCCCATATTTATAGAAAAACACTCCATAAGCTTAGAAACATCCCACTATACACGTGTAGGGAGATGCAGCTCATTGTGCTAACAGTTGGCACAACTATCAACAAATATCTGGAAAAAGGCATTGGCAGTCGACAACCATTATCTATAGCCGATAGCCTATGGTGGTGGCCGATAGGTCACCGAAAGTTCCAGGCAAGAAAAACCAAGGTTTTGGTCCAAAACAAGGCACAAAACAAATAAGGTTTCAAGGCTCAAAGGTAGGGCACTCCGTCGAGGACTTCGAGCACTCAAAATGAACACATGCAATCATAATCATCTAGTGCACAAGCGATGGCGTCCGAGTCTTGAGGACGGTCAAAAATGAGGTGTCTATAGTTGCCCTCCTTTGACAGAACTTAGAAGTCATGAAATGACGGGAGTGAATGTCTGTGACGACCGGGTCATTTTCCCTTTTTCTTTCTTTATTTCTTCGCTTCTTTTCCCTTTTATCTTCGTTGGATTTGAAACATCTGGAAATAATTCTTGAAATTAAAGTCCCTATTCTCGTTTTTATTTGGTGTTGAAGTTCTTTCTTCCGGGAAGTGCGGGGTCAGGTCCGGAGAGCCCAGGAAGTGAGTTAGAAAATTCTAGGCTGCTGGCCAGGGCCGCACGTGCGGGGAGTGAGGGCCGCACGTGCGGTGAAGGTTGAGTAGTAGGGGTTTGCACGTTGTCTAAAATGCACGAGTAGGGGAAGTGGGCCGCACGAGCGGTGGAGGTGGGCCGCTTGAGCGGTTGGGGCCACCGCACATGTAGCCAACTGGGCAGCCCGAACTCTGTTTTTTCCCCTCTTTTTGGTCCGAATGTATACCTCATTTTGCACATTCCTCTCTCACTCTAAACCCTATTTTTCTCCCCCTTCTCTCTAGAAAACTTCCTCAAACATTAAAACTCTTTGATCCTTGTAATTTTGGGTCAAGATTAACAACATCTTCCTCTAAATCTTGAAGATCAGGCTAGGGCTCCTCTTGGTGTAGTGAGGGTTGAAGAATCCTCCATTGAAGCTAGGGTTTCATTTTGTCCATCATCAAGACCTTGAGGTAGGGACATTCTTGAGTTATATGTACAAGTTTTGCTATTTTGTTGATGATTTAAGAGTTTCCTTCTAGTTTTGATGATTTTAACCTTGTGATTTTAAAAATGTAGAGATTTTTCAAAAATAGGGTTTTAAACTTTCAAAATTTTTGGTCAATCTTTGGGGTTTCATCTTGTTAATCAAAGAAAGATGTTTTGATTACAGTTTTCACCAAGAAATGGGAAAAAGTATTTTGTATGTGATGAAGAACCCTAGACTTTGGGGATTTTGGAAAATAAGAAAATATTTATGAAATCCTTTATTATTTTGTGTCATGAAGATGATTGAGAGTAAATCTCATAACAAGTTTGGCAAAAATGGAAATCTATTAAAGGTATGAGAAATGAGATGTTATTATAACATATTTGTTAAATTACTTGAACATGTGTTGTTGGAAAGTGATGAATGATTATGTGCCATGAAATGTTAAAGTTGTCAAACCTTGGGGTTTATGTTGAAGACATCTTATATTGCCTTGAAGAGGCTAACTTGTTGTGGTTTGTGCATGGTGGGAGTTGTTGTTACTATAAATGGATGGCACATGGGCATTTTGTGAATTAGTTTTGAAAAGAAGAAATGAGAAATGGGATTAATTGTTATTGTTGTAGAGATATTTTGAAAATAGAGAAATACTATGAAATAGTAATTATTGCATCATGTTTTCAATTGGTTTATTATCATTATTGTACATCTTGACATGAGTTGGAAAAACGTTTACATTGAGAAAGATTAATTGTAATGAGAACTATGGAAGTGTTAAAGGGGTAAATACGTTGGTAAGTCCGGTTAGGCGGTGTAGATGAGATTGATAAGTTGGCCTGAGTGTTTGGGGTAAAAGACCGAAAACACGCGCGGAGGAGGTACCACTTCCCTTCCAGTTAGCAACCAGTAAAGTGAGGTATTGGTAGTGCTTGTTGAGCCTACTTGCAGACACCAACCTAGGGATTACCAGTGTCGTATTTACCGCCCCTATTGATTTAAATATTGGAAGTTTTGAAATTGATGAGATTGAAAAATATTATGAAGAACATGATGATTTTCGAATAGTGCATTGAAATGAAATTTTCCTTCATTATTGGCATTTGCATGGCATTACGTATGGATTTTTAATGTCAAGGGGATTTGCATAACTATATATACTTTGTGAGAATTCTCTACTGGGCTTTATGCTCACCCCTATGGGATTTTGGTGCAGGTAAAGATGTGGTGATCCCGCCAAATTGAGGGTGTGGATAAGTTCTTGTGAAGAGTAGATTACTCTTTATTTTGTTGTGAAATTTTGTAAAGCCAAGGGCTAATATGTATGGGTCCGAGAGATCATTTTGTGTCACCGGGCTATTGCCTTGGAACTTGTAAGCCCTTAAGGGCCTTATTCGTTTTGACTAAATGATTTTACATGCTATAGATTCATGTACTAGCTTGTCATTGAATGTATAATCGCATGTGAGATTACTTTTGTACAACATTTGGAATTCTGTAAAGGAACATGGTTATTATTTTATTTTGGAAGTGGGTTGATGTAATAGATATGTTGGTATTATTTTGGGGCGTTACAATGTCAAAGCCCGTCACGCCTCAATTTTTAATTTCTCGGAAACATTACCAAAGCCTGTAATTTAGGTCCATTTTTTTTTCTTTTTTTAACAAACATCCATTACCCTTGAGTAATAGAGACACAATGATACATGTTCTTACTCTCTCAATGAACATTACAATGATAACAATACATGTCAATCTCCTACTGTGAAGCTACAAATAAATAAATACAAATATCAATATACAACAATTACTTTCTTCACATCCACAACGAGAATATACAAACAGACTTAGGGACTTCGTAACTCTTCAACTATGAATCCAAATTTTCGTCCTGTAAAAAGATAAAACAACAAGGAGTAAGCACTAATGCCCAGTAGGAATCTCATAGTTCTACATCAATAACTAACACACAGATAGAAATGATCATGCATGGAGGGTGATACCATATAGTAGGGTGATATTTTATAATTTCAAAATACCATAAGTAAGGTACCTTTTTCTCAAAAACTATTTAAACACTTTTAGAAAAACCTTTAACCATTAAAATCATCCCTTAACTTTAGAAAACCATAGATCCTTGTGAAACAACCATATTTAAGAAACAACATCATTTAAAAGTTATTAACCAATTCCCAAAGTATTTCTCATTTAATCTTCATTTTTAATGTTCCTCTTTTTCTTTCATTCTTCCTTTCTACTCATTATATTTATTTAGAACTCCATAACCTCAAGTTCAAGTTCCTCTTTTGATTCACTAACAATTCTCCTATACTCAATTCATACCGTTATTTACACTCTCAAAGTTCATTTCAAGGTAACACAAGATTAACAAACCCCTTGCAATTCAGTCTCTTATTTATTTACAGAACAATACTCATAATTTACCTTTATTGCCACAACTAATTCATTAAGTTCATCATCACCAATCCATAATCCAGTTACCACTTCAACTTCCATTCTTTCAATTAATTTCATACCAAATACCGGATCCAATCACAAGTCATCTCCATGAGTCACACACTTTACCGGTCACAAGCCGGAAGGAATGCGGAACCTCACGCTTTATCGATCACAAGTTGGAAGGAAGGCGGAACCTCACTCTTTACCGGTCACAAGCCGGAAGGAAGGTGGAAACTCAACATACCACATGCTTTACGGGCGCTACTCCGGGAGGAAGGCGGAACCTATCTCAAGCGCCACGCTTTGCCGGCTCAAAATACAGCGGGAAACAGACCCCAAGATAACATCACAATCCATCATTACAATTAGTGGACAATGCCAACACATCTTTCATTATTTTCGTAACACATTAATTCAATATACATCCACCATATATTAAAATTTCATTCACATAACAAGTACAAATATGTTCCACAACCTTCTTCATTGTCCATTAAATCATTCATTGTTTTGTCACACAAAAATATAACAACACATCCATAGAGGCAAGGACTCATCTTTAAAGTGTTCACAATTCTTGGGTTCAAACTATTTCTTTACTTTTCCGTATTATCATCAAGTCTTCAAATTCAATTTTTTAAACACATTGATTATCAATTACTACCCACAGTTATAAATTAAATCTCCAACATTTAATTTTCTTTGATACAACTCCTTTATATAACATCGTTATATTTTACAATCTCTCATTTATCATTATTCACACTCACCTTAACCCAACATAGACTTAATTTCATAAATTTAATGTTGATTGAAGTATCCTCATTTTCCAAAATAAAACTTCATAACTAGAGTTAAATATAAAGTTGGGCCTTTAGTTTTGAAGTATAAAATCACTTTCTAATTACATAATAAAATTCTTAAATCTTCACTTCATCATTTTATCACAAATTCCGTATCATATTTCAATTTCCCCTCACGGGTACCAACACAACACTACCCAACACAACTTATCTCAAACTCAACATGACCCAACACAACACAACTCAAACTCAACACACCCAACACAACTCAACTCAACACAATTCAATATGATTCAAACACAATTCATCATAATTTAACACAATTCGGTTCAACATTATTTAACACAACTCAACATAATCAATACAATTCAACATAATCAACACTATTCAACGTAATTCAAAGTGAACTCTTAAACCTTTATTTCATCATTTCACTCCAAAGCTCATGTCATCCATATCATTAATAAATCATTTCCCCAATCTTCATTTCACATTATAGCATAATTTACAATATCCATAACAAAGGTTCAATCGCTAATTTTTAATATAATTTTCAAACACATCCAAAATCCAATTAAACTTGTATATATACTATTCAACTTTTCAATTTCATGATTCTACTTTCAATTTGGGCAAAATCATTAATTATCATCATGAGTCAACCTAGGGTTTTCAAGAAAAATCAAGGCTCTGTTTGGTTGTGTTCTGGAAATGTGATTCTAGGTGTGTTTTTGAGTTGCGTGTTTGTTTACGGTTTTTAAAAATTAATTCCACGCTTTGCTTTGAAAACTTTGTCACCCAGATGTCCCTCCAGTCGACCCCCCGGATGTCCCACAGGACGTCCCCGCCAGTGATTTTTTTATTTTTTTTGGAATTGACACATGTTGTGTTTTATATATTAAATAAAAAATATTTTCTGAATTTTTTAAATTTTTTTTATGAGTTTTGTATAAAATTTTGAGTTGTGTGTTTGATTATGAGTTGTTAGTTTTTGTATCAAATATCACATGTCACATCAAAAATTCCCCACTTAATTTAAAATTCTTTTCAAAACTCTTTTGAAAACTCATAACCAAACAAATTTTCTACACTCAAATCATAATTCCAAAACTCACAAACTCAAAATACAACTCATATTCTCAAATCATATTTACAAAACTCTACCAAACGCAACCCAAGACTTTCAAGAAAAATTAAAACTTCTCTCACCACTACTTTTAATTCTAATTTTTCCCTTGATTACACACCTAAGGTTTATAATCCACCATATTAACCCAACAATTGAACCCCCAACATTTCAAACCCTAAACCCCCAAATTCCATGATATAACACTATATGCTCAAAAATGGAGATTTTATATTTATATAATCAAAATACCACAAATCTATCTATTAATGCAAGTATTGAAGAAGAACTAGGACCCCTACCTCAAGAATCAAGCAAGGAGCAAAGCTTTGATGAGATTCCTTCACAAATCCGAATTCCAATCGGTAGAAAATGTTGAGCTTCAAGCCTTCTTCACTTTATGGCAAGGGATTTTGGCCAAATCTTAGAGGAATGGAAGGTATTTGAGGTCAAAAACCTAGGGTTTTCGAACCTAGGGTGAGAGGAATGAAGAAGGAAAAGGAAAATACAAAGAATGAGCTGAAAATCATGTTTTTAAGCTGCTGAATTCGCGAAGTCCGCTCGAGCGCCGATTTTTCTGCTCGAGCGTACCTGCTTCCAGCACAGATTTCAAAACTTCAAACGGGCATAACTCTCTCATCCGGACTCCGTTCTAGGTTGTTCTTGTGTCCAAATCGAAGCCCCGGAAATAAAATTTCCAATGGTTCTAGCCTTACATCCAAATTCAAAGTGTGGAAAAGGAAAATGGCAAAAGAGTGACAGTTGTTCGTAGGAAAAGTTATCTGAATTAAATTCTCGGTTCACTCTTACTTTACCATCATGTTACCACTTCAATCAATACCCAAAAATAAAATAAGGAGGTTCCAAATACACTAATAAAAATGTCAAGGGCAATCTCACTTTTCACGCTCGAGTGTCAACTCCCCCGCTCGAGCAGAGAGAAAATTTCGGATCGTTACAAAGCCCAGAGACAACCCATTTTTGACAAGGTCGAAGACTTGGACAAACAAACAAACAAGAAAAAACAAATGGTTGCGCCCGCAGGCTGCCTACGTATGTCTTTGCAAGGAATCAAACCAGCGTAGTTTTGGGGCAAAATGCAAATGATATGCACGATGCCGGAACATAACTTATGATCATGCAATGAGGCTGTAACAAAACATTTAGATGTAAATACTATGCAACAAAAATGCCACATTCAAACAAACCAAAACAAGGTATAGCAACCTCAAACACAAAAATAAGTAAATAAACATGCCACACGTGAGAATTACGAACCAAACCACATTTCATGCAGAAAGGAAGTAAGAAAATTAAGCAAACTTAACTACGCGACGTGTAAGAAAAGCGAAGGGCGACCGTCGAGCATACTCGGGGTCAACCAAGATCCTATTGTGTTGCACACATAAGAAGGAAAAGGGCAGTGTGAACACCGGGGCACACCTGAATGCACTTAACCGAAGGGAAGTGGTGTAAACACCGGGACGCACCTGAATGCTTTTAACCAAAAGGGGTGGTGTAAACACCGGGGCACACCTGAATGCTTTTAACCAAAAGGAGTGGTGTAAACACCGGGACATACCCGAACGCTTTTAACCAAAAGGAGTGGTGTAAACACCGGGACATACCCGAACGCTTTTAACCAAAAGGAGTGGTGTAAACACCGGGACACACCCGAATGCTTTTAACCAAAAGGAGTGATGTAAACACCAGGACACACCCGAATGCTTTTAACCAAAAAGAGTGGTGTAAACACCGGAACACACCCAAATGCTTTTAACCAAAAGGAGTGGTGTAAACACCAGGACACACCCAAATACTTTTAACCAAAAAGAGTGGTGTAAACACCAGGACACACCCAAATACTTTTAACCAAAAAGAGTGGTGTAAACACCGGAACACACCCAAATACTTTTAACCAAAAAGAGTGGTGTAAACACCAGGGCACACCCGAATGCTTTTAACCAAAAGAAGTGGTGTAAACACCAGGACACACCCGAATGCTTTTAACCAAAAGAAGTGGTCTAAACACCGGGGCACACCAAAATGCTTTTAACCAAAAGAAGTGGTGTAAACACCGGGATACGCCCGAATGCTTTTAACCAAAAGGAGTGGTGTAAACACCGAGGCACGCCCGAATGCTTTTAACCAAAAGAAGTGGTGTAAACACCGGGACACACCCGATTGCTTTTAACCAAAAGGAGTGGTGTAAACACAGGGGCATGCCCGAATGCTTTTAACCAAAAGGAGTGGTGTAAACACCGGGACACACCCAAATGATTTTAACCAAAAGGAGTGGTGTAAACACCGGGGCACACCCGAATGCTTTTAACCAAAAGGAGTGGTGTAAAAATCGGGACACACCCAATTGCTTTTAACCAAAAGGAGTGGTGTAAACATCGGGATGCACCTGAGTGCTTTTAACCAAAACGTCTTAACGCGTCACATGCGAGAGGAGAAGAGGGATTCAACGGGTATGAGCGATTCTACCTGGAACTCCTCTGAATGAACCATGCGTACAATATCGTGCCTGAATAAGAAAGAAACTTAACATGTACAATACAGTAAGAATGCGTGTTCTACGCAAGGCAAATAACCAAGATACAATGTTAATGGCATGTTTTATGCAAAACATGCGAGAAGAAAAACAGAAGCATATTCTATGCGACCAGAGCCGGAGCATGTTCTATGCCACATTGGGATGCATGTTCAATGCAACAGTACAAAATACATGTTCTATGCACGATCAATAGTACAAAATGCATGTTCAATGCAAGATTAACAGCATGTTTTATGCATGATAAGTTGAAAGCATGTTCTATGTAACCGAATGCACATTCTATGCAACAGTATATGTGGAATGCACGTTCCATGCAACGACAAAGTAACACGTTTTATGCAATGACAAAAGCGTATTTGATAAAACCAACTCAGCCGCAACTTCCGATTTACCTCTCGAAAGAGTTGTAATATGCTTTAAAAGGATACACCTCGTTCGTGTTGACTAGTAATGAACATCACGTACCGAAGACATGGTTTGGAGCTTCCGCAGAGGCAATTCGAACTCAAAAGTGAACTTTCCTTGCACTTTTTAAGAAATGAAGACACAAAACAGCATCAAGATTCAAAGGAGGAGCACTGGGCACTGGAAGGCCACCAGAGGACTGTTGGCCACCAATGGCAGATCGGGGCCAAATGGGTCTTTTCACCACGGGTCTTTAAATATACACACCCAAACTTCATTTCTACACTTCTCCAAACTCGAAAACCCTCTCTTTCTCTCTCTAGATAGTTTCCCTCTCTAAATTCGTGCTTTATACGCTTTTTCCAATGCCCCACAAACATTTTCTTCGCTAAATCCTCTTTGTATACTCCACTTTGAACCGATTGAAATTCGATTTCGGTGCTTTTTGTAATGCCCCAAAATAATTTAACAGGAACTACCCACAAATGATCAACATTTATCCAACAATGGTAATAATCTGCCCAACTTTACGTAAATACTAATGAGTCTTTACAAGGATTTTACATGCGGATATACATTCATCAATACAAACTTATGAATCTATAGCATGTAAAGCATCCATTCTCAAACAATACAATGCCCTTAAGGGCTTACATCTTCCAAGGCATAAGCCTGGTTACACAAAATGATGGTTTATGCAACCCATACACATTAGCCCTTGGCTCAAAAGAGTTACACAAAATAAAAGAGTCATGTACTCTTCTCAAAAATATCCACGCCCTCAGTTCGGCGGGTTCACCACATCTTTACCTGCATCAAATCCCATAGGGGTGAGCACAAAGCCCAGTAGAGAATCCTTACAAAGTATATACAGTTATGCATACTTTTTTAAAATGATGTAATTGTTAATGCCATGCCATGCCTCTTTATAAGAAAGTCCATTTCATGCACCTTTAAAAGTTTCTATCTTTTCGACAATTATTTACAATCTCAACATTTTTACCAAAATTTCCAATCACCAATCAATAGGAGTGGTAAATACGACACTGGTAATCCCTAGGCTGGTGTCTGCAAGTAGACTCTATGAGTACTACCAAACTGTCATTTTTACCAGTATTAACCGGAAGGCTCGACACCTATCCACGCGATTTTTTGGCCTTTCACCAAGGATACTCAGGCCAACTTATCGAATTCAACTACACCCCCTATTCGGACTTACCACGTATTTACCCCATTCACATTTCCATGATTCTCATTACAATATGGTCTTTCTCAAAATAAATGTCTTTCCAAAACATGATAAGGTGCACAATAATAATAATAAATTGAAATATGATGCAATGAATTCTATTCTCAAATATCTCTACAACAATATCAATCAATCGTTTCTCATTTCTTCCCTTCAAGGCCAACTATGTTCTCAACACAATTCCAAGACCTTTCGAAGTTTCACATACATGATACAAAATCATCCATCACTCCTAACAATTATGCACTTTCAACATTTTTGACAACCTTGCAATAATATCTTCTCACCCATCATCATAATACAAAATAGTAAAGAGTTTCACAAATATTCCATGTGTTTTTCAAACATCCCCCAATTTCTAGGGCTTTTATAAAAAATCTAGTATTTACCCACGTCAAGGTGAAAATCAACCCAAATCACATCTCATAAGTCAAATGAAAGGCAAACCCCTTAAAAAGAACAAAGGATTTGAGATTTTAGAAGCCCAATTTGAAAACCCTCTTTCTCTTTCTTCATTTAATGCAAAATTTAAGACTACACAACTACCTCATAACAACTCAAGGTCAACATTTAGTAGCAAAACATATATATATAACTCTAGAACTCCCTACCTCAAAGTAGAAGCCCAAGGAGAGGGGTGAGACAAAGGTGAAGCCTCCAAAAACGGCAAAACCCACTTCTTCTTGGATGGAAATGAAGATCTTGAAGAGCTCAATCTTTTATCTAAAGGGAGGGAGGTGAGAAGATCATTAGATCTAGGTCAAATATATAGAGAGAGTATTTCTAGAGAGAGAAGCTCTCAACCTAGGGTTTGGATGAAAAACAAATGAAAAAGTTATGTAAAAAGTCACTTTTACGATCTGATATACGCGAAGTCCGCTCGAGCGAAGATTTTCACACTCGAGCGTTAGACACAACAACAACAACCCGCTCGAGCGCAAAGAGCACTGCTCGAGCGTGGATTTCACCCGTCCAGTATAACACAGATTGCAGACATCCGCTTGAGCGCCAGAAGGGCCGCTCGAGCTCAAACATGCTCGAGCGTAATAAACACCGCTCGAGCGTGAAAAACACTCTTGCAGCACTTTTGCAGAGACCCTCGATACTGAAAGGTTGCAAACTCCACTCGAGCGCAAGAAGGCCCGCTCGAGCGGAAGACCGAAATTCTGTGCAACAAGATTCTAGACCGAAAGGCAACCAACCTGTTCTAAACACGCTCAAGTCATTCCAAAACTCAAATTCAAGAGGTGTAAGGAAGAAAGACATAACCGGCAACATCAAACAACAAGATTCGGATCTAGAATACCATGACAGTCGGGTAGAGACCCGGGGTCGCTATACTTTTTCTTAGAGTTTCACTACTTGAGGCTTGTTTCCCTCAAGTTCTTCTTGGGTTTTGTGCCTTTTCCCGGGCTTTGACTTTTTCTTCCCTTTTCTCTCTCTTAGGGTTGACTTTAGTTGACTTTTGGCATTTTTCACCTATCTTGCTTATTTTCAGCCACTTTCTTATCTTCTTTCCAGATGGCGGATGATGTTCCTCATAACGGAGCTTCCCCAGAGACTCCACCTCAGTTGTCCCTAGGGATGGAGGCAGAGCCCGAGCTTGTGCTACTACCACCTAGGGTTCGACTCTTCGACCCGACGACATATGATCCTCAGACGTATATGCTACCAACTGAGAGTGCCCAGCATTTCAGAGGGTTTGAGCGGGGTGCACCAGATGATCTTTTGCTACGAGAGCCGGCCTCTCATTTATCTTATGGCACCACCGAGGTATACACTATATTCTCATGTTTTCTTCACTGTACCTTGCATTTCTTGCTTAAACCACATTCTTGCACTATATTTCTTACATTGCTCGTTCCACACACATTTTGGCACTGTATTTCTTACACTGCTCATTCTGATCACAAGAGGACTCCCATTCTATCAGAGGCTATGGGGCCACATCCGTAAGAGAGTGGTATATGAAGTTCCCCGATAGTGTCCACCACATCGTTGATGAGGCCGACTTCGGATTGTTCTGCATGGGGCTATCATGCCTTATAACGAGTCGACCTTTACTTGGAGCACTGGTAGAGAGGTGGTGGGATACCACCAACTCTTTTCACTTCTCTACCACGGGAGAGATGACGATGACTCCCTATGACTTCTCTATGCTCATTGGCATAGAGGTAGGGGGTCGTCCGATCCCTTATGATACATACATGGGTGAGTGGGAGGCTGCATGGATCTACTTGCTAGGAGCACACCCACCTCTTTTCCGATCGGGGATGGTACGGTACAGCTAGTTTGCAAAGTAGTTTGGAGGAATAGAGCCAAGGACCCCAGAAGAGATCGAGCACTACGCCCGAGGCTTCTTGATGTTCCTCTTTGGCACCACTTTGTTCACAGACAGAGCATTGGTGAACTTGTCTCAGGTCCACGTTTATGATTGGGGCGGTGCTGGCCTTGCCACATTATATGGATATATGAGCTCGACATCCCGCAGGAGCGGGAACAAGGTCGGTGGCTACTGGAGAGCCTGGGAGGTATGCTTTACCTTTTTCACTTTGCATTTCTTGTCGTGCTTTCTGCTTTGCACTTGTACTTTCTTTATACTGCACATTCTGCTTTCTGCACTCACACTTGTACTTTCTGTACACTACATACACATTTTGCTTTCTGCATTCACACTTGTACTTTCTGTACACTGCACACACATTCTGCTGTCTGCATTTTCTGTGTTTTGCTGTATACTCAATACGACCCTTTTCTTTTTGTAGCTTTGGGTATATGCCTACTTCGCAGCCCTTGCCCTAGAGCCAGAGGTGGAGATGCCTCCTGTCGTGTCGTACTCTCACCGGTATAACGGGAGATGTCTGCGGAGGACCCGAGAGACTTTTTCATTCTTTCACTAGTACTTCGATACTGTGACTGCAACAAAGGTAACTTAAAATTCACAGTTAATGTTATTTTGCTTTAGTTCTGATTCATATTGTAATATTCTAATGGCAACTAACAAGTTGTGCATTCTCTGTTTACAGACCATGTGGCAGCCTTAGGTGATGATGCCAGAGGGAGTCAGGGACCAGTTTGTCGGAGCTCGGGGGGCCACCCATTATCGGCTTTTATTCAAGGGTCCGATTTGCCGGGCCTGGTTTCTAGGTGAGTGTTTTGTTCGCCAAACCTTGGGTTTGCCGCAGCCGATAGTTCCCATGGTGCCCCCACCATCTATGAGGGCTACAAAGCAGCTCACCTCCTAGGAGATGATCCAGTTTACCAGAGGCTTGGATGCCGATTACTTCTTGGGGGAGGGTGATTATGCGACATTCGTCGAGGCACACCTCATGCCTCCTTTGACCGGTATTCATGGAGGTGGGGGGATGAGAGCTCCATCTACGAGAGGGAGAGTCGGAGTTCCCATGGCGACTAGGGCGCGTGGTAGAGGGGCCACCCAGACGAGGCAAAGGACCGACTGGCTAGAGCTGCCTACTATACTCACGTGTTAGAGGTATACTGGGAGGCATATTAGATCCCAATTGAGCCTGCCGCAGCGGGACACAGATATGTTAGGGCTCCTGATGCGCTCCCGGTATGTACCCCATTCTTTAGTTTTCTCATTTCTTTCTGATATTTGTTCCTTCTGGACTTTGATCATTTCCAATGCATTTGTAGGCACCTCCTGGATACACCGAGGATCAGCTAGAGCTGTTAGCCTCATTCGAGGGCATGATCTTGAGGAGGGAGGCACTGCTCGGCTTCTATGGCATTTGGGTAATTTCTTCAGTTTTCTTACATTCCAATCGTCACATTTCCACTGACACACTGAAGCTGACATTTCAACTGAAAATTTCCCCATGCTGCACTGATACACTACATCTGAATTCATACATTTCATATACTCATTCTGCACACCATACTTGCATCTGATACACATGCTGTGGCTGACATATAACAACTGCCTTTTCAGGTCCCACCTATACCGACAGCACCAGTGGCAGTAGTACTAGGACCATCAGTACCCCCTCCGGTAACAGGGAGAGAGAGAGAGAGAGAGAGAGAGAGAGAGAGAGAGAGAGAGAGAGAGACAGGCTCTAGCACGTAGCCGAGGCCGAGCTAGGAGCGCCCAAGCTGAGAGTGGCCCTTCAGAGCCTATTCTGAGCGAGGATGATACTGAGACCAGCGAGGCCGATGAGGTAGCGAGTCAGTATACTGAGTCATCTGAGAGTGGAGACGATGACGCCAGCTCAGGTTCTGCTAGTGGCGATGCTACTGAGCCAGGTTCTGAGGCAGAGAGCAGCAATGACTCCGGTTCCGGTTCGACATCCGGTTCAGACAGCGGTGTAGATGAAGACAGCTCTGAGTCCCTCTCTGAGGAAGAGGACGAAGAGGGCCTCTAGATCCTAAGATAGCTGCTGCTGATTTTTGTGTTTTAGCTTAGTTTTTTTGTTAGTAGTGTTAGCACTTTGTACAGCTTCAGACAGTTTTTATTTGTTATAAAAACTTGTACTGCACTTTTTGTAAAAACTACCATGATCGGAATGAAAACCAGTTTTAATTTGAAAAAGTGTTATGTTTTGCATCGTGAGCACCACATTGCATGAAAATGAGATTGAGTTTGACATTTAAAACCGAATACTTGTATTGTCACAACAGTCTAAATCAGGTAACGAACCGACCAACAACTGAAATAAACAAAGTAATGCAACTCAATAATCAAAATAACAACAGCTCGATAAACAACAAAACAAATTGATATACAACAAAACGACTTGATAAATAACTCGATGAACAAAACAGCTCGATAAACAACTTAAATACAACACAGCAAACTTGCTAAAACTAAAAGGACTCAAAACAAGACCTTGAAATACAAAACAAAATAGGATAAAAACACATGCTTTTAGCATCCTCAGCACACAGGTGAACCAGAAGACAGGCAAAACAGCCGTTGGCCATGAACAGAGGATGTCGGCCACCAGTGGTGGCCGGTCGGCTACCAAAGTGGCCTGTCGGCCACCAATGTTAAGAACTTCCAGAATGTTGACACCTGGCTTCCACTCACTGCCTTATCTTCTACAAAAGATTCAGACTTCGTGTTTCCTTCATTTCAGCTGCAAATTCTTCACAAATGGAACCATTCTTCGCCGAAAAACTCTCGAATTGGATTGTAACTTTAGATAGCTCAGAAAAGCTGAATTTCTGGGGTTTTCGGCAACACGCCCTTTGTTTGTGCATGTTAGCACACTTCCTTCTTGCCCCTGGTTTCGGAGGGTCTAGCATTCAATTCATCGAAGTGGCCCAAGGTTTGAAAGAGGGTAAGAGCTGCATTAGTTTAGTGATGGCCGAGACCATGATAGGCTTAGACGCCTTCCATCGGCGAGAGACAAACAAATTTGCAGGAAGTCCACTACTTCTTCAGGTAAGATCCAGCTCTTCTTCGATTACAACTGACTCAAAAGAAAAGAAAAAGAGGACCTGGACAAGACCTTGGCATCCGGGTTATCAACCCCAAGAATACCGGACTCGGACTCAGACTCAGAAGAACCGGAATCTGATTCTGACTCCACAGACTCTGTGGAATAAGACTCTGGCTCATCACTCGACTCAGAACTAGACAAGTAGCCCTCCTCCAGCTGCCAAATGAGAGATGGTGCCTCCGATGCATCCAAAATACTGCTGGATAGGTTCACACCTGGTTGGTCCCCAATCATGGAGATGGTAAGGTTATCCCCTAAGTTCTCTGAGTCAGCCGGAGGATCTGTAAGGAGATATGCCAATGCTACCCCTACTCCAAGCTCGCTATTGTCTGAGTTGCCTTCCATATTCTATTCAGCTTCAATACTTGGCTCAGCCTTTTCCTCGGTATCACCATCTTGCAGCTACAAGTCGAAGAAAATTTCAAAGCCGAGGACACCGTGCTTCGCAGAATTCATCCAGGGCTCGGGAAAGCCGCAAAAGGGGAAATCTTCTCCCTTTCGAACAAAGTGACCATTCAACGTTCCCCGAATTGGCCTGTGAATGAGCTCGTAGTGTTTTCCGGCCTGCTTGGCTCTAGCTCTGCCTCTGATTTCTTCTCCTTTCCTGACCCAGTCCTCTTTGGTAGGTACATAACCTAGACCAAAGACATGCGGATTATGCGGCACATCAGTCAATGCTGTGACACCTTTTTGGTCACTTCTTCCAAGTCCCATTCCTGGCATATGTTGCAGTTTATTCATGAAATAAACAGACTGGGCACTGACATACATACCCTCATCTGCTGCCAAGATGGTCTGCTTTACCCGGGCCTCAGCCAGAGTGAACCCTGAGAGGAAAACATCCTCCTCGCCGTGTGTGATTTCCAACACTGGTGTAGTTACCTTTGGTGGTGGGTGAATGGACAAATTCCCGAAAATAATAGCCACTCCTGCCCTGTAAGGATATTTCAGCATTTGATGGAGGGTAGAAGAGACAGCTTTTACATGATGCAACCAGGGCCTCCCTAGCAGTAAATTGAAAGTGGTCGGCATATCCAGGACATCGAACTCGACATCCTGTTGAGTTGGGCCCACCTAAACTCTGATTTGTATCGTGCCCATAACCTCTCTGCTCGTGTTATCATATACCCAAATCACTTAGGTTGTGGGCATGAAGTCTGTTGGTCTAAGGATGATGGCATAAGCTGTGCAGGAAGGACAAACATTGATAGCTGACCCAGTATCGACCAAGACCACCGGTACCAATTTTTCCTTGCACTTAACAGATATGTATAAGGGTTTGTTGTGTGCTGAGCCTTTTAGCGGCAATTCTTTATCAGAAAAGGTTAGGGTTAGCTTGGCACCACCTAAAAAGACCAATCCCACAAGCTATTCAAGGGTAGTGTCAATGGACAATTTAGCCTTGTCCATTGCTGATAGTACAGCCTGTCGATGTACCTGGGAGGCCATGAGAAGACCCCAAATTGAGATGTCAGCTTGGATTTTCTTCAGTTGCTTCAATACTGCCTTTTCCTCCAGCTACTTCTCTTTCTGTTTCTCAACCTCTCTATCTTTCCTATATGCCTCAGCTTGATCTAAGTGCGGTGGCTTGAAATACCGCCCACTTCTTGTCATGTGATCAATCTCCTCAACGTACCACGTGTTGTCTGGAAGGGACTCATCCCAGTCTTCATCGGTGTGGGTCAGATGTAGATCGTCATCCTCTCACCATACACCTCTAGCAACCGACAAATAATTTTTCGGCTTCATTCTGATCACTCTCACATCACTAGTACCCCCCGTAGGGTGTTGGGCCATTTCAGCTTTCTAGTCATCTTCAACCCTCTCTTGTTCAAACTTCTTTAGCGCAGCTTCCTGTTCTGTGTCCACAGTACTCATAGTGCCCGGTTCCTGAGCTAAATTCTCCACGTTGGTGCTCTCTGGCAGTTTCCCCTTTTCATCGGCCATTCCAGTCATCACAGCAATTTCTGTTCCCTTATCTTCCGGTTTCATTTTGGTTCCTTCCTTTCTGTCTGGTTCATCACTCAACCACCCAGAGTTGTCCATTGATCCATTAAAATCAAACCAGTCAATCTGCACGTCCCCTTGATCTTGTTCGTCAAAGAACTGCAGGTTGTTTAAGTCCTCCTCAAGCTCTGCTAAATCATTCAAACCTTGGTTCGGGCCATCTTCTCTAACAACATTAACCTCCACTACAATTGGCAATACCACTTCCAGCTTGGTTTGATCAGTGGCACAATGTAGCAACTTGGATCGTACACCTCCTTAGACAAGTCCTCAAAACACTCAGGCAACGGACTCGTACTTCCCTCTAAGACCAACTTCCCTTCTAATGCAACTGTCACCACCACAGGCTTAGGTTGAAGTGCAGACGTGTCCATCATGTACAAATATGTGATTTCAGGGATGAACACCGTCGGTCTGGGTAGGTGGGAATGGGAAATATATACACTGGGGTCGTAGGGGATGGCCAGTGTATGGATTAGGTTTAGATTCCGAGGTGGGGGAACTTGATTGTGGGCCGGGAGAGGGTTTGAAGTTACATTTGCTTTATGGGGTGGTGCGATCGCCTTGTTCTCAATAAGGTCTTGAATCTCATGATGCAGTCTAAAGCATTAGTCGGTGTCGTGACCGTGCTGCTGGTGAAACGCATAATACTTGGCTAGGTTGTGTTCTGGCGGGAGAGAATCAGGTAGTTGGGGCGGCTCTAATGGTTTGAGGTGCCCTTTCTTAATCAACACCTTCATGGCTAGAGATAAAGGCATGTAGAGTTGAGTAAAGGTCCTTTGGGATCGATTAGGGTTGTTTGGAGTTTGTGGAGTTGTATTGGCAAAGGGATTGGCTGTCTTGGTTGTGGTGGTGACAACGCTCACATTCAATGGCCACGCAGCTGTGCTACCACTGGTGGTTGCATTGGAACAACGCACAAAAGGCCTCTTGGTCTGCTTTTTCTCGTCAGTGATCAACCCTTGTTTCATGGCGTCTTCAATCTGAACCCCCATGTCATGGAGCTCGGTGAATGTGAACAGAGGTAGGACGATCATTTTCTGTAACAATTTCCCGTGCAGATTATGGACTACCATCCTTATCTGATCTTTCTCAGAAGGCTGTGTTGTCATCATTGAAGCTTTAGCCCTCCACCTCGTCATGAATTTTGAAAAGCCCTCCTTTGGCTCCTGGCGCATTGCCTCAAGATCATGAGTTGTGACCTTGATTTGTGTATTGTACGAGTACTATGCAACAAAGGCCTCAGCCTTTTCCTCCCAACTCTGCTTCACAGAATCCTCCAGCTTCACATACTATATAGCTACTATTCCTAACATGGTTCGGCCAAAGAGTGAGAGCTTCTGCGATCTAGTCAGTCTCATCAGTCGCGAAATGTCAGAAAACAATCGAAGATGAACCATGGGGTCTCCAGAGTTGTCGAATCTATCGATGTGCATCATTTTGAACCGATCTAGTAATGTCTCTGCGGAGTCGGTATACCCATATTTTATATCGGGAATAGAGTTAACACCTTGTGCTCTCTTGAATAATTTCTCCAGCTTGTTGACCTTAAGCATAGTTGGGTCAACCTCAAATTCAAATAGAGCCTCAGTTTGATACATAGGCGCTTTGGAGGCTTATGGTGGGATCGACTCTGCTGGATTGCCCTTATTTTCAGCATTAGTAGTATGGGCTATGGCTCTGGGTGTTGGGATACCCGTGGGAGGTGCATGGGATGCAGAAGCCGCTGTTGGCTGTGGCTATTGTTGTTGCAGCCTGTTTATGACCCTAGCCTAACGTGTTATGACCTCGGCTTGACGAGCAATGTCATGTTGTAGAGTTTCAATTGTTTACTAAAGATGATGTATCAACTCCTCCATACTGACTAGGGGATATTGTGCCATCGGGATTGGCGAGTGATCTCGTACTAGACTAGATATAGAAGACTGAGCCTGACTAGATGCAGGTGAAGTAAGGGGTGACTGTTATAGAAACTAGACCAGTGAACTCTGCTTAACTCTCCTCTGTCTAGTAACCAGTGGGAGCGAAGTAAACACGGGCTATCCCCTAACAAGGTCTCTGGCTTTGCAAACAAAGTGGTGTAATCAGAAACTGCACAGGACCTCAGCTCGGATGTTAACAACATGCAGATGTAATCAAAGTTGTAAAACTGCACTTAACACTGAATTCTGCCCCTAACACTGATACCACACTTGCAACTGATATGCACATTCCTATACAGTTTCACTGTAAAGCACATACTAGTTAAGTGAGAGCCAAAACACCCTTATGAGGGGGTAGGGTTACCCTGTCCTAGTTTTGTCAGGTGCTAGGGTTCACTATTCAAACAAAGTGGTTTCACGCAATCCTGTATTTGGTTAAGCATCTTGTCCTAGTTTGGAACAGTCTCTATGGGTTTTCAATACACAACTAGGCCAAATGGTCGGCAAGACTACCTAATATACCTCTCACAGTTAACACCGAGAAGTGAAAGGAGGATCAAACGGTATAGCGGTAGTCCAGATCCAAGGTTTGTGTTCCTATCATGGCAGAGCCCGTGACCGATGAGCCTTTTGGCAAGCTTTTCAGGCAAGCCTCCGGTAGACCGTCCAGGAATAGCAGATCGCAAACACCGTGACTTAGACGCACCAATGCTAATGCAATGCAAAGAAACATATAAGTGTAGATAGGATTTCATATTATGATTTTCAAGTCAAGTTCTCTAAATCCCCAGCAGAGTCGCCAGAAATTGTAGCTCGACTTTTTCGCGCTCCCTTTCAGAAGTCGAAATAAGCCCTACGGTATCGGACTCCCGCAGTTCTGCATCTGATTTCACAAGTGCATTGTGAAATAAATAAACACCAAAGAGTCCCAATTCGGCAAATCTGTTTTGGAAAATTGATTTTGAATAAAAAATGCCAAAAAAGGACTACCCTGCCAGATATAGAGTCGCCACCTAAATATTTTATTTTTGGGAAATTTAGGAAATCCGTGACTCGTGCCAAAGGCCACGTGTCCATCATCACCAAGATTGTCTCGACTCGGGAACTTAGGTACGAGAGGGGAAGGTCATGAATGAATTGAGCACCCCCGCTCGCCCAATGAAAGATCGGCCTTTACTAATCATGATATGTACCTCATTTACATTAATGCTCTTGTTCTGATTATTAGGCTAGCATTACTATGTGATGCACACAAACAAGTATAGACCAACTTACAAGAATTGGAACACTTGATTCATGTTCATTTTGAAAATTGTTTCAAAACATGTACCACTTGAAAAAGTGATCACATATGAACATTACTTAAATTATTCCAATTCAAGCAACAAGCCTTCATCCACAGGCATTTAAGCAGTTATAGCATTTAAGCAATTAGCCTCATGGCAAGCATGCTAGACATGACAATATCAACACTCATGCAATATGCTAAAACAAGTAAAGGCTCACCTAGTACTCCAAGTCAAAAGAGAAATGAGTGATAAAAATGCATGATTCCTAACTATGCAATATGACTAATGCAACACATATAATATGCATTCTAAATAGGCTTGGCTACTAATATGGCATATGAATCGATTTGAAAGCATGCAATCTAAGCACGTATTCAAAGAAGCATTAAACTAACAATGTAGTTAGAATGATGAACCGAGCCTCGGTGCATACAACACAAATGGATACAAATCATGAAATATGCTACATTAAACATGATGTCCCTAAACTAACCATCGTAAGTTGTTAAAATAAAAGGGAGAAAGATGTGGGGTTCGAAGATATACACATTATTACATTGCTTCCTCACGAAGAAGAGTCTGAATGAACTAACTAGCTAACTAATTTAGCTAAGCTAATTATTACAACAAATGGATTAACTGACTATCCTAGTTAATTAAAATAATTACACCACTTTACAAAATTAACTAGCTACAACTACTTAATTACAATAAATAGCTAAGCTAAGTATTTAAACTTAAATAGGCTCGGTATGTGAGGAATGCTCATGCACGTGCAGGGTTTCCACCTGAAAAGGCCACTATTTTGCTTCTAGAGAGCCTCTGTTGCACAGAGAACACTTACACCGTTGCCCACTTCTAGAATAACTTTACTCTGCTTAACAAACAAACTGCTGAATTTTGCATCAGTGGCCAGCCGGCCATCAAAGGTGGCCTGTCGGCCATGGAAAGTGGTCTACCAGCCATTGCTGCCCAGTTCACCTTGTTGCAACAGAGGACAAACATAGCATGCACAGGGTATTCTCAAGGGTTGTTTGCACAATCCACCCCTCCTTATCATGAACAAATCAAAGGACAAGTAAACTTAAGCCACAAACCACCAACTTAAGCAATTTCATTGCATGATTGCTTGTGACTCAAAGTGTGCAAATTCAATAAATGCAACAAAATAAGACTCTAACCTCATCCCTTTTATGAAAGATCAAAGGAAATGGTGACCTTGGAAACTTAAACCATTTCATCACAAATGAGTATTAAATGCCTCAAGCTTCCATAAGTTTAATTAACATCCGATTGAACACAACCAAATTATTTATCTTGCACCATTTTAGCCTCAATTTTAGTTACTCAATTTTAGATTACCAATCATCCTTTAATTCATTAAGTCTAATAATGAATTTAAGTCCTCTAATGGAGTGAAGTACCAAACCAAGAGTTAACTTAAGACATGAAAGAGATGTCATGCCGTTTATAATGAACCCCTAAAAGGGATTAAACCATTAAGCATGACAACCTCAATCTCATGCTTAAAAGAACAAGAGGCTTGAAACGACTCTCAAAGAAAAATAAAAGCCAAGAAAGGAGGGAAGTTGTAGAGATTATTAGTGCTAAAAATAAGCAAGAAAAACATAAATAAATGCTATCAACTCCAACAAGATGGTGTCTAAGGCCTAAAACACCAAACTCATGAGGACAGTTACACTACAAGCATGCAAAACAAAGATCAAATGCAACTATCAACCAAAAATAGTGCTAAAACAGTCTAAAATAAGTCCTAAAACATACTGGAAGTAAGACAAAAATAGTTAGATTAATAGGCTAAAACATGGCACAAGCTAGGCTAGTAAGCAAGACACAAGGAGGGGAGACTAACCCTTCAAATTTGGACTTCAAAACATGATTTTTGCCACTAAAATAACTCTGAAAAATAGTGTTTGAAAGCTCAAAAAAAGATAGTACAAAGGTGGGAAACACAAGGGTAAAGGCCTTTGAAGCAAGGTATAAAGAAGGATGAACCACCCCTCAACCTTTAATGGCCTTAAAACCCAAGTTTCAACCCAAAAATACAGAGGTTTTACAGCCCAAAAACAGTTGGAAAACGACAAAGAAAATAGTAGATAAAGCAAGTAAAGAGGAAAAGCCTTATACCTCTTGAAGAGAAGAAGCAATTCAAGTAATAAACCAAGACAAACACACCCTCTAGGACTTAAAACAAGCCCAAAAGTACCTCAGCTCAAAGATGAGAAGGTTTGATTAAGAGTGTATAGGCAAATGTTAAGGATTTGTAGGCTAAAGTGTAGAGATTTGCTAGAGAGAGAGAGAGAATTGTATAGAGAGAGGAAAAATTTTGCTTTAAAATTTTTCTAACCTTAAAACATGAGAAGGAGGCCTCCTATATATAGAAAACAATGAACCTCCCTCAAGAACATCCAAGTCGTAAGGGCCGTTAAAAATGAGGTGTCTACTCCTCGCTGCTTGGAGGACGAGAGAGTTTCTGGCCCTTGACCCTAGTTTATTGCTTTGACCTTTCTTTTCAAGTTTTATGATGTAAAAGCAACTTTGATTTGTATCAGAGAGTTAGAGAACTTTATGTTGAAATCAATGGAATTAAAGTTGTGAGCACTAAAAATATTCCTTTTGGTCCAAAAATTGTCTATGTTGTAAAAGGTAAAATTTTGAACAAAATCAACTTTTATTAAAACTTTCCAAAACCATTTTCGAAAGTGATCACCACCTGACGCGCATAGCATCAATCCTCAAGATGTACAATCTTGAATCAAAAGATCATAACTGCCCCTAATTGAATACGTTGTTCTGCATTGTAGCCAGCTCTTCTTCCAGAACAAAGATCACAACCAAGCTCTCACATGATGGACAGACAAAGATGACCTGATCAGACACATGGACAGGACAGTTGAGTTGAAGGTGATTATGGCCAAACTTCAGGATGGAGTTGCCTACGTATCCCAAAGATGGGAATCAGACTTTACGTAGTTCGGTTCAGGTTCACTCGAGTATTAACACTCTCCTTTTACGTTCTAACTTTTGCCAAAGTCGCCCCTTAGGGCTTTCAACCTTGAGAGCTCAGTTTTTCTTTATTTCTAATTTTTCATGCTCTAACTTTTGCCTAGGTCGCCCTTTCAAGTTTTCGGCCTAGCAAGCCTCTCAGGGATAGTATTTCTTCAACTTGTCCATGTTGATCGATTGTAAAAATTCCAGGCCATGTAAGTCCATAAGAATAACCGCTGCACCCGACCAGATAGCTTTGATGATGTAAGGACCAATCCAATTGGGTCTAAACTTGCCCCTAGGGTCATAGATGGGAGCTTGGTTGTCTTTCAGCACCATGTCTCCTTCTTTGAGATTCTGAGACTTAACTTTCTTGTTAAAAGCCCTGGCGATTCTGCGCTGGTAGCCCTGAACATGATACAATGCTTTCAGCCTTCTCTCATCAAATAGCATTAACTCCTCAAATCTGCTCAGTTGCCAGTCCGCCTCTGCTATCTAACACTTAGCCATAACTCGAAGTGACGGGACTTTAATTTCAATTGGCAAAATGGTTTCTATTCTGTAGATGAGATAATAAGGGATTGCTCCTATAGATGCCCGGATCGAGGTTCTATAGCCCTAGAGTGCAAATGGCAATTTGTCTCCTCCTTTTCGGAAGACGAATAGCCCTACAGTTCGAACTTTATCTGTAGTTTTGAATCTGATTTCACAAGTGTAATGTGAAATAGTGAAAACACAAAAAGAGTCCAAATCCAGCAATTCTATTTTGGAAAATCAATGTTTTGAATGAAATGCCAAAAATGGAGAGCTTTGCCAGATTTCAGAGTCGCTACCTAAATATTTTGTTTTGGGAAATTTATGAAACTCGAGACTCGTGCCAAAGGCCACTTATTCGTCATCACCAAAGTGTCTCAGCTTGGGAACTTAGGTATGAGAGGGGAAGGTTATGAATTAAGCACCCACTTGCCTGATCCAAGATCGGCCACTACTAATCATGATGTGATTTTTGTTTACATTATATGCTCTTGTTCCAATTATTAGGTTAACTTTACTATGTGATGCATACAAGTATAGACTAATTTTGCAAACATTTGGAACACTTGATTCATGTTTGTTTTGAAAAAGTATTTTGAATATGTACCACTTGAAAAAGTGATCGCATATAAACATAACTCAAATTATTCTAATTCAAGCAAATATCCTTCATCCACAGGCATTCAAGCAATTTATCAATTAAACAGTTAGCCTCATGGCAAGCATGCTAGACATAGCAATAATCACACTCATGCAACGTGCTAAAGCAAATAAAAACTTACTTCGTACTCCAAGCTGAAAGAGAAACTAGTTAGAAATATGCATGATTCGTATGCAAAATGACTAATGCAACACATGCGATATGCAATTGCTAGGCTCGGCTACTAATTTGGCATATGGGTCAATTTGATAGCATACGGTCTAAGCACGTATTCAAAGAAGTATAAGCAATAACAATGCGAGTTAGAATGATGAACCGAGCCTTGATGTATGCAATACAAGTGGATGCAAACATGAAGTACGCTAAACGAAGCGTAATGTCCCTAAACTAACCATCGTAAGTAGTTAAATAAAAGGGAGAAAGACGTGGGGTTGGAAGACATACACATTATTACAACATTTTGATCCCTTACACAGGAGGGTGCGAATCAATGTCCAAAAGTCCGAATTAAACTAACTATTACAAAACCGAATGAATGAATAATAATTAACTTAACTAAGCTAATTAACTACTTTATTACAACAAATGAATCAACTAACTATTCTAGTTAACTAACTAATTACAAAACGAAATTGAATAACTAATTGACTAACTAATTAGTTACAATACTTTACAAAACTAGCTAGCTATAACTAATTAATTACATTAAGATTAATTTACAACTATGATGATTATAACTTTAATGAAACAATTAATTGTATTTGACAAAGGCGCAAATGAAGATGGATGAAGGTTGCATGCACAACGCCCGAGAGCCACTCTGTCTGTCCAAGCCAACCCTGACTCACCTTCAGCCATTACCTCTGTTTTCTGCAAAACTCTGTTTTTGTGTTATGAGGTGAACCAGTGTAGACAGTGTGTTCTCAAGCTCTGTTTGTCCCTTTCTTCTTTCTGTATAACGGGAAAGCTTCGAGTGAAGATTGAAATTGATTCCAAAACCATCAATGAGCAAATTGATTGCTTGATGATCTCAAATACAATTTTGGACAAAAATCAATAAAATGCAATGAATATGACCACCCCTCACTCTTGTCATGGAGTGAACTCAAAGAGGGTGGTAGAGACGCTTCAAGAACCATCAAAATGCCACGAATTAGTGTATGATCACTCTTGACTGAATTAACTTGGCATAACGTCTGGCCAAGCCTAAGCAATTTAAGCCATTTTCTTTATGTGTGTTGATCCAATTTTAAACCAATTTGTTTAGTCATTGCCATTCATTAGTCTATTTGTCCATGGTGTTGTTAAGTCCTCTAAAAGGAGAAAAGCATCAAATGGGAAGTAATTCTCAATATGAAAGAGAGATTGCGTCGTTGACAATGAATCTCCGTAGAGATTAAGCCATTAAGCGCGAAACTCTAGTTCATGTGTTGAATAACATCAACCATTTGAAATAACTCTCGAATGAAATAAAGGAGTGACAACTTGATTATTAAAATGAGGTTATTAAATATGGAAATGAGTTAAAGAAAAGCTAGAACAACATGAAACAAGCTATACAAGTGAATTTATTAGACAACAAATGAACTAATCAAAGCATGAATTAATTAAATAAATTAAAACAACCCTAAAATAGCCCCTAAAGTGTAAAAAGCAGTAGCTAAAACCATGTTAAAAGAGCGCAAAAAGATAGGCAAAACAAAGAGATACAAAGCTAGTAAGCAAAGCTAAGGAGGGGTGGCTAACCTCTCCACTTTGGAGACTTTTAAACCATATTTTCCAGCCTTTTTAAGCTCTGAAAATTAGTATGAAAACCAAAGAAAAGAGTGCAAAAACAAAGGGTATGAGCTATGGGATAAGGTGCAAGAAAGGGTGTTAAGCCTCTCTACCTTTGGTAGCTCTTCAACCCCAAGTTCCAACACTTGAAATAGATCCAAAACAGTATGAAAACACAAGAAAAAGATGAACACAGATTGAAATGAAAATAAGGGAGAAGGTAATAAGCTTATACCTCTTGTAGAGAAGGTGTTCTTGTTGTAAACCAAACTTGATTCCAAAGCACTCTCAAGTTTGAGTTATGGTTTTCAAATCTCAATCAAAGTTCCAAGTCCAAGTTCTTGATATGGTATGTATGGATGATATGAGAGCTCAAAGGTTATGAGAGTATGCAGATGACTTACAAAAGAAGAAATTCAACTCTTTGATATTTTCTAACACCTTGATATTCTTTTAACACTTTGATATTTCCTAACCTCTTGATATTTCCTTTCCTTGATATTTTCTAACCCCTTGAACACAGGTTTGAGCCTACTATTTATAGAATTCGAGCTGCTGAACAAAATATCTGTAGAATTAGACAGCTGGCAGATTACTGCACAATCTTCTTTGAAAAGTCAAGAGGCCCGGCCAGGCATTGGTTCCCACGGCCGGTTGTCACTGAGGCACGGCCGGGCCTCAGTGTAGTTCCACTATTTCTCACTTTCAGGTTCAATGCAGGTTGGTACAATGTTCAAAACTGAGTTTTTGGGGTAGAAATACAGTGGGTATGGCAGGTTAGGATTGTTTAGAGCTTGAAATCGGATTTCTTTGTTGAAAATTCAAACCACTTACACAATGTAACCTTCATCATCGAGTGCTCGGAATGAAGCGCCTAAGTCTTACGAGCGGTCAAAATTGGGGTGTCTACAGGCATCGCTGTACAAAACCAATACAATCTCCCTCCATGGTGGACCAATAGTAACCTTGCCTGAGAATCTTCCAGGCCAACATCACACTATTCATATGTGCTCCACATTCACCGCTATGGATAGCCTCCATAAGGCGTTTCGATTCCTCTTCTTCCACACACAACTTATGCATTCCCAGATGACCTCTCTTATACAGTTTACCTTGGCAGATGATAAATTGGACGACTATTTGCCGTATTCCCCGTTTGTCCTTGGCATTTGCCCCTGGTGGATAAATCTCCTCTTCCAAGAAGTTCCAAATATCATAGTACTAGGGATTTTTGTCTTCCACTTCATTTATCACGGCAATAGTTTCATAAGCCAGCGTGTATTTCTACTCGATGATAATCGGACGCATCCAGACTCCAAGTAGGATGTTTACTGTAGAAGATAGAGTTGTTAAAGCATCAGCAAACCTGTTATTCTCTCTTAGTAGATGCGTGAAAGTCAGCTTTTCAAACCTAGGAATCAGAACATCCAGGGTCTGATGGTAAACCTTCATCTTTTCTTCTTTGACTTTCCAGTCTCCATTCACTTAAGAAACAAAAGTTCAAATCCCCGATAACATCCAATCTTGTTGCCCCTAGTTCCAGGGTGGCTTCTAAACCAGCAATACACACTTCATATTTTTCTTTATTATTGGACACCTTGAACTGGAGATTGAAGGCTAAAGGTATATGGGAGTCGTCGGGTGCTATTAGCAACACACCTATCCCATTACCGTACTGATTGGACACTCCCTCAAAGTACATCGTTCAAGTTTCCTCTTCAACTTGTAGAATGGCTTCATCTGAGAACAAGTACTCCACTGCCTCATCTCCTTCTACTAGGTGATCTGCTAGGAACTCCACTACAGCTCTTCCCTTGACTGACTTACGGGTGACATATTTGAGATCAAATTCAGAGAGAAGAAGCAACCAACGGGCTAGCCTACCTGTAAGCGCTAGTTTCTCAAAGAGATATTTAATGTGGTCTAATCTCGAAACCAGGATTACAGAGTGAGCTAACAAGTAGTGCCTCAACTTCCTAGTAGCCCATACCAAGGCTAGGCAAGCTTTCTCCAATAGAGTATAGTGGGTCTCATAATCTAGCATTTTCTTGCTTAAGTAGTAGATGGCTTTTTCCACCCTATCTTTAGATTCCTGAGTGAACATGCATCCCATGGTCGTGTCTATTACTGACAAGTACAGAATCAAAGGTTTCCCCAGCTCTAGCAGCGACAACGCAAGCAGGTTCTGGAGGTACTACTTAACCTGTTCAAAGGAAAATTGACAGCGATCATCCCATCGGAATTTCTTCCCTTTTCTAAGGAGGCCAAATAGTGGTTCACAAGTTAAGGTTAATTTGGAAATAAACCGTCTTATGAATTGCACTTTACCCAGAAAGCCTCGCACCTCCTTTTCAGTCCTTCGTGGTGGCATTTCTGGAATGGCCTTGATTTTGGAAGGATCTACTTCAATGCCCCTCTGTGTGATCAAACTGCCATTACGTCGAAGGTTCATTTTTGCGGGTTTAACCTCAATCTATATTCCCTGATCAATTGAAAGAATTTCTTCAAGGCGGTGTAGTGGCCCTCTCTTTCTTTTGACTTGACAATCATGTCATCCACATACATCTCGACCTCTTTGTGGATCATGTCATGCAGAATGGTGGTCCCAGTCCTCTGATAGGTAACTCTAGCATTTTTCAAACCAAACGGCATAACCCGGTAACAGTAGGTACCCCACAGCGTAGTGAATGCGATCTTCTCTCTGTTCTAGGGCGCTATCAAAATCTGGTTGTACCCAGGATACCCATCCATAAAGGATAGCAATGCATGGCCTGCAGTGAAGTCCACTAACTCATCAATGTGCAGTGGAAGAAAGTCATCGTTCGGACTGGCTCTATTCAAGTCTCGGAAGTCTACACACATCCGGATTCTACTATCCTTCTTTGGCACTGGGACGATGTTGGCCAACCAAGTTGGATACTCAAATACTAACAAGAATCCTGCCTCGATCTACTTGGTGAACTCTTCCTTGATTTTCAGAGCCCAATCCGAACGGATTCTATGCAACTTCTGCTTGATTGGTTGGGCCTCGGGGTCAAGAGGGATCCGATGCTGTACAATCTCAGGATCGATTCCAAGCATGTCTTCGTAGGACCATGCAAAAACATCATGAAATCTTTTAACAAAGTGACTAAGTGCTCGCGCTCCCCTGAAGACAACATAGACCCCGATCTGGACCAGACGCGGATCCTTCTCAGTACCCACATTAATGGTAATGATTTCATCAGCACAAGGTTTGACAAACCTTTCCTTTTCTTGATTAATCAAGTTTTTCAAAACTAGAGGAATTCCTTCCTCTTCGTTTTCATTAAAATTATGAAAATCTTGGTCAATACAATAAACCAACGGCACAGAGAAGTACACAGAATTTGAAGAGTTCTCATTCAAAAGGTCCAGATCTTCGTTACAAACTTAAAAGAAAAGCTGAATGAAAACCTAGACAGTACTTTGGTATCTGGGTTACCACCTCTAGAAATACCAGACTCAGACTCAGAAGAACTGGAATATGATCCCCACCCTACAGACTCAAGGGAATCGGATTGTAGCTTATCACCCGACTCAGAACTGGACAGATAGCCTTCCTCCAGCTGCCAGATAAGAGATGGTGCCCCTGATGCATCCAAAATGCTGCTAGTTGGACTTACACCCGGTTCTTCCCCAATCACGGAGATAGTAAAGTTATCCCCCAAGTCCTCTGAGTCGGCTGCAGGACCTATTAGGAGACTAGCTAGTGCTGCCCCTACTCTAAGTTCGCTATTGTCTGAGTCACTTTCAATGCTCTGTTCAGCTTTAGTGCTTGGTTTAGCCCTTTCCTCAGTATCACTATCTTGTAGCTGCAGATCAAAGAAGATCTCAAACTCGGGGACACGCTGCTTCCTGGATTTCACCAAGGCTCAAGAAAGCTGCAAAAGAGGAAATCTTCTCCCTCCTGAACAAAGTGGCCATTCAGTGTCCCCTGGATTGGCCTATGATTAAGCTCATAACGTTTCCCAGCTTGCTTAGCCTTAGCTCTGCCTTTTATCTTTTCCTTCTTCCTGATCTAGTCCATTTTGGTGGGCACATAGCCCAGTCCAAAGGCATGTGGGTGTGTGGCACATCTGTCAGTGCTGCCACGCCTTTCCGGCCACTTCTTCTGAGTCCCATTCCTAGAACATACTTGTAGACCGCCCCGAACTCTCTCCGCGCGCCCCCCCTTTTCGAAGAGGGCGTGAATTGGGTTCTAGCTACTACAGTTCGGACTCCTGTCACTGTTCTGAATCTAATCTCACAAAGTGCAATGTAAGATTGATAAATCACCAAAGAGTCTAAATCCGGCAAAATGTTTTGGAAAATCAATTTTAATCAAAAAGTGTCAAACATGGACTGCTTTGCCAGATTACAGAGTCACCACCTAAATATTTTATTTTAGGGAAATTTAGGAAACCCTGACTCGTGCGAAAGGCCACGTGTCCGTCATCACCAAAGTTGCCTTGGCTCGGGAACTTGGATACGAGAGGGGAAGGTCCTGAAATGAGCACCCTCGCTCGCCCGATCAAAGGATCGGCCTCTACTAAGCATGATATGTTGTTTTTATAAACACATGCGTTCTTATTCTGGTTATTAGCTAACCTTACTACGTGATGCGCACAACATACAAGTATAGACTAGATCGCCTAAATTGGAACAAAACAATTCAATGTTTATTTTCGAAAATGGTTTGAATTTGCTACCCTCAAGTAGGCTAAAACATGGATTTGCCACCCTCAAGTGGGCTTAAAAACAACATGATCTGCCACTCCGCAAAGTGGGCCTAAAACTCACATTTGATGAATTGTCCCAATTCAATCAATGAAACCTTCATCCACATGCATTCATGCAATTAAACACTTAAGCAGATAGCCTCATGGCAAGCATGCTAACATGGCAACATACACATCTCATGCAGTATGCTAAAGCGTAAACACTTACAGTGTACTCCGAGCCAAAACAGAAAACTAGTTAGAAATCATGCATGATCCAAACTATGTTAATATGCCTAATGCAACACATGCAAAAATGCAACTAGATAGGCTCAGCTATCTACGATGGCATATGAAGTGCAACAATTTGATAACATGCTTTGAAACACGTATTCAAATATGTATTGAATTGACAATGCAGTTTGTATGATGCGCCGAGCTCGGTGCATGCAAAACAAATGAATGATGCAAACATGCAAGCATAAGGTATGCTAATCGAAATATGCCCTAATCTAACCACTGAATGCGGATAAATAAAAGGGAGAAAGACGTGGGGTTAGAAGACATGCACACACACACGCACTCTTACTACAACATTGTGCCCTCTCAACGGAGGGTCCGAATAAATAAGCTAAGCTAATCTAAGCTAAGCTACTTATTACAAATAAACTAATTAACTATTCTAGTTAACTAATTATTACAACAATTTGAATAAATCAACTAACTATTCAAAGCTAATTGATTATTACAAAACAAATTAATTAAACACATTAACTAATTAATTACAACACTTTGCATGAATGAAATAGCTAACTTATTCTAAGTTAAAAAAAGCGATTAAAGGGCCTCGAGGATGAGGGACATGCATGCTTGGTTGGCTTCCTCTCGAAAATCCATCGATATGTCGTCAATTACCTCTGTTTGCATTCGCCTTGATTCCTGAACACCGAACCAAACTCCAGGCTGTTTTTGCTCTAGAACCAGAACAACTTTGGACCACCTCTGAGCCTGAGAACTGTCGGCCACTTAAAGGGGCTGTAGGCCACTTCCACTGGCCAGTTGGCCACTTGCCCTAGCCGGTCGGCCACTTGCTCCTGCACACTCCAATTTTGCTGCAAACAGAGTATAAAAGGGGCAAAGCAAGGCATTTGCAGGATATATGTGTACAACCACCTTCCTTATCATTTCTCAAGCTCAAAGGAGTGTGGTACTTAACTCCCGGGCCATCAACCGAGCATCGCAATGCACGATGGCCCAGAAGCCAAGTTTGTACAAGTTAATGAATGCACAAATAGACTCGATGAGCCTCCATCCTATCATGCACGATCAAGGGTGTCGGTGACTAAGAAATGAGGCACGTTTCATCACTTTGAGTATGAAATGCCCCTCGTTTCTCGTGTTTGGATTAACGTCCGGTCCAAACAAGTGCAATGCAACACAAACATGTTATCTTGGCATGTTTTACTTTGATTCATTTTGTTTACTCGTTTTAGATTACCAATCCATCCTTTAATTGGTTAAGTCCAAAAGTGAGAAGTCCTCTAAATGGAAAGATGGACCAAGCCACAAGCGCCTTGAGCATGAAAGAAGCATCATGCTGTTGGTTAGTAGAAACCCTCAAGAGAAGGCTAAAACCATTAGGCATGGACGCCTCAATTTCGTGCTCAAACCAACAAAGGGCTCAAGACCACTTTCGAAAGTGATATAACAAATGAAAGATGAAATCCAATGGCACATATTCCAGCACTGAAATAGGATGTTAAATGACATCAAAGCATGAAAATGATGCATGCAAGACATGCTCGGAGTCAAAAGCATTGAAGCTAGCAAAGAGCATAACACTAGAGGCATGCAATACATAGCACAAATGACCAAACCAACCCCGGACAGAGGTTAAACATGCCAAAACAGAGGCCTAATCATGCTGAAATGGGATCTCAAAATGCTAGAAGAACATGCACACATGTTGGCCTATGAGCAAGGTATGATACACAACCCTCAAAAGCTATGAAGAAGTGAAGTGTATGAGAGTGTGACTACACTATATACACTGAAATTACATGCCAAATGGTGCCATACCATGCAAACATCACATACACAGCATGTTAAAGGCCCCAAAACTCAAAGCTAGTCAAGGCCCTTTATACTACAACCATACTAAGAAATGCTCAAATGGCCATAACCATTCAAAATAGATCGAAGGTAGGTCAAAATAGTGGCAAAAACATGCTAGACTTGTAGCATAGATGGCAAGAAAAATAAGCTCATATATTGGCTCACAAACAAGGCATAATGCTCAACTTTTCAAAAGCATTGAAAGAGTGATTTAAGTGGAAGTATGGAAAAGATATAAGCTCTGAAATTACCTACCAAATGATTCCATATCATGCGCACATCACAAATATAGCATGCTAAGGGCCTCAAAACTTAAGACTAGTGAAGCCATTTACATTATAGCTATACAAAGCAAGCCCCAAAAGGCCAAGAACACTCAAAAAAGTCCTAAAGCATATCAAAATAATGCCAAAAACATGTATGGAGCATAGCCAAGACAAGCTAGAATGAAAGGCCAAAACACCAAGTACACTAGGCTAATGGGCAAGATTGCACTACAAGTGCAAAAACCAAGCAAGAGGTGACCCCACCAACCAAAATCAAATTTAAAGCATGTTAAATAATGGCCAAAAACAAGCTGGAGTGGAGCCAATACATGTTACAATTATAGGCTAAGACATGAAGCATGTTAGGCTAGCAAGTAGGATTACACTACAAGTGTATGAAGCATGCAAGAGGTGACCAAACCAGACAAAAGAAGAGTTATAGCAGGTCCAAAAAGTCACAAAAATATGCTCAAACTAAGCCTCAAGAGAATAGAAACACATGCTTATATGGTAGGCCAACAACACATGCTAACAAGACAAGAGGAGGGGGGACCACCCCCTCCCATTTTGGACCTCAAAACCACCTTTCCACCACTGAAATTCCTCTAAGTTTCAGTGGTAGAAAGGCCATGCAAAGGCTATTACAAAAGCTTAGGAAGTTGGCTCAAAAGGCTTTACAAGCCAAAGAGCAAAGGGAGAGACAACCCCCTAACACAAAAGGGGCTTAAACTACCATTTTTAGGACTGAAAAACAGAGTTTTTTTCAGTTCAAAACCACCCCAAAAACAGCCCCAAAGTAGTGTAAAAAAGGTGGCCAAGCAAGCATGCAAAACAAGCTAAAAGGGAGAGAGTTCTTACCCTTGAAGCACAGCTACAAAACAGGTCCAAAATCTGAGCCAAAACCAGCTTTGGGAGCTCAAATAAGACCTCCAAGGAATTTCAGCCCAATGGTGATCAACTTTGGTTAAGGATCTTTTTGCAAGAGTGTAGGAAATTCTCACTTCTAAGCCTAAAACAAGAGGAGAAAAAGAGAATTCTAGAGAGAGGAGAGAATTTGCTCACAAATCTTCTAGAGAGAGAGGATTCTAGAGTGAGAAGCTCCCAAATTTTCTAACCTTCCAATATATGAGATATGGCTCAATATATATATGAGCGTTGGTCGAAATATTTGCAAAACAGACAACTGGAGCATTTGGAAGACAGGTGGAGCAAAATATTTGCAAAATCTGGGCTTTCTGGGCACAAGTGGCCGACAAGAACCATTTTTGGACGAAATGTGGCCGACAAAGGCCATTGGTGGCCGACACACTCCCACAGTGGCCAACAGCAAAAACTAGCCCTTGGCCCCGACTTCAACCAGGCATAAATCCTTTATCTGGACTCCTTTTCAGGTCATTCTTGAGTCTAAATTGTAGCCCGGAAGTCTTCTTTCCAATGGTGGCAGACTCACATCAAAATTCCAAGTGTTCCAAGAGATATCCCTCTTTTAGTGAAGACTACTCAGTTTCTGTCCAATCGGATTGATGCCCAACTTCAACTAACCATATCTTCCTCATCTGGCCTCGGCTTGAGGAGATTATTGAATGAAAAATGAAGCCCCAGAAGTCTTCTTTCCAACGGTGGTGGCCTCATACCTGAAATCCAAGTGTACAAATAGATAGGCCTGATTTAGCGAGGGTCGCTCGACTCTCTCTTAGCGATTCATGCCCAACTTCTTCCCTGACTTGGTTTCTTCCCTCCTCTCCTCTTTTCTTCAACCCCAAACCCCTAAACAAGGTGTTTTGAAAGATTTTTCAAAGATTTCATCTCTCTTTTATTCATTTCCACTTTGTTCTTGCTCGGTTTACCGAAAAGTGCGACATTTAGCGAAATGCGAGCCTCGGAACATCGTAGGAACTTTATTTCAAAAAATATTTTGAAAGAGTGGGTTTTAAGGTCTAAAAACCATTCAAAATAGTTTGGTTCCAAAATGGGGTGTGAGGTTGGGATTTGACTCCCCTCTTACCGAAGAAATTGAACTTTTGCACTGCACAACTTTCATCACCAAGTAAGCAATTAGTGACGCCCAAGTCTTAAGGGCGGTCAAAAATGGGGTGTCTACAATACTGTAGTTTGTTCATGAAATAGATAGACTAGGCGCTGACGTACATGCCTTCGTCTGCGGTCAGAATGGTCTGCACTACCAGGGCTTCAGCCAGAGTGAACCCTAAGAGGAATACATCATCCTCGCCATGAGTGATCTCCAGCACTGGTGTAGTTACCTCTGGTGGTAGATGGATGGATGAATTCCCAAAAACAATTGCCACTCCTCTCCTATGAGGATACTTCAACATTTGGTGGAGAGTAGAGGAGACGGCTTTCACGTGATGTAACCAAGGCCTCCCTAACAGTAAATTGAAGGTAGCTGGCACATCCAGAACATGGAACTCGACATCTTGCTCAGCTGACTCCACCTAGACTCTAATTTGCACCGTGCCCATGAGCTTCCTGCTCGTACTATCATATGCCCGAATTACCTGGGCTGTGGGAACAAAGTTCGCTGGTTTGAGGCCAATTGCATAAGCGGTATGAGAAAGACAGACATTGATGGCCAAACCGGTATCTATCAACACCATCGATACCCATTTCTCCCTACACTCCACAGATATGTACAAGGGTTTGTTGTAAGATGAGCCTTTTGGTGGCAGTTCTTTGTCAGAGAAGGTCAGGGTTGGCTTGGCGCCACTTGGGAAGACCAATCCCATAAGCTATTCGGGGTAGTCTCAATGGATAATTTAGCCTTGTCCATCGCCGACAACACTGCCTGTCGGTGCACCCAGGAGGCCATGAGGAGACCCCAGATGGAGATGTCAACTTGGATTTTCTTAAGCTATTTCAACATTCCTCTTTTTCCAGTTATTTCTCTTTCTGTTTCTTGATCTCTCTATCTTTTCCAGACAAGACGCCTCAACTTAATCTAGGTGTGGCGGCTTAAAATACCGCCCACTTCTTGTCAGATGGTCTATTTCTTCCACATACCATGTGTTGTCTGGAAAGCACTCACTCTAGTCTTCGTCGGTATGGGCTAGATGTAGATCGTCATCGTCCCACCATACACCTTCAGCGATCGACAAACAGTTGTCTAGCTCCATTTATATTACCTTCACATCACAGGTATCCTCCATAGGGTGTTGGGCCATTACTGCTTCCTGGTTGTCTTCAACCCTCTCCCGTTCAAACTGCTTCAGTGCAGTTTCCTGTTCCTTGTCTGCAGTGCTCACAGCACCTAGTTCCTTAGCTAAATTTTCCATACCAGCGCTCTCCGGCGGCTTTCCCTTCTCGTCAGCCCTTCCAACCATTACAGCAATCCTTACTTCCTTTCCCTCTAGTTTCATTTCAGTTCCTAACTCCTTATTCGGCTCATCACTCAGCCATCCAGAGTTGTCAGTTAATCCGTTCAAGTCGAACTAGCCAATCTGCACATCCCTCTGATCCTGCTCGTCAAAGAGCTGTAGGTTGTCCAAATCCTCCTCGACTTCTGCTAGATCATCCAACCCCTGGCTTAGGCCATCTTCTCTAACCACATTGACGTCTACAAAGGTTGGCAATGCCAATTCAGGGTTAATTTGACCAGTCGACGCAATGTAGCAGCTCGGGTCATACATTCCATCAGTTAAGTCCTGAGAACACTCTGGCAATGGACTAGTACCTTCCTCCAACGTAGACTTTCCTTCCATTATAAGCATCACCACAGGCTTGGGTTCGGGGTCGGACGTGTCCATCATGCACAGATCTGCACCTTCTAGAATGAACAACGTCAGTTTTGGTAAGTGGGAGGGGGTAATATATACGCTAGGGCCATAAAAGGTGGCCAATGTATGGATCAGGTTGAGATTTCAAGGCAGAGGGACTTGATTATGGGCCAGGAGTGGATTTGTGGTCACGTTGCGTTTTTTAGATGGAGCGATCACCTTATTGTCAATAAGATCCTAAATCTCATGACGTAATCGAAGTACTAGTCGGTATCATGATCATGCTGTTGGTGCAACGTGCAGTATTTTACGGGGTTGTGTTTAGGTGGAAGGGGATCAGGCAATAGGCAGGGTTCTAATGGTTTGAGGTGCCCTTTTTTGACTAGCACCTTCATGGCTTGAGACAGGGTCATGTATAATTGATTGAAGGTCCTCTGGGATCAGTTAGGATTGAAGGGTGTTTGTGAGCTCGTGTTGGCAAATGGGTTGGCAATCTTGGTTGTGGTGACAACTCTTACATCTGACGGCCTCACAGATGTGCTACCCCTGGCAGCATTAGATTTGCGTACAAACGGGCTTTTTGCCGGCTCCTTCTCATCTATAATCAGTCCCTGTTTCATGGCGTCTTCGATTTGCACCCTCATCTCATAAAGTTCTGTAAATGTGAACAGAGGTAGAACGATCATCTTTTGCAACAGTTTGCCGTGTAGATTCTGGACAACCATCCTGATCTAATCCTTCTCAGAAGGTCGTGTGGTCATCATCGAGGCCTTAGCTCTTCACCTCGTCATAAATTTCGAGAAGCCCTCCTTCGTTTCTAGGTGTGTTAACTTGAGATCACGAGTTGTGACCTCGATTTGTGTATTATACGAATACTGTGCGATGAAGGCCTCGGTCATCTCCTCCTAATTCTGCTTGATGGAATCTTCCAATTCCGCATACCATATGGCCACTATACCGGACATGGTCCGGCTAAAGAGAGACAACTTTTGTAGTCTAGTCAGGCCTATCGGCCGCAAGATGTCTGAAAATAGCCGAAGGTGAACCATTGGATCTCTGGAGTTGTCGAATCGATCGATGTGTGGCATTTTGAACCGATCTGGCAATGTTACTGCAGAATTGGTATACCTATCCTCAATGTCCGGGATGGAGTTAACACCTTGTGCTCTCTTGAATAGCTTCTCCAGTTTATTGACCTTTAGTATAGTCTGGTTAACCTCAAACTCAAACGAAGCTTCAGTTTGATACACAGGTGCTTTGGAGGCTTGTGCTGGGATCAGCTCTGCTGGATTGCCCTGATTCTCTTGGACATTGGCAGTATGAGCAGTGGCTCCAGGTGTTGGGATACCCGTGGGAGGTGTATGGGATACAGAGGGCGCTGCCGGCTATGGTTACTGTTGTTGTAGCCTATTTATTACCTCAGCCTGATGGGCCGTGACCTCAGCTTGACATGCTGCATCTTGCTGTAGGGTTTCAACTGTTTGTTGAAGATGATGTATCAATTTCTCCATACAGACTGGGGGATACTGTGTCATCGAAATAGGCTATTGATCTCGTGTTGGACTAGAAGTAAAAGACTGTCCCTGAACCTGACTGGATAAAGGTGAATTTAGGGGTGACTGCTGTAAAAACTAGATTGGTGAACTCTGCCTGACTCTTCTCCGTCTTGTAACCGGTGGGAGTGAAGCAAACACGGAGTGTCCTCAAACAAGATCCCCGGCTTTACAAAGCCTTCTGACTTGGGTCTAGAGTGCTTGGGGGATATCCGAACTTTCTAAAGCTATGGTGGTCAACTACCTAACAAAAAAAAATAAAGCAAAAAGAAAGCAGTAATCAGAAACCGCACAGCACCTCAGCTAATGATGTTATCAACACAGACATGACCAGAGCTATAAGACTGTACTCCACACTGAATTCCGCCCCAAAACAGATACCAAACTTGCTATACACATTCCTATACAGTTTCACTGTAAAGCACATACCAGTTAAGTGCGCCAAAACACCCCTATGAGGGGGTAAGGTTACCCTGTCCTAGTTTTGTCAGGAACTAGGGTTCACGATTCAAACAAAACAGTTTTCACACAATCCTGCATTTCAGGTGAGCATCCTGTCCTAGTTTGGAACAGTCTTTATGGCTTTTCGATATCCAACTAGGCCGAATGATCAAAAGGGTACCTTAGCAAGACTACCTAATATACCTCACACTTAACATCGAGAGTGAAAGGAGGATTAAACGGTACAACGGTAGTCTAGATCCAAGGGTTGTGTTCCCATCATGGCAGAGCCCACGACCAGTCAGTCTTTTGGCAAGCTTTTGGGCAAGCTTTTGGGCAAGCCTCCAGCAAACCGTCCAGGAATAGCAGATGGCAAACACAGTGACTTAAGTGCACCAATGTAAATGAAATGCAAAGAAACATATAAGTGTAGATAACATTTCATATTATGAATTTCAAGTCAAGTTCTCTTTTAGTCCACAACAAAGTCGCCAGAAACTGTAGCTCGACTTTTCGTGCCTCATTTCGGAAGACGAACAAGCCCTACAGTATTGGACTCCCACGGTTCTGAATCTAATTTCACAACTGCAATGTGAAATAGATAAACACCAAAGAGTCCAAATCCAGCAAATCTTTTGAAAAATCGATTTTGAATCAAATTGCCAAAAATAGACTGCTTTGCCAGATACAAGAGTCGCCAACTAAATTTTTTTTGAGAAATTTAGAAAACCCATGGCTCATGCCAAAGGCCACGTGTCCGTCATCACCAAGATTGTCTCGGCTCGGGAACTTAGGTACGAGAGGGAAAGGTCATGAATTAAGCACCCCCGCTCGCCTGATCAAAGATCGGCCTCTACTAATCATGATATGAATCTTATTTATATTATATGCTTTTGTTCTGATTTATTAGGCTAGCATTACTATGTGATGCGCACACACACAAGTATGGACTAACTTGCAAGAATTGAAACATCTGATTCATGTTTGTTTTGAAAATTGTTTCGAATATGTACCACTTGAAAAAGTGATCGCATATGAACATTACTCAATTTATTCCAACTCGAGAGCATTCAAGCAGTTTATCATTTAAGCAATTAGCCTCATGGCAAGCATGCTAAACATGGTAACAATCACATTCATGCAATATGCTAAAGCACAAAAGAGCTCACCTAGTACTCCAAGGCAAGCCAAAGGAAAAGAGTTAGAAAAATGTATGCTCTAACTAGTGCAACATGACTAATGCAACACATGCGATATGCAATTACTAGCCCCGGCTACTAGTATGGCATATGAATCAATTTGATAGCATACGATCTAAGCACGTTTTTCAAAGAAGTATTTAAACTAACAATATAAGTTAGCATGATGAACCGAGCCTTGATGCATGCAAGACAAGTGGATGCAAGGCATGAGAGATGCTAAACAAAACATGATGCCCTAAACTAACCATCACACGCTAGTAAATAAAAGGGAGAAAGACGTGGGGTTGGAAGACATACACATTATTACAACATTTGCGCCCTCACACAGGAGGGTCCGAGTAAATTAATTAGCTAAGCTAATTACTACGAATTAACTAACTATTACAAACCCAAATGAATAAATTAGCTAAGCCACTTAACTAATTATTACAACAAACTAATTAACTATTCTAGCTAACTAATTATTACAAGAAAAAATTAAATAACTAGTCTAGCTAACTAATTATTTACAATACTTTACAAAATTAACTAGCTACAACTAACTAATTACGATAAATATCTAAACAAAGTAATTAGACTAAACAGCCCCTGGAAGCGAGGAGTGCTCATGCATGCTGTAGAAACCCCATTTTTGACCGCCCTTAAGACTTGGGTGCCATGGATTGATCATTCGATGGTGAAAGCTGTGTTGTGCAAAGGTTCAATTTCTTCGACAAGGAGAGCTTCAAATCCCAACCTTACACCCCATTTTGGACCAAAATGATTTTTATACCTTAAAAACCCTCTCTTTCAAAATATTTTTGAAAATGTTTTTACGATGTTTCGAGGCTCGCATTTCTTTAAATGTTGCGCCTTTCGGTAAACCGAGTAAGGACAAAGTGGAAATCAATGAAAGAGAGGTGAACTCTTTGAAAAAGTCTTTAAAACATATTTTTTTAGAGGTTTGGAGTTGAAGAAAATTGGAGTGAGGGAAGAAAACTAGCTGAGGAGAAGTTAAGCATCAATCCGTTAGGACCAAAAATGAGCAGTCTTCACTAAAATAAGCATATCTCTTAGCACAGTTGGAATTTTGATGTGAGGCTTCCACCATTGGAAAGAAGACTTTTGGGGCTTCAATTTAGACTCAAGAATGACCTGCAAAGGAGTCCGGATGAAGGAGATATGCTTGTTTGAAGTCAAGCCTAGAAACCAGTTTTTCCTTGTCGGCCACTAATGGACTTTGTCGGCCATGTGTCGGCCAGAGGTGCATTTTGTCGGCCACCAGCGATGGCCGTTAGCCACTGGTGCAAGGAAAGTCAGTTTTTGTGCATATATTTTCCTCCAGCTGTTTGCACAAAGTTCCAGCTGTCCATTTTGAGATATTTTTGACCAAGGCTCATATATTTCTATATATATTTGCCTTTTTTTTTGTTTTCAAGGTTGGAAATATTTTGGGAGCCTCTCTCTCTACAATCCTCTCTCTCTTGAATTTTTGTGTATACAAGTAGAGTTTTACTTCTAGTTTGCATACCAACCCTTAATCAAACTTGACCACCTTTGGGCTGAGGTCTCTTGGAGCCTTCTTTGAGCTCTAGCAAGTGGTTTTAGCTTGGACTACTTCCTAGAATTTCCCTTTGCTTCAAAGGTATAATACTTACCCTATTTAAGCTTGCTTTGAATACTTATTTTCCCACATTTTTCAACTGTTTTTGGCCTAGTTTTCAACTGCAAAAACCTCTATTTTTATGACCTAAAAATGGTGGTTTGAGGCTATTTTGTGTTAAGGGGTAGTCCACCCTTCTTGCTTCTTAGCTTGTTAAGCTTTTTGTGCTATTTTTCATCACTTTCAAACCAAATTTTTTAGGTCTTTTAACCACTGAATTTCAGAGGTTTTTCAGGAGCAAAAACCTTATTTTGAAGTCCAAAATTGGAGGGGTTAGCCTCCCCTCCTTGTGTCTTGTTTGCATGCCTAGTTGGCTTTACATGTTAGCATGTTTTTCTAGCTTAACCTAGCTCAAGTCCAGCATGTGTTAACCTCTGAAATAACTTATTGCAGCTCTATTTTAGGCTGGCTAGTTTGTTTAAGTCTTGTTTTGCATAGTTGTAGTGTAACCCCATGTTTTAGCTTATTGTTTTAGCTACTATTATCTTCATTCCAGCATGTTCTCCAACTGATTTTAGGATATAAAAACTCTATGTTTTTGGGCAAAAGCTTGGTTCTTAAGGCCAATAAAGGTCGAGGGGTTGATAGCCCTTTTTTGTACCTTCTTATGGAGGCCTTTGCCTTTGTGTTTCCCACCCTTTTATCATCTTTTTCAGAGCTTTTAAACACTATTTTTCAGAGTTATTTTAGTGGCTAAAAACATGTTTTGAAGTCCAAAAATAGAGAGGGTAGCCTTCCCTCCTTGTGTTTTGTCTACTAGCCTAGCATGCTCTATGTTTTATCCTTTTTATCTAGCTTGTTTTAGCTCAAGTCTAGCATGTTTTTGCCTTTGTTTTAGACTGCTTTAGCTCTATTTTGGGCTATTTGGGTCAGTTGAGACTTGTTTTGTGTAGTTGTAGTGTAAGTCCTTGCACTAGCTTGTTGTTTTAAGGCTTTAAGCATCATTGGTGTGACTTGGTAGCATGTTTTAGTGTTGTTTTGCACTTCATTTTAGCACTTAAAATCTCTGCAATCCCCCTCAATTCTTCACACTTTTGTTTTCTTTGAAAGTGGTTTCAAACCACTTGTTTGCCTAAGTGTGAAATGGAGGTGTTACACCTAATGGTTTAATCCCTTAAGGGGTTCATTACCAACAGTGTAATGCCTCTTTCATGCTCAAAGTAACTTGTGGTTTGAGCTATCTTTCCATTAGAGGACACTCACTTTTAGACTTTATCGATTAAAGAATGAATCGGTAATTTAAGATGAGTAAATAAAATTAGCAAGTAAAAGTGTGCAAGATAAGCATTCTTTGTGTTGCATTGCATGTGTTCAAATCGGACGTTAATTTGAACACAAGGAAAATGAGACATTTCATACTCAAAAGTGATGAAATGTGTTTATTATTGTTAAAATATTTTGTGTGCATTTTATTCTCCTTTGTTTATCATTTTGTTCATCTTCTCTTCTTCTCTGTTTTTGCCTCCTTTTGGTATCAGAGCCAAGTTATGTTGCTATCTGTTGCTTACTGTCTGGTTAATTCTGCTTAATCGTTCTCTATTCTGCTTAGTATCTGCCTTCAGTCATCTTAATCTGTCAAAATATTATTTGTGTTTTTCCACTTTGTAACTAGCCACCCAACCTTCGTCCCTGTCCTTGGTAAGTCCTTTGGTTAGGCAGTGTTGGATTTTAGGGGTCTTCCGAAATGGGTATGTGTGAAAACAGTGTACGTGAAAACATGATAAATATAGACAATGTATTAAAATTCCTGTAAGTCATTTACCTAGTCAGAACCATGAGTCGATTATTTAGAAGTAACTCTTCAGTCAGTTCTAGATCAACAACTTTGCCCTCAATACCTAATCAAGGATTAGTAATTAATGAAGAAGATGTAGAAATACAAAATGATAAAATTGATTTAAGTTGGAATATACCAAAATTATTAGTCAAAGAAATTTATAAAACTACTTTTTTACAATCTACTTTTAATGTTAATCTGCATGTTAAGACCTTAGAACAAGTTTATGCCTTAGAAAAACCTCGAGAAACTTGTCAATTATTTGATGCTAATACTATTAAACGTCACTTAAAAACTGGTCACAATTTTATTCATTTAGGATTAATTCAAGTAAGAATAAAACCATTAACTTCACAAGGTAAAAATACTTCTGTTTTATTATGTTTAAGAGATGCTCGTTTTATTGATTACAATGATAGTCTTATGGGTATGATGGAAACTGGTCTCCACAAAGGACCCGTTCATTTTAATTGTTTTCCTGACTTTACACTTAGTCTCCGTGATCCTCATATATTAGATGCTTTAACTTTAAATATTCAATTATATGGCTCATTTACAAATATGAAAGAAAAGGTTCACAATATTGCTTTAATCTATCGTGTTCATTACAAATGTATTAAAACCAATTTAAATGTCCAAGCTTTACATAAAAGTCCAAAAGATAAAACTTTACTGATTCAAAGTAGTAGTAATGATACTAATATTAATATTCCCCAATGATTGAATAGAAAAATATTACTCTCCATGATCAATGGATTACTGTTAATGAAAATTACAAATATAATCAACAACAATCTACTAGTCAAGCTATTCAAGATATTCAACAATTTATTGATGGATCTGTTTTGAGATTAAATTTAATCGATCTCAATCTTCTCGTCATAGTACTTCTAGTATACCTACTGATGTTGAAACTGAAGATGAAATATTTAATACACCTTTATTCCGAAAAAATAGTCAAATTCATCTTGGTCAAAATTCTCACGTTAAAATGAAAGGAGTTGATAATTCCACAACTTCCCAAATTAGTAAACCTATTTATTCTACTCACCCACATCTCCCTGAAGAAGATATTGAGTCTCAAGACTCTCCAACTCAAACTGATTTTGAAATAATACCTCCAATAAATCGTCAATTAATACTCAAGGATTAGTTAACCATTTGCTCCTGATCTAGATACACTACATGTTGAATTTAAATCTAAAGAAAATAGAACTAAACGACATGCTTATCATTCCAAATATGATTCTAATCAACAATCCAGAATTACTAGCAAATGGTATGATTTTATGATTGAATATAGTATGGAAATTCCTTTCTTTGAATACTTAGAAAATTATTACAAAAAAGTAAACACAATCACAAAACATAAATGGAAAACTTCTCCTAATACTATTGTGAGCTTTAGTCATCCTCCTCTATCTAATATCATTATTGAACATCAAGGATCTCATGTTCCAGCCTCTCCTTTTAGTTGCCTGGCACTGACCCTGAAATCAAAAAAGTTATTGAACAAAATAATTATACTAATCAATGTCTACAAACAATTGGTAAACAATTAGATAAAATAGAAACTAATTTAGATGACTATTCAGCTAATACTACATCTACTAAACACTCCTTAGATCAACCTTTGCTTAATCTACCTAGTAATCGTTCTAAAAGAAATAGTTTAGTCACCCAAGATCATTCCACAGTTAAAGCCATTGAACAACTGCTAAATAAGTTAACCATTTCTGAGACAGCTTCTCCATCTATTGAAAAAGGTCTTATTGTATTAAATCAGCAACCTCCATTAGATACTATTTCTAATCAATCTGAAACTGATACTACTGATAATGAACTAAATCACTTGGCCCAACAATTTCAATCAACTAATCTTAATAAAATTCATTATCCTAAACCTAATCCTACTACTCTTACAAAAAAAATTGGTATTCTCGACCTATCCCTCCTGACCTCCAATATGAAGAAACCAATCTTAATAATCAATTTTCTGTATCTGCTAAAAAATTATACGAATGGAATATTGATGGTCTCAGCGAAGATCAGATTCTCCAGAAATTAAATCATATATCTATGGTTTCTAATAGCTATCTTAGTAACTACCCTGATTATAGTCAACCTGAAATTGTTTCCTTAATTACTTCTGGTTTTACTGGTATGCTCAAATCTTGGTAGGAAAAATACCTACTGAGGATCAACGCGAATCTATTTTACATGCTAATCAAAAAGATGAAAATGATTTACCTATCTTTGATGAAACTATTGGTTATTACAAACCTGATGGTGTCAATACATTAATATACACCATAGTTCGACATTTCATAGGTACACCTACTAATATATATTCTCGCATACATGATCAACTTAGTAACCCTACTTGTCCAACATTAAGTGATTTTAGATGGTATAAAGATGTATTTACTTCTAGAATAATGCTTCGAGAAGGCTGTACTAAATCTTTTTGGAAAGAAAAATTTATTAATGGATTACCTAGTCTTTTTGCTCATAAAATTAGAGATGTTCTTAGTCAACCCACTGGTGTTATTGAATATGATAATTTAACTTATGGTGATATAATTAGCACTATTCAAAAAGAAGGATTAAGAATGTGTATTGATCTTAAACTGAGTCAAAAAGCTGCTAAAGATAAACATAAGGCTAAATATGAATTAGGAAACTTCTATGAACAATATGGTTTACCTCTTGTAGCACCCTCCCATCGTAAATCACATAAATACTCTAAAGATAAACATAAAAATTCTTATAAATATTCTAATAAATATAAAAAGAATTATACACCTTCTAAATCAAATGATAAACTTTATACTAAACCCAAAAAGAAATATTATAAGCAATCCCATCCAAAATCTAAATCTAATAAAGATATTACTTGTTATAATTGTGGTAAAAAATGTCATTATTCTAATAAATGTAAAGAAAAACAAAAATTAAAAGATAAGGTTAATCAACTTCAAATTAATGATAAATAAAAAATTCAATTATATGAAATTTTCCAATTAAATCAATCCGATAACCACTCCTCTTATGATAATCCAAACACTTCATCTGATTCCGATTCTCCATCACCTAGTGATAATTCTGCTAATAATATTGAACTAGGTTGTAATGATGTTTGTTGTAAACCAATTAAACAAATTACTATTCTTACTGAACAAAATCAAAAAGAAACTGCTCTTATTGAATTAATTAGTCGTTTAGAAGATCCCGAATTAAAACAAAAATATACTGATAAATTGAAATCTTTATTAACCAACCATAATTTGAAACCTAAGTTTGATAAACCAATTATTAGTTTATCCAAAACCTTAGAAAGATTTAAAAATAAACAAAAAGAAATTACATTACAGGATTTACAACATGAGATTTATCAAATTAAACAAACTATTAAAGATTTACAAAGTAAAGATAAAACATTAGAAGATGCAATTATTACACTAAAACTTAATAAAAGTTTAGATAATTTCCAAGAAAATCTTAGTGAATCCCCTAATGAATCTGGACATGATTCTGATCATACTAATCCTGAAAATTTACTATTTGATAATCGATCACATCAATCTCAATCTCATAATCTTGAAGATAAACGATTAAATCTAATTAATAAAATTCATATTCAAAAATGGTATTCAAAAGTTAAAATTATTATTGACAATTTTGAATTAAATATTATTGCTTTAATTGATATTGATGCTGATCTTAATTGTATTCAAGAAGGATTACTCCTTACTAAGTATTATGAAAAATGTCGTGAAAAATTAACTTCTGCTAATGGTAGTCAAATGCATATTAAATATAAATTATCCAAAGTTCATATGTGTCAGAATAATGTTTGTTTTAAAACATCATTTGTTTTAGTCAAAAATATGACGGATAAAGTTATTTTAGATACTCCATTTATATTTTTACTCTATCCTTTTTACGACTTCTAGTGAAGGAATAACTACTCATCTCCTCCTGAAATGTTAGAATTAAATCAATTAAAAGACTGTTCTATTTCTCAAACTATTAATCGATTAACTCATCAGTTATGTTTTCTCAAAGAATAAGTCAATTATAAACGTATTGAACAACAATTAACTGATCCTGTTGTTATATCTCAAATTGAAGAATTTAAATTAAAATTAGAAACAACTGTTTGTTCTACTTTACCTACTGCATTTTGGCATAGGAAAAACATGTAGTAACTTTACCATACATTAAGAATTTTAATGAAAAAAAATTCCTACTGAATCTCGCCCTATTCAAATGAATCATGAATTAGTTGAAATGTGTAAAAAAGAAATTAATGAACTATTAAAAAATCGAATTATTAGTCCTAGTAAATCACCATGGTCTTTCCCTGCTTTTTATGTTAATAACAATGTTGAATTAGAAAGAGGTGTCCCTCGCCTAGTTATTAATTATAAACCATTAAATAAATTTTTAGAATGGATTCGATATCATATTCCTAACAAAAAAGACTTAATAAAAAGACTTAGTCAAGCCGTTATTTTTAGTAAATTTGATTTAAAAAGTAGTTTTTGGCAAATACAAATTCATCCTAAAGGTAGACATAAAACTGCATTCACTACACCTTTTGGTCACTATGAATGGAATGCCATGCCATTTGGATTAAAAAATACTCATAGTGAATTTCAAAATATAATGAATGATATATTGAACCCATTTAGTCATTTTTCTATTGTCTATATCAATGATATCCTTATTTTCTCTAAGTCCCTTAGTGAACATTGGAAGCATCTTACTGCATTCTTTTATACTATTAAAAGTCATGGCCTAGTTATTTCTGCTCCTAAGATTAAATTATTTCGAACTAAAGTCCGATTTTTAGGATATGATATTCATCAAAATACCATTCTACCTATTAGTCGCTCTATTGAGTTTGTGTCTAAGTTTCCTAATCAAATTTTGGATAAAACCCAGTTACGACGGTTTTTAGGTTCACTCAATTACATTGCTGAGTTTTATAAAGACCTTAGGAAAACTTGTCAACCTTTATTTGATCGGTTGAAAGATAATCCTCCTCCTTGGTCTTCTGTTCATACCTATATTGTTAAACAAGTCAAACAATATGTCAAGTCTCTTCCTTGTCTTAGTATTCCTACTAAAAATTCATTCAAAATTATTCAAACTGATGCTTCTGATATTGGTTATGGTGGCATTCTTCTGCAGAAAGTCACTTCTCAATCATCTGAACAAATTGTTCGTTATCATTCTGGTGTCTAGAATAAAGCACAATTAAATTATAGTACTATTAAAAAAGAGATTTTATCTACTGTTTTATGTATTACTAAATTTCAAGATGATATTTTAAATCAAAAGTTTTTACTTCGTGTTGATTGCAAATCTGCTAAATATGTTTTAGAAAAAGATGTTCAAAATCTTGCTAGTAAGCAAATTTTTGCACGTTGGCAATCTATTTTAAGTATTTTTGATTTTGATATTACTTATATACCTGGTTGTCAAAATTCTATTCCTGATTTTCTTACCCAAGAATTTTTACAGGGGGGATAGGGATGGCTACTCCTTTTATCTCTTACCATAAAATCCAAATTGCCCAATATAGAGAACTGGTCCACCAAACTGCTTTCAGAATTGCTCGATTAAAATTAGCCCGAAAAACTACTAAGCGTGCTCAATACATTCAATTTCACCGGATTCAAGCTCGTCGTCATTTACTTGTTGATTATTACAATTGTTTAGATTACCGTCAAAATTATTTAGATCTCCTTAGTGGTTGTTAATCTTTGTTGCTAATCATTGTCTCTATTAAATAGATGTCTCGCCCCCGACCTCCTTCCAAAGCCTTGGTTCCTTCAAGTCAACCTATTGTTCCACCTCCATTGGAGTTAGTCACCCAGCACCATCCTGTTGAAATGATTAACCATAACCAAGTTCTTGGTAACATTCCTAAACCTAGTTACACATCTACTTTGGCTACTGACCCTTTTGCTTCATCTAGTCAGGCAGTCACTCCATACCCTCCTAATCCTATTAGATCAGCTCGATCTGATTATGTTAATTCCACCACTACTAATCTCTTTTTCAAAGAACTTAGTCACCCAAAGAGTCATATTGTTCATGATCTAGTTAAATCTTATTTCCCTCCTGGATGGCATTTTGTTCCCCTCCATCTAGAGAAGACAATCACTTTCTACAAAGACATCATGTTTAACCATCAATCCATTGTGATTAAACCTATTTATGATCGCACTTACACTAGTAAAGTTGTCTACCATTCACTCTATATTCACAATATTGTTTCCTTAGTTGAATGGGGTTCTCCTTATCAACTTCGAGATTTACCTAATCACTCCCTTCAGTATAGTTATTATGACTATATTGATGCTTGGTTTAAAGTTTTCTTGTATTAAAATGAAACATATAGTCACTCCTGGTTTCTCCAGTTTGATCAAAAGTTCAAATCAGAATTACCTACTTGGTTTCTGCGATAGTGGACCCAATATGGCGCCATTTCAGATATCTTCCCATTAATTTTGATTGAACAGATTAACTATTTCTCCACTGTTTTCTTATTCACTCCACAGCAGAAGAAATTCCCTCCATTGCTTATTTTTGTATCCAAATACAAAATTCCTTGGATATTCAAATGGCAATATGGCATTTTTGATGATGTTGTTTACCGTCAGCATAAGGTTAAATGGTGGGATAACTTCAAAGTTTCCCGCATTGTTGAAATTGTTCAAACTGAATTCCCGATTAACATTCATGCTCCTACACCTGCCATGGCTAAAGCTTAACAGATCCCAACTGCTTCAGTCACACAAGGAAGCCAACTTCCTACAGTTAATCTTGGAAGCCCAGCGTCAAGTTCTTCCAAGCCCAAGTCATCCAAATCAAAGTTTAAATCCAAAGCCCAGTACTGTTCAGCCCAAGTCAAAGGATAAATCTAAGTCCAAGGATAAGCCCAAGTCCAAATCATCTAAAGATGAGTTGCTCAAGATGGCTCGTCTACTTGTTAATCAAGCCCAAGCCCAGTTAGACTCTGATTCAGACAGTTCAGAAGAAGGATCAGATAGTTCAGACTCTTTTAAAGGTTCAACTACTCAACACCCATATGGACCCAAGTTTCAAGATGCTCAGGACCCATATGCCTAGTCAGCTCTGCATTGGATTCCATATAAACACAAATCAGCTTCAATCAATACTCTTTTGAGAAAAGCTGCCGATTTGTATTTATATTGATTCATTTAGTCATGTCTGCACCGAAAGTGATGAATAGTAAAGTTACTGTTCACTTTCACTATTCACCAATCAACCTCAGTCAAAAGCTGCTTCAACTTTAGTCAATCAGCCGAAAGCATCCGACATCCTCCTTGTGTCCATGTGCTGCCAGCTACCCTCTGGATTAACACCAAGTCACATGCTGCATAGTTCATTTGGTTTTCTATAAATTGTAATGTTCTAGTCATTTGTAGGCAGAGGTTTAAAACTGAAAAACTCTGAGTGAGAACCAACACCTATTCTAGTCAATCTTCTTCCCCTTCCTTCTGTTTAAAAATGTATTTGGAAGTAACCCAGTGTTACTTCTATTAAACAATTGTAAGTTATTTATCTAAGTTATTTATTGTTAAAATATTTTGTGTGCATTTTATTCTGCTTTGTTTGATGAAATGTGTCATTTTCCTTGGTCTCCATTGCCCTTGATCATGCGTGATAGGGTGATGGTCATTTGAGTCTTGTTTTGCACTCATTAAACTTGTACAAACTTGGTCTCTTAGCCATCATGCATGGAAATTGCTTGATTGATGGTTTGAGGGCCAAGAGTTTCTCCTTTAAGCTTATATGATGATAAGGAGGGTAAACAGTACAAACAAACTGTGAGAATACACTGTTTTGCTCTATTTTGCTCTCTGTTGCAGCATGGAAATGTGAGCCAGCAGTGGCCGACAGCTACCATCAGTGGTCCACCGGCCACCATTGGTAGCCAACCGATGTGCACCCGACTTCCTTTGCGCCCCCTTTCGAAGAGCATCGAATTGGTCTCCTACAGTTCGGACTCTTGTCACGATTCTGAATCTAATCTCACAAAGTGCAATGTAAGACTGATAAACACCAAAGAGTCCAATCC